>OY998171.1:74582974-75182974 GCA_963921995.1 Oxystoma pomonae
AATGTGGATGTTTTGCTTAGAATAACTAAAGATGTTGAAGTTTTGTTTACCATCAAAAAACGAAAACTTGAATATGTTGGCCATATTTTGAGAAATGACAAATATGAACTTTAAAATTGATAATAGAAGGCAGAAGAGTTCCAGGTCGTAGACGGATATCATGGCTTAAAAATCTTAGACAATGGTATGGTGTGGCGCCGATGATAGCCAACGTTAAAAGAGAGCATGGCACGTGAAGAAGAAGAACACTATACCATTGCCTAAGGTTTTAAGGCGATGAAGTTCGTCTGCGGTCCATACCTATTCTGCCTTCAACATTTCCTTTTATTATTATTATTATTTTAGGAGTTAATATTTGACATTTCTTAGGATGTCAATTTTTCCCATTCGGGTATCCCAAACGTATAGAGGCCGATACGAAACGCTGACCAAACTGAGGGATGGAATTGGGGAGCTTTTTATAAAATTAATTAACAGTTAATTTTGCAACGTTGTGTTTCGAAAAATATTGAAATCAACAAAGAAATAGAAAAAATACAAAGTTATCAAAACAAGAATGGATAACACAACAATGTCAAGAAATAGAAGATCTCGAAGCTAAACATGACCCACAAACATTTATATAAACGCATGAAGGAAGCGGCCGAACTATTTAATAAAAGACAAGCAGGAATTCTTGTTGCCAACATAGAAAAAATTGTATCTGATACTAAAGAAAAATTAAAAGGATGTTGTAACTACATAGAAAATTCCATAAGCGATAATTTGTCCGAATTTCCAACTGAATTCTCAAATCAATGTATGTAATACCAGAAAAAATACAACGCGCAATATCTTCAGCCGAAAACATAAAAGCGGTAGGGCCGGATGAAGTACACACGGAAGTTTTGAAGCTCATAAGAAACAAAAACTCGCTGATTACGTTTGTCGATCCCTTTATATTTTAGCTGACTGGCAGAAATCAGCATTTGTAAGATTATGCATGGAAGAATATGAGATTTTTTTTTTGGTCTTTAAATGTCAGTCGGCATATTGAAATTGATCTGGAGAATCTGTAACGAACAGTAGTTCCGAAACCAGTTAATTCCAAAGGCCAAATTTGTCTTTCTTGATTTGTTTTTGTTTGTTCTTTAATAATCGTTAGTGACTTACTTTGGCAACGTTGCCATCCCTTGCCAACTGTTTTATTCGGACATATCGATAAATTGCGTGTAGTTTCTTGATAAACGGAAAAAATATTGACCCTTCGTGTTTTGTTTTGTTTGTTTGACTTTTCGTTTCGTTCATTTTTTTGTTTCAACGCGAGGACCAATATTTGGCCCCAAACGCCCAAACGTGCCATTTACAGTTTGTACCCCTTGTTAGCTGTAGGTATTAATTTTATAAATGTGTCATTTTGTGGTAGATATGGGAGTTGAACGATATTCTTGTTTGGGCATGAACACTAAACACAAGGGTTCGTCACCTATATCCCGTACTTCTTCCTCAATTAGCAAAGATATTCTACTGGTTCATTATCTGAAAAAAAAAAGATATTTGTGGTTTTTGAAGTAAGTAAATCATTGTCTCTTAATGTTGAAAGTTTACGCATCTGAATGCTTTCCATGCCACCGCATAATCCTTCATCCGCTCACTTAAGAAAGTTACCTCTCCATAATTCACCTTATTTCGTGTATAACACACGCCGCAACAACAACAAGCGTTCGATTCGTGTCCTTGATTACCTGTAACTAACTCCGTTCCGTACATAAACTAAAACCAAGTAATTGCCCCATAAATCTACTCCACAATGGATGTTTGTACTCGAAGCAGTCGAATTCGGGATAGGCAAGGACAAAAACCGGGAGACAAGGAGTCGGAATTCGGGAGACAAACTGCTGCCGGGAAGTGTTCAATAAACGGGACTGAATTCGGGAAGGTTACCGGTTGATATATCGGAACACTATTAACCTTTGATGGGGTAAAGGTCCGGGGTAATGGAGAGGACAATTTGTTTATGGAGATTTTGTCGTTTTTGAGGAAGGAAACGGACTGTGCAGAAGATTGCTCGAAAAATACTTTTTTCATGTTTCTCTTAAGTAATTGGTTATAAAAGTGTCAACAACTCTTACATTCGTTATTGATTCTCGAAGAAAAAATAAATATTATTGTCCTGGCTTTCGAGATCCAAAAAAAACCTTTTTGTTTTTACCGGAAAGTTGTTGCAGTTCCGCTCCCCTTACTTCCAAAAAAGTAATATGGGTGCTTTTAAAACACGTTCATATTTGACTCGCAATAATACAAATTTTTATCTAAACAGTTGCAGATCTAGTGTGAAATATAATTCAATTTTTTATAAGGGGCTTTTAGAATTTATTCAATTAAAAAACGAAATCAAATTAAAACATCTCTATGTTCATTTAAAAAATCTTTAAGGTGTTACCTACTAAAAATAAACAACTATAAAATTATAGAATTTCAAATATTTTGTCAAGTAGCATATAGCATATAATAAAAATATACTACTACAAACACACAGCCTCCCTTGATTTAAGGTTAAAAAGAAAGACTTTGTTTTGGTTTTTATCTAGCTATCTTGCCCCTCATCTAGCGTGCTTGCTTCTCATCTAGCTACCCTTGCTTTCCATTCAGATGTCTATCGGCTGGTTAGATATTGCTATTTTCATTGTAAACACTAAAATAATAAAAAATATAATTTTAGTGACAGTGCATCCACCAGTCGGGCTTTTTACTATGGATGGAGTACTGAAGATCCCTATCAAGGCTGAAACACGTGTTTGCTTCTAGTCTCCAAGTCGCACCCGGTATGTATTTTTGTGGTACTCCGGTGTATTTTGTAAAGTTCATTTTTTTGCTATCGATTTGTGTAAAAAGCCCGACTGGTGGATAAGCTGTGTCTGAAACCAGTCAGTGGTAGAACTAGTGGAGAGGCCAAAAATCCAATAGATTTTCTATTAAAAATTTCCCTAGTGTCCATTTAACTCGCAATTTTACACGAAAATTTTCAAAAATTGATAAGTGGAAATTGCATCCGTTTTGAAAATTGCATCTGGAAATATCCCGGGGATAATGCCATTTATCAAAATCAACTTTTTAGCAACTACCTAAATAAACTTTTATCAACTCGGTAAATTTCCGATCAAAACATAACAAGTGCATACAATATTGGAAATTTTTCAAAATTTGGTCTCTAGCCAATTTTTTTTAAAAGAAAGCATTCGTGCGTTGCAACAAAGAAAAAATTGGTTTCAGACAAAATTTTCAAAAATTTCCGGAAATATTTCATGCACTGGTTATATTTCTACTGGTAAAATTCTCTTTTTTATTTATCTTTATCTCCACTATGGACATTGGGAATTTATTTCTCATTCTGTTACTAAAATAATAATTGAATTAATTTTTTTTTTCTTTTTTTATTATTATGAACTTCCTTGCACAAAAATAAAACCTCATGTATTGGCAATATATTAAGGCGCATTTACACAGACAAACTTTCCTTTGATGTTGAAATGCCGACAAACATTTACACGAGCCTCTTGAGCAAAATGTTCAAAAAAAAGTTCGAGCAAAATCTCGTACAAAAAGACTCACGGAAATGTTGGAGAGAATGTTAAGCAAAATTTGTTTGAAGAAATGTTGGTATAAAAATTTCTTACAAATTTAAATTTTATAGTTTTATGGGAATTCATTGAACTTAACTGAAAATAGAAAGACTAAGTTTTAAAACAAGGTATTTTTAATTAAGTGCTTTCCGACGGAAAAACGATTTGATGTCGAAATTCACATTTTACCTCATAAGCAACTTCGATTGACCTGATTTTTATAGGGCAATATACTTTTTTGGGGTTGTAAAAAAAACGAGAAAAAAAAAATAATAATTGGCACTTATTTATTGCTGTTGCGTGTAAAATGTATTGATAAAAATTTACGTTTAAAAGAATATCTCTTTATTTTACTTCTTACTTTAAAACACAATACAATAATAATTAAGTCAAATTAAAAAACCTTTATACATTTTATTAAATCTCAAATATATGAACAAAAGCACGTTCGGTTTAAATAATACCCGTTTATTACCCACTTTTACAACCCTACGATCCCGATTCTTGTCTAAAAAAATATAATTTAGCAGTAATAGACTAGACTTCTGAATCGGAACGTTGCTTCTTTGCATATTGTTTGATCAGTGTCAGTAATCGACCTTGATTATTACTTAAATTGACAGTAAATATCTATCTTCAGCATTTTCATGAACCTTTTGCTTTTTTAAGCAACCGTTGGGGCCTTAAACTAACTAGGTAAATCTGGTAATAATTAAAGCTAAGGGTAAAGTAAAGTTACAAAAATATGTTTAAAAAAAAATCCTCTCCCCAACCCTCTTCATAGTCTTGAGGCGCGGATTACCGCTTAAAAGTGCAATTTTTGAGTTTTTTGCCGATATTTGAAAAACTCAAAATTTTTTTGGAAAAGAAAAATTTTCCTGGGTTGTTTTTTGAATTTAAGAAAAAACCCTTGGAAATAGAAAAAACTCGGAAGAAAATCCCAAAAAAAACCCCCGGGCAAAAAAATCCGGGAAAAATCCTAAGAAAAAAATATTATAAGTAACCCTAATCCATGTGACAAAATTGATTTTTTCCAAAATAGATAGCAATAATTTGCTCAAAAATTTACCCGAACAAAATGTTCAAAGAAAAGCTCACAAAAATGTTCACGCAAAAAATTTTAGATTTTTGCACGAGCTTTTGTTTGAGCAAGTTCGTCTGTGTAATTGCGCCTTTAGGTGTCAACTCGGTATGCCCCAAATAGAATTTAACGCGGACGTTTCTGAAATCGGAAAACATTTAACACAGTTCAAAGCGAATATCCTACAACATACCAACTAGATAATAGTCCGAGCGTTCGTGGTATAAAAATAATGGATAGCGTGTATTGAAAAAGAAGCGCAATGGCTAGTAAATGAGAGCGAAAGAGATAATAAACTTGAGAAATCGATCCGCTCGATCGATACAAAGGGCGTAAAACAGTGATTATGAGTATTTTTTTATTTTAGTTTGAAGTGAGAATCCGCTAAATTAATTAAAATGCCCATTTATCCGCAAACTTTTACTACGAGACAAATTATCGTTGCAGTCTTGCGTTCTCACGAAATATCTTGTTGAAATACATTTAAAACAAAATTATATTTTTTTAAAAGAATAAAAAAAATTAAAACAACATAGCGCAGTCTTTCAATCTGCAACTCTACGCTTTTTTACTTAGAACACTTTTTGTAACCGTGTTCACGTTTTGTTTAACTTTGAAACAAATTTATCTGTTATTAAATTTGTTTGGTGTTTTAAAAAAAACTCTGATTCTTTTGAATTTTCTTAATTTTATGTTATGTTGTTGTTGTTTGTCTGTATACACGATAACTCAAGAACCCCGAGAATCGATTTTAACGAAATTTGGTACAAAAATCGTCTATCGGCTGACCATGAACCAGGGTGGTGGGGGGTTCAAGGGGAATAAAATATTTAAAAACTTTGGAAAAAAAGCAAATAGCGATGTACGGTAAGTTTCCATGAATATGGATTACAAATTTTGTTTTAAAGTCCAAATTCGTGGGAGCTTTAGTTTTCGAGTTATTTGAAAAAGCGTTAAAATATATTTAAAAAATCATAACTTTAGAAGTAAAGCAGCTATTGATATACGGTTTTCAGATTTTGGTTTTCTTAAATTTTCGTAAATATTACCCAAAAATGTTGTTATAAGTTTCAAATCTTTTCAAGATATTTTCATTTCCTTTCATCATAAAATAATTGATTTTATGGTGCACTATCTAGCACCAATTTTTTTTAAATAAATGACTAAAAAAAACGAAAAAATGAAATTTTGCACCTTAAGTTTATATCCGGTTTTACAGCAAATTTTGCCTGAGGCGCTACAACACATTTTTTGTTTGATTAAGTAAAAAAATATTATATTTTTTACAAAATTTTCGCCTGCGGCGCATTAATGACATTATTTTAGCAACAAATCTAGGATTATTACCAGATCCCAATCCAGTTTCTTTTATATTTTATAAAAAACTTAAAGAAGGTCAAAATTTCTGAAGAACTTTCTTCTTAAACTGCAAAAAGTTTTGCCTGCGGCGCTCTGACACATTGTTTGCTACAATTTGAGTTTAAGTTATTAGTATATTTTTACAAAGTTTTCGCCTACGACACATTTATGATATGATTTTAGCAACATATCTTATACTGCCCCCTCCAAGTAAAAATCGTATCTACGCCTCTGAAGCCTCACTATTTTTTCCTGAGATTTTAATTTTTTCGTCCTCAATATGAAATGCATCCTTGTACGATCACGGTCAGAATAATTTACCGTATCTCTTGGGGGTCATTGTATAAATTTTGCCATTCCAAAAACATCGGGCTCAATCCATTCACCATGTGAATAACAACATTTAGAGAGCTACCTGGAGAAATACTTGGAAAAATGTTCCCTAATTGAAAAATTTTTGAAGAGGCTTTTGAAAACGGATTTTTTTAAATATATTTTGCTTGCAGGCCACTTAATATGCTTTAAAAGTTTCTTAAATAAGTTGTGAAACACCCTGTATATTTTAATTTTATAGTTTGCAGTATGCATTTTTATAGATTATTTTATTATTATTATTATTATAATAACCAAAAGCAAATGGTCTTACCCCCACAGCTACAAAAAAATTTCTGCCTTTTCTTAAAATGGCCCCTGCTGTGGTTCTTGGGTTACATTTTTTTTAAAAATTTAACCATGCTCTCTACCCCTTAAAACCCCTCCACCAACACCACGAGCCCAAAAAGCCGCCAAAAAGTGCATTTTTATGGTAAAGCCATGATGGCAATTTAAAGTTTAAAATATTTTAGCATAATTTAAGGGGTAACATTTTCGTTTAACCAATTTTTTCTATGTTTTTCACATTTTTATGGCATGATTTTGCTCACATTTTTAGGCTTTCTTTTGAACTTTCGATTTCTAGAACAAAACATTAATTTTTTTCAAGTTTTCACTGTTTTTTTAGCGTTCAAAAAAGTACTGCTAAAAAACATTTTTTCTCTGTTAAAAATATTTAAGGTTGTTGAAGAGAGGCAGCCGACTATAAAAAAGTATTTTAGAGAAAGATGGAAATAATTTAAGGCAATTGTTTAATAAAAATTTCTCTTTTGTCATCTGTTGTGGTGTCGTGCATGTGATTTTTATTTCGCCATTTTTATCAAAAAAACAGCAAAAATTGTAATTGTTCAAAACGTAAAGTGTGTAAGACATAAGGTGGTATTAATTTCTTTCAATCAAATTTCTTTACATCAGTCTTTAAATTTATCAAAAAACGTGTCCTACTACACGTCTAAAAATAATTTAACAGGTATTTAACATTTTAAACTTCATCATGGCTCTACCATTATGATGAAGATGAATATTTCTGGTTACAACATCTTGTTTTACTGTCGACTTGCGCTGGTTTTTCTTCAGGGTATAATATGAAATAAGAAATAAGCAAGTGAGAAAACCAGATCACTAACGTGGCGAACTCTTTTGATGTTTAAACCGAGTATAACTGTTATACTCGGGTTTAACTTTCTTTTCATTCAATTTAAAGTATCATTTGGTAATTGTGCGATATTTTTTTTCTTTATCCCTGATCTCAAACCGTGCATTTCATATACCATTTGCAATGCACTAACCCCAGTGTATCAAAACGAAAACGCCATAAAGGGGGGCAATTTTTATGATTCAAGTCAACTAACTATCTGACTAACTGTAGGTATTTTTAACTTGAAAAAAAGTTAGACCTAAAATCTGGTGGTGAAAAAACAATAAAATATTTTTAATAAGATTGATGTATCCCCTCACTTTTAGGGTGGTGCAAGGCCCTCCATTTCGTATTGAGGATGGAAGAACGCACATCTCAACTAAAAATGGTAAGTTTTACCTATTAGTCATAATTTTTTCATAATTTATTAAACCAGTGGCGTAGCCAGGGGGGATTTGGAGGTTAGACCCCTCCCCCAGAAGGTCCAACCCAATTTACAATAAATTAATGATGATCAAGGGCTCCAGGGAGAGCTATAGCTGACTCTTTACTCCGGTTTTTAACGTGTGTTTGGTGTGATGTCTTAAATTTTAAAAATTTTGCCTGCGGGGCTATGACGTCATTAATTATCATAATTTTATTTTAATTCTAAGGAAGTTTTATCACCAGCATTCAAAACGTGTAATAAATTGCATTCTTCTGAAAAAATTTCATCTGCGGAGCATTTAAAATTTAGCAACAAATCTAACCCAATCTACTTTATTCATAAAAATTTTACAAAAAACCTAAGAGATCAAAAGTTTTAAAGAATTTTTTTGGGTCAAAATTTTAGCCTGCGGCGCTATACCAATATTAAATATTGTTACAATTTTCTTTCATTTTAAGCAATTTTTTTATCAAAAACATTTAAAACGCGTAAAAAATAGCATTTTAGTGTAATTTTTTCAAATTTTTCGCCTGCGGCGCATTTAAAATAAGTATTTTTGTTTTGTATACACTAACTCAAAACCTATTAAACCGCTCCTCTCCCCTCCCTTCAGTTCAAGAGCTCAAGCAATAGACACCTACCTAATTTTTAAAAATTTGCCATAGCTAGGTAGTTGATTTTTATTAAATGATGAGACCCCCCCAGGGTCGATTGCTGGCTACGCCACTGATTAAACCCGGTCAATTTCAAAGTCGTGAATCACAGGGCGAGCGAAAATAAAATCGTAAATTAACGAAAATCACTCTGAATGTTTTAATAGATGATACATAGTTAATTATGCAAAATTTATGCCAGTTTGACGTATGAGTGCGTACTAAAATCTATATAACTTCGTGAAAATCCGACATTTAAAAATAGCCGTATATTTCATACTATTATTGTTATTTTGACGCCAGGTCCCCCATTATTTATTCAACTTTAAGTATCCAACTTAAAGTCACACGGAATTTACGGAGATTTTATTTGGTTAAAAACACATAACTATAAGATACTATAATGGCCCAAATGTCGCGAAATGTGTAACAATTACTTAGTTTATACGGGCCCGTCCGATGCACTTTAGCTAAAATCGTTTTAAAAATGCGGATTAGCGTTTGTAAAACCGTTTAAAAGTGCGTATAAACACTCAAACCGTTTTTGAAGCTAGTGCTGCAAACCGAAAAGTTCAAAATGAGTTCAAGGTAGATTCCGATGTGAAATCAGGTACTACCACTATACCAACCAGTCGGCTTTTGGTTGCGTCAAGGTTGGCAGCGCTGGAGCATCTGATCCGAAAGCGTTTTTAATTTCAACGTATAATCAGTAGGCGAGATGCGCTTTGGCGGTAAATCGCATGAAAATAAAAACGGTTTAGGGGCCGTATAAACTAAGTAATTATTAACTCTGAAAAACAAAGAAAATAATTGAATAATCAGGGCTGGCCTTGCCTAAAGACGAAAAAGTTACTGCGCACGCCTGACTCAGTCTATTCGCGCCCAAAACAGTTTTTGGCTCTGCATTTTTCCAGGCTAACTTGATTGGGAGAGTTATAGCCAATTGCACCAACATTCACTTAAGGAAAGTACAATTAAGGAACCTTAAATGTAAGGATTCCTCAAAACTGATTTTGGTTTGCACCATTCGTTTCTGAGGTTTGCTAAGCTGGGCCGCACCAAACTCTGGGAGCGTTGTAGAAATCTGGTTATTTTCGTTTGTGTGATAGTTGTTTTGGGAACACTGATGAATTTATGTTGTGTGTTTTTTTTTCACAATTCATTTTGTTTTATTTTGAATTTTAAAACTATAATTTATAAATATAAATAAAAAAGGCTTGCCAATTAATTTCATTCCAAAGGAGACTATTTTTCTTGAAACAGATAACCAGTGCCTTTAATTCAGCAAGTGAAGAGGGTTTTAATAGGACTGCTGAGAATGACTTCTGTTATATTTTTCTTGCCATGCCAATCTCAACGTGAGGATCGTCCTCGGGCGTCCTAGTATCTGGTGCCTCGCCCTGTCCAGGACATAAGGAGTAACATAAAATTTGTCAAAATAACGATTCTCTGAAAACATACAAACCGTCAGCTGTTTGCTGCTGTTTAACTGTTAATGACAAGAAATACTTTAGAAGCACTTCATTTGGCATAAAATGTCCTGGACTTTACCTCGGTATGTCGTAAACGCAATAAAAAAGGGTAAAAATAAATATTTTGTGGGAGGAGAGAATAAGTAGTCGCGGGGCTAGATTTCCAAAAGAAAAGTTTCGATTATGAACACAATAGAGGTATTTTCTTTAGTTTCTAAGATATGGTTCTTTTAAAATTGAATTTTTGTCATTTTGAAAGCCAATATCCCGAAAATTACTAAAGCAAACTTTTAATATGGGGTACCATTGGAAAGAGAATTTCAGCGAAAATTCAAACATGAAGTCAAAATAGGCGGTTGCTCTGATCTGATAATTTGGGAGGGTGGGGATTTAACCTCACAGCACCTAGGCCTCATTAGACCCGTTGTGCATCCTCCTATAGGGCTTCCCCCTAGTTCGTCAGCCATCCTACGCTTCGAACGTAGCTGATAACGTCGCCAAGGGGAGCTTCACGTATGTTGGCTGGTGTTGGCTAAAACTCGTCGAAAATAGCCTTTCGGGTAGATGACAGCGCTGGACAGTCCCAGAGAATGTGTTCCATGGTTTCATCTTCTTGTTTACATAGAGGTGTTTCAGATAACATCATTCTATTGAGGTGTTTATTTAGTTGGCAGTGGCCGGTCAGAATGCCCGTGACAAAGCGCAGGTTCTGTCTGGTCATTGATAGGAATTTTTTTGCTGATGCTTTGTCAGGGTAACGTAGTAATTCCCTGACAAGGTTGCAGTTTATAATTTTATCCCATCTTTTTCTAAAGTCTTTTTGGGAATGTTCTCGTATTTGGTTCGCCACTGTTAATGCTGTTATACTGGCAGAAGGGGCAGATTCAAAGAGTGTTTGTCCCGCTGCCTTCCTGGCCAGCGTATCTGCAATGTGGTTTCCTTTGTATTTGCCATTTGCCATGTTCTTGTTTTCTGATACTTTGACCAAGGTTTCATGGCATTCGAATGGTCTGCTATCTGTAAATGCAGATGTTTTTCCCGAAATATTTATCGTGGATATTTCTTTTGCTGCTATGTGGATGCCATTCAGTTCTGTTTGAACTACGCTGGCGTGTTTGCCCATAGCCTATTTAATTTTGAGGTTTAGTGATGTCGAGTATATTCCACATCCAGAACCGTGTTCAGTTTGGGAACCGTCAGTGTAGATACAGATAGTACCTCCCATGACCGGTTCTTCTTCTGTGTTGGATATGCTTATTTTGTAGGGCTTATGAAAAACAAAGCGAGGTGCAATGAAGTCTGTATTCGCCTGTAGCATTGGGAGCGCTACAAGCGTCGTCTCGTTTCACCGGCTTCTACTTCTGGTTCTATGTCAACCATGCGGAAACGGTACATAGTCATCAAAATAACCTCCTTGATGTGAATGTCAAGAGGGATGAGACCAAGAATCACCTCCATAGCTCTGATTGGCATGGTTTTCATAGCTCCCGTTGTATAGAGACATGCTATTCTTTGGATTTGTTCTAATTTTCGGATTACTGTTGTTTGTTGTGCTTTTGGCCCCAAACGACAGCGCCATAAGGCTATCCTAGGGGATAACCCCCAAGTCTGTCCCATGGTTCGGCGACAGTGTTCATATGATATATATGCTTTTTTTTCTCTTTTTTCCATAGGCGATTGCTATAAGGTTCTCAGAATATTTTCCAAAAATAGTCCCCCAGAAAAGGGCTACATAAGGGATTTTAATTTTTATGGTAAATAGAAGTTGGCAATGTATCGAAAACAAAAAACTATGTTTTAAAGATTATGTACTTTTTTTCTTAAAGACCAACTGTGAGAGAGAGCATCGGTTTCATATATACGAGGTCCCTGGTTCGATCCCTTGCAAAGACGTTCAGTTATCCCTTAAATTAATGATTTTTTTTTTAATAACACGTGTAACCTTCTTTTAAAATTCATAATTTTGATGTTAAAAGGCAGAAAAAAACAACAATCAACCAAAGATCTTAATCGTAAAATGATCAAAAATACAAGGACCCAAAATAATTTCGTCGAACCGTAAAAAGACCATATCGAGAAATATATCGATTAAAAATAATTTAATTGAACCGTAAAAAGATTGAATTATAAATTGATTGAAGGACCCAAAATAATTTCATCGAACCGTCAAAAAATACATCGCTTAAAAATAATTTAATTGAACCGTAAAAAGATCCAATTATAAAATGATCGATTTAAAAATGCAAAGTTCGTAAATATTTTCGCCGAACCATAATAACGGCAAACCGTAAAATGATCGAAGGGAAGTTTCACGCAGCACAAGCACAATATAAAATCGACTTTTGTGCGATTCGATCAAAATACGTTTGCATTTCGTCGAAATTATTTTCGGCCAGTTTACAATTTGATGAAATTATTTTGGATTCATGTTTTTTTGACCATTTTACGGATCAATCAAATTATTTTCGACCTTTGGGTTTTCAATCATTTTACAATTCGATAACTTTTTAATCTTTCACGAAATTAATTTTCAGGTTTGCATTTACGATCATTTTACAATTCTAACTTCGTAACACCTTTTCTTCATTATATTGTTTTCCAAATTTTCTCAATTGGATGAAATTTTCTTTTTGTAGTTGTTATTTATTTTATTTTTTATTCTAAACGTTTCCATTTATTTTATTTAATAATGCTCTACATTTATTTTCTCAATTAATTTTTTTTTCGATCATTTTACGATTCGATCAAATTATGTTCGACCTTTGGATTTTCGATCATTTTACGATTTGATATCTTTTTACCCTTTGGCGAAATTATGTTCGATGTTTTAATTTTAGATCCTTTGACGATTTGATCTTTTTGCGGTTGCATGAAATTATATTTTTTATTATTTTATCAGATTGTTGTTCGATCCACTTACTTTCGATAAAATTACGTTTCGACTTTTATACTTTCGATAATTTTGTTGAACATCGAGAAAAAACTCTGTAGGGCTTTTTCATTTTTCCATTAGGCGTTGCATAAGTCGGTGATGAAATCTAGCATGCCGTGCTTTTGACAATAAAAACAAAAGCTAGGTTTTGAAGCCAGTTTTTAAAATTTCTGCTTGCCAAAGAGTTTCCCTGGATTTATAAACTGGACTATATCGGCGAACGGTGACGTTACTGTTATCGCTAGAAGATCAACAATGGAAATGCCATCATACCATTCATAAAGTTTTTGCCGTTATCGGTACGACGGTATCGGTAGGCCGAGATGAACCAACTTTATCTTGGCCGACAACGTCGGGAGCGCGTTCAGATATTCGACCAATGAAACGTCGCGGTTTTTACCACGTGACATACTATGGCGCCGCCTGTTTTAACGTTTCATTTTGACAAGGGCTTTGTTTGTTTTTGGTTTGTTTTTCAATAAATTTTTTCTATTTTTTTCCGATTTATAAGTACTTTGGTTACTTTCTTTGGTAATTATTTAAACGGTTTTCTGCTATTTTTGTTTTTTTTTAATTCTTTCTCTGTTAATAAGGCTGGTTTTAAATCTTCTTTTTTTCTTTTTTAGCATGTAAGGCGTGGATAAACACAAAAAAACACTCATTAAACCCAACATCTGGGTTTCAGTATCCATATTTTCTCTTTTTTCCAAAAAAATTAAAAAAAAACAAACACTGAATGAAAACCAATTTTAGGTTAGGTACAATTGTCCTCTTTTTTTTGTCCCTATCTCTGTCTGATTCTGCCGTCGTCAACCAGTTTATGAATGGAAAGCTTAACCACACCGACACCGCTGCCGACAACGTCGTCGTTCGCCGATATAGTCCAGTTTATAAATCCAGGGTTTACCGCGAACATTTATCGTTATTTTTACGCGATTGTGCAAATATTTGTCTTTTTGAAGAGAAAAAAAATCAAATATTAGAAAATGTGTGGTATTGTAATATCTCTCTCGGTAAGTCTTTGCTTACTACTTTTGTTTTATTTAGCAAAATAATCTGAATATTGCTTAGCGTCATGCATAAATTTTATGTCCCATAAACAGGTCACTAGTTTTTTGGATGACCGAAACTCAGGGCCGGTTTCTCAATCACGAGTTAAGGTAACTTCCGGGTTAAACTTGCACTTTGAAGTGAAAACAGATTGGATAAGTTACGATTTTTTTCAAACTAAACTGGGCGCACTATGAAACGCGTATTTTATATTTGGAGGTCTGTATTTTTTACTAGGGATTTTGGACCTCGTTGAATTTCTCTTGGCTGTTTCGGTGCTCTATCCGAACACTAAAACGAGACGTCTTTTGATAACGATTCTTTTTGAAAATGTTAATTTACTAGGTTTTAAATTTATTTAGATGCGGAAAATCCTAAAAATCGCTTTTTCCATAAATTCCACACAAAAACGGCACTGGAAATTCATCCCTTGAAAATCCAAGGTTGCCAAGCCAAGGAAAATGTGTATTTGTATATCACTGGGTTGGTAAAGATTCGGTTTATTTTTACTTTTTTAATGGACTGGGTTGGGCTGCATATAGTGGGGTGAGATTGGGTTGGCTTTGTTGTTTTTTTTTGTTTTATTTATTTCTTTCATCTTATCTAATCTGTATTATTTTTTTTGAAACCCTGTGGTAATTATGCAGTATACGGTTTTCTGCCATTTTTGATTTTTTTTGAAAAATTCTTTATGGGGGCACCTTCTAGGGTCCCTAGGACCCCAAATCCGCCTGCGCCCGATTTTTTTTTTTTAACGAGAAAAAAGGTTGCCCAGGGGGGGTTGTAAAGTGTTTTTTTAATTGTTTTGGGTTGGTTTGGATTAGGTTGGGTTGGACTGTGTTGGTTTGGTTTGTTTTAGTGAAAAAAAACCAAAAAAAAAAAAAAAAACCAAACGGCGCAGACGGATTTGGGGTCCTAGGGATCCTAGAAGGTGCCCCCATAAAGAATTTTTCAAAAAAAAACAAAAATGGCAGAAAACCGTATACTGCATAATTACCAAACCTGTTAACATCGAATGGTTTTGACAGGTCAAAATAAGAAACGTGAGGTTAAAATGCTGAATTTTTTAGTATTTTTTTTTCAAAAATACACTATTTAGAGAGTATATTTTCATGCCAAAACATTTTTTTTTTCTAAAAAACGAGTGTCCAGATAATGCACCTCCCTAGCTTGAGATTTGGATTTTAATCTTGGCATATTTACAGGAATCTAGCAAAAAAAACGGAAAAAGCGCCGGAAAAAAACCTGGAAAAAAACCGAAAAAAAAACCACGGATAAAATCGCCGAAATAAAATTATTATAACAGGAATTAAAACAAGGCAAATTTATTTTTCAAAGAAATTAAAAAAAAAAAATTCCGACCAGTAGGTACCCTAAAATCGCATATTTTCATGTTTTAAAAATACTTTCCATCAATTTATTAAATCACTTTATAGCTTATTTTATACCTGCTTTATTCGAATGTAAATTATAGTCCCCTTTTCAAATTGGTTTAGGAGCTAGTGGCTGTCAAAGTGAACTTGGATTTTGGGGCATTTTTCGAGTTTGCTTAACTTAAAAACAATAAAAGTTTGAGGCTATTTACAATAAAAAAAAGCTTACAAAATTTTGAAAAAATTTCAAAATTCACATTTTTGATATAAGTTTTCTCGTAAACTAAACAAGTTACTTTTTCATTGGTTAACCGATTTTATTTCGTTTGAATTGAAAATTCTTTGTATTTTTTGCTTTTGAGAGAGAAAAAAATGTGCATTAAGTATGAACAAGTTGTTTGCTCCAGATTTTGTTAGGCGTAAAATAATCAAGCTTTTTGTTTCGTTTCGTTTCCTTTTTACTGGTTTGTATAAAAAATTACTGAAATGTTTCATAAATGGTCAGGAAACTCATCGAAGGTTTTTTCGTACAAACCCTGTTATATCAAAGTAGGGTGTTCTCTGTAGTAATTTATTAAGGGATGGGGAAAATATCGAAAATCAGGCTTGCTCGAGAGCGGTTTCCTCATGGCAGAAAAATCTAAGAATGCTTTTCTGATTATTTCACGATTCCGAAATGAATTTTGAAGAATATTTACCAAATTAAATACATTAAACTGTGCAAAATAAATCGCTACTTTTGTACAGGGTGATTCACAATGAATGGGACATAAACCATATACACTATGAACTAAGACCATTTCATATCTGGTAAGAAATTTTACCTGGTGGCGTTTTTAACGGATATACAGGGTGATTTATCAAAATATGCGAAAACTGTTCATTTTAATATCTCAAAAAGTAAGCAACAAAAATTATGAAATTTTGCACGCTAATTACACTCCCGAAGATCATTAAACATCTTTTTAAATATTTTGAGTTTTCAGGTTCGCACTCAGTTTTTTTCTCATTTTAAAATCTCACTTAAAAACAACACCCTGTAACAACAATAAATAAATTTTCTCATTTTCTTCAAAAAGACTAGGATTAGTACTACTTACTAAAGAAAAAAAAATTAACGCGCAAGTTTCTGTTTTTGCTATTAAAAAATTGTTTTTTAAAAAATGTGTAAATTTGCACGGTGCCGTTCTGTAACATAGATTTACCAGAATCATTTTAAATACAAATCATCAAATTGACACCAAAATTAAAAAAACGGGTTATTTTAATAAAGTTTAAATACTTTTTTACAAAAAGCAAAAAAAATTCCAGGTCCGGATTTATGATTTTATTTATTTATTATCTTTCGATACCTACATAACCTTACAGCTTTATTTACACACACATCTCCATATTGTACCGCAAATTTTGAAAAAGGATTAATCTTTGTAAAGTTTAAGTATCTTGTTGCACAAAGAAAAAAAGGGAGACGATTCCAAAAGAATGCTCTGGAGATTATCTGCTGATTACACCCCAGACTGATGAATACATTGACCTGATCATTCATTAAGATGCCTGAAGTGTAAGAGCAATTTAAAAAGTAACAAAATTAAAAAAAAAATAATAATTTATTTTGATTTAAAATTTTAAAAAATTTATTTTTTTAAAAACTTAAAAAAAAATAAAAATGATTTCTCATCTCTTTACTTTACTAAAATATGTGATGTGTTAATTTCTGAAGTGATGCTGTAATATGATGTACCGAAAAATCATAAATCCGAACCTGCATCTTATTTGCTTTTTGTTAAAAAAATACTTTTTATTAAAATAACCCCTTTTTACAATTTTTTTGTCAATTCGATGATTTGCATTTAAAATGATGCTGTTAAATCTATGTTATGTAAAGGCACCGGGCATATTTACACATTTATTAAAAAACAATTTTTTTATAGCAAAAACAAAAAGTCGCGCCTTAATTTTTTTTTTAGTAATAAGTACTAATCGTAGGCTTTTTGGAGAAAATGAAAAAATTTATTAAGTTGTTTTGAAGTGAGATTTAAAAATGAGAAAAGTCCGAAGCATGGAAAATTTCATAGTTTTTGGTTGCATAGTTTTTGAGATACTAAATTGAACACTTTTCACATATTTTGATAAATCACCCTGTATATCCGTTAAAAACGGCACCAGGTAAATTTTATTACCAGATGTGGAATGGGCTTACTCCACAGTGGCTATGGTTTGACTATGTCCCATTCGTCGTGAACCACCTTGTATATCATCAAACGACACATCGACAATAAAAACCTGATGGTAAAAACGTGTGATTTTGAGTTTTGAAAAGGGCAATTTTTCGCTAAATAATCAGGTGAAAATCGACCTGCTTTTATAATGTAAGAGGTAAATTTTCATTAAAATTTTTTTAGATTGCCCCTTATAAAAGGGGGCTCGGTAGTAGTCTAGCAACAGACTCGTGTTTTGTAAGCCAGTTGTTACTCTTTGACAAAAATCGAAGCTAGTTAATGATTAATAACAGAACTGCAAAAATATTACGGTGGGATTTACTAAAAGGGTTTAGTCTATTTTAGAACGGTCCTAAGTTTAAGTGAAATTTCTGGTTTTAAGCACTTTAAACCAACCATCCTTGAGTTTTGGACATAATTTGATATACAAACAGAATCTTAATAAATTTGTTTATTGAATAATCATCTTAACACAATCTCTTGTTGGATTTAAGAAGAGAAAGTTTCAATTTAGAAAAAAAGAACATTAAAAAATTTAAACCCACGCGGGGTTTAAATAGTAAACACTCTGTAGAACAAATTAAAATTGGGGTTATATGTCACTCTAATTAAAACTTACCTTTGTTAATTCATTTTTACAATTAATACCTGATGTCACACAAAGATTTAGATAAGTAATAATAAAATAAGGAGTAGATTAATTTTGTATATATTTAAAAGGTGTTTTTATTCATGAAATGTATTAAAAAACTTAAATGCAAATTTTGTTCACATTTCTGTCACTATCGAAATGTCAGTTTAAAAATATTAGCGCTACGTTCAATCACAAACAGCGAGTTCAGATCTTTTACCTGTGCTCGCACCTTGGTTTCCACCAACCTTTACTGATAAAAGCTACAGCTTTAAAATGAGTGGGTTTTGAGTAAGGAAAGTTTTCTTGACTGAGTTTTTAGGTAACCTCAATGTTTTAATTTCAGTTTGTAAATAAATTAATATAGTTGTTTTGGGTTTTTTGTTTGTTATATTTTTCGTAAATAATCAGTGACCTTCACTTATGTTTTGTTTTGCCTCGTAGTGCCCTCATAAATATATTTTTTGTGCTGAAAACGGGTTCAAAATATGTCGTTTTTTTGGACAAAATTGGAGGTGTTTTATTGATTAATGAACAACTTGGGATATTAAATAAGGTAAATTAATCCTTGTGAAAACGGTTACTTAGGGAAATTATGAACGAACTATTACCAATTGTCACAAAACAATCCTTTCTGGGGGTTATAAATTTAAACCACCCTCCAGAGGTTGTCTAAAAAATCATCAATTTTATAACCTCAAACACAGATTATGAAGCTATTATGTGCCAAAATTTTGGCGTATTCACCATTTGCCATTTTGAAACCTGTCAAAAAAAAATTAGTTTTAGGGCATTTTCTTCTAAAAAAGTATTTATTTTGACAAAAAATCAGTTTTTCAGTGTTATTTAGCAATAAAAATACAAAATAATTAATAACTTGTGTCTTTTCTGTATGGGTAAGTGTTTTTTGAAAATTGGTTTTAAAATTTAGTGCCCCCCATAGTTGTAAATATTTAGACCTGTGGGGGGTACTATTTTAGATCTTAGTAAATCCCACTGTTAATGTTTAACTTTTCTTCCCGTCAATATTATATTCTTATTTTTTTTAGATTTCCTCCTATAAAAGGGGGCTCGGTAGTAGTCTAGCTACAGACTCGTGTTTTGAAAGCCAGTTGTTACTCTTCGACAAAAATCTTCCTCCAGGTAGTTAATAATTATTAACAGGACTGCAAAAATATTAATGTTTAACTTTTCTACCCGTCAATATTATATTCTTAATTACCGGCCATTAAACTCCATTAAAAAGAACAATTATTTCCAATTAAAATTTAAATATCCCAAGAATCATGCAATATAGTGTAGTAAACAAAGTTGGCAGGTGTCTGGTCACTCGGATCTACTGGTATACTTTATTTTGTTTACACATGTGCGTCGGATATCGTTATATAAGGCGAATTTTCCAAATTATCCTTTGCAGAAGAGTATTTGATAAGGAGCTGTCTATATATTTTGTAACGCTCGAGGGGACAGAGGAGGTCCAACCAAGGCGTTAGCGAACGTTTATATTGTGATTTTTAGTGTGTAGAAATGTTTTATACTTCTTTTTTTAAAATATTAAAAATAGCTTTTTGTTGACGGTTAGATTTTTTTTTGGTAGCAGGAAATGTGTTCCTTGTACAAAGCTTAAGCATATAGATAAAATCACTGACAAGAAGTTGGCACCACCACATTAAAATTTCGGAACCAAACTAGGTTCAATCGTTTGGTAGCGTTTGGTAGTCACTTATTTTCGTTTGGTGGTACCCCGCTTTATTTATAAAAAATAAATAAAAAATTACTGTGAAGTTGGCACCCCCACTGTCGAATTGAACTACAAAAATTGATAACATGGTGGACAATAACGTAAAAACATTTGGTAGTTTTTTTTCCTGGCCTGCAGATTATTTGTTTCCGGCCTGGGCCAAGTAAAGTGAAAAAAACCTCCCAAACGAAAAGAAGTAACCACCGAACACTACAAAAAAACCTCAAACGATTGAACCTCTACAATAGTTTGGTTCCAAAATGTCACTTTACTTAGCTCAGGCCGGAAAAAGATAATCTGCCCAACTACCAAACGTTTTTACGTTATTGTCCACCATATTACCAATTTTTGTAGTTCAATTTGAAAGTGGGGTGCCAACTTCACACTAATTTTTTATTTATTTCTATATTAAAGCATATAAATAAAGCGGGTACTACCAAACCAAAAAAAGTGACTACCAAACGCTGCCAAACGACCACCAAACGATTGACCCTAGTTTGGTTCCAAAATTTTAATGTGGGGGTGCCAACTTCACCTCAGTGATAAACTCTCCCTCAATTTTATTCTTGTGTCAGAATTACGTCCAGCTGCCTGTAACAGTTCAAGCAATCATGACCTCTGCCTATTTTAAGTTCTTAAAGTTTTTTCACATATACTAAATCTGTAAAAACTTATAAAAGTCAGGTCATTCATGATGTAAAGACGCCAAGTTCCATAATTTTTCTTGAGTAATCTCTATGTTTAACCGGTTGGATCGCGAAAAAGAATATCTAAAGCCAGACCGATCGCTTATAATCCCTTTAGACTAAGTTTATAAAATACTTACCATGAAAGAATTCAATAGGTATCCACAGAAAAAATGTTTACAAATTAATATCACAGTTTACTTTTTGATTGATTTTAAGAAAAAAAATATACTCTTTTCGAAAGTTATATTTTTGTGTAGGTACCGTCCCTAAATAGTTATTCTGATAAAAATTAAAATCTTCTATATACGTCCTACTGTCAAAACTGTCAAAAAAAAGTGAAACAAGCATTTTTGTAGTACTAACCGTTTTTTTTATAAACGTCATTTAAATGTTTGAAAAATGGAAAAAATTGTCACAGTTTGAATTTTAAAGCTATTAATTTAAAAAAAATATTTTCTGAAAAAGGGATGTGAAACCTGATAGAGAACATATTTTCGCTAAAAAAACGTTACAATGTTTCTTACATCACTTATAGTTTCTATATAAAAATAAAATTAGTTTAGATTTTTCTATAAACCTAAACTTCCAACAAAAATACAATTATGTGCTAAGTAGGTAGTCTTATTACCAATCAAACGATAGTAAAAAAGTTTTGACTTTCTTATGTTTATTAAGTAAAAATAAATTGCTGCAACATAAGAAAAATAATTTTTTGAATAACCGTAATACTGACTAGTACATGATGCTTTGTGCTCTGATATTTTTCTTAAATGTTCTATAAGACCCTTCGAACGCACCAGGATTTAGGGGGCAAGATAGAAGCAGGAATAAGGGAAGTACCTTATATAGTTAATATTTGTTGTTATTTTATTGTATATAAAAAGATGTCTTTCCGAGAGCTCCTCTTGTTTAATTCCGCCAGAGTTTACCTTTTCAAATCTAGTCGAAACTTTTTTACTGTCTTTTGATAGGTGAAAAGAGTAACTATTTAGCAAATAATTGTTTTTTTAGAGTTTAGTTTTATAGAAAAATCTTGGTGCAAAAAAGTTAATTGACATGATTTTCCCATTTTCTTCAACTTATTTTATTTTTCTATAGAAACTTAAGTGATGCAAAAAAAAGTTCCCCATCGCTTTTTCGGAAAATATATTTTTTTATGTGACAATTTTTCCATTTTTTAAATATTAAATTACGTTTATGAAAAATGGTTAGTTCTACAAAAATGCTTATGTGACTTTTTTTTGTCTAGAATGAAATGCTCTATAAGCCCAAATTTTTAATTTTTTAAAAATATTTATTTTTTACATTTTGGGAAAAAACAACATATTTTTGACAGTTTCTGACAATAGGACTTATATGGAAGATTTTAATTTTTATCAGAATAACTATTTAGGAACGTCATCTACACAAAAATACACATTTCGAAAATAGTATATTCTTAAAATCAATCAAAAAGTGAACTGTGATATAGGCAACAAATAACAACCCTGGCCAGATCACCGACGGTTTAAATTGATGAATGATAACGAAGCAGAAAAAAATATATTTTATTAAGTTCCGTTTGAGACAGCTTAGTCAAACCTCCCGCAAAAAGTACTATAGCACTTAATATGAATAAAAACAAACATACTTTTTTTTTGCGTTACCTTTTGTTCATTCCAAATATAAACTAAATGGAACTGTCATTGTTATTGTCAAAAAATTGGTCCGATTGAAGTTGGAATGACGTGTACTTAGATTTTATTTTGATTTCGAAAAATATTTTACTAGGTTTTGGCACTTAATTTTGCTTTTTTTTTTAAGGAAATACCCTTACTTGCCCGATTTCCAAACTTACTATTTCTTAATGTTTTAGCTTATTTAACCTTGTCTTACGACGAAAGGTTAAGCCGGCCAATATGCCGTACTAAGTGCATTACAACCATCAAAACGCAGACCACCATATCTTAATTATACGACCGGCCTGAACAATTGATCCCCGGCGTGTCAGTTGGTGAAATTGTGTAATTAAAGACTAATTTATTAATTTATTCTGATATTGTTTCGACTGAACCGTAAAAATTGCCGATAACGGTCAGCCGATAGCGCCCCCTGTAGGGAGATCTTTTTTATAAGGTTCCAATTTCGATCTAGATAAACTATTATGCAAGCATATAGTAATGTATTTGTTATAGGGTGTAAAATAGGGTCATTCCATTTTTAAATATAATTTTTTAAATTTCAGCAGACCAACCTGATTTTTTATAAGGCTAAGTATCCTGCTTGGATTACAGACCCTTACGTCAGTCAAATTGGACAAATATTTGTCTTGCCAGAGCAATACAGTCACACAGGATTTTCCCTGCAGCCTCTTCCTTCCCAAGCATTCTCTGCAGACTGGTTTCTGGAAAATACTTAGTCAACCATTTTTGATATGATGTTTTTGTCAAAACAGATCCCCTTAGGGTCTTCTTGGAGTGACACAGACTTTACATAAAAAGCTTCGGAAGCTTTTATCCTAAGATGTTCTTGTGTTGTGTTTTTATTCACTGGTAGAACTGGTTGAGGACCTATGGGTTGTCACTCGACATCATATGTGTCTAAAGCGATGGCTCTCTGGTTTTACATGTCACCATGGTGAGTTTTTCTTAGGAAATCTTTACTGTATAGTCAGAAGATATATGATTAAGTGCTGTCTAATTTAGTTATGTTTGTACTGTAGCTTTACTATTTGTTTAGAGAACTATAGTCTTAAGTTTTGTAAGTATTTCTGATTGAAATTGCTGAATCCCTTCCATAGAAATCTTCGAAGGCTCTCATTCTAATGTAATCTTGTTTTGTGTTTTTATGCACTGGTAGGACTCGTTCAGGACCTATGGGTTGTCACTCTGCAGCATATTTGTGTCTAGGGCGCTTGCTTATCCAGCAGACCAACTTTGCTTTTAAGGTCTTAGCGTCTTCTTGAAGTGGTAAAACACTTCCATAGAAAGCTTCAGAAGATATCCTCCTGATGTGTTCTTGTGTTTATTTATTTATTTATTTAAGTTCAGGACAAAAACAGGTTACACCCAAAACAGGGTCCACAAAATAACTAAAACAAAATGCAGTAATTAAACCTATACTAAAAAATCACTTTTTTTTAGCTAAAAACCAAAAACCTATCCTGGTAAAAGAAAATTGTTTTATGCATTGTAGGACTGGTTCAGGACATATGGGTTGTCGCTCTGCAGCATATTTGTCTAGGACGCATGTTCTCTGGTTTTCCATGTCATCATGATGAGCTTTTTTCGAGGAAACCGTATAAAGATATATATAAGTATCGATTTTATTTATGTTTGTACTGCAGATTTGCCATTTGATCGGAAAACTTCTTGAAGTAGTAAAGCCCCTAGGAAACCCTCCTTCTAATGTGTTGTCGTGTTGTGTTTATATGCACTGGTAGGACTGATTCAGGACCTATGGGTTACCGCTCTGCAGCATATTGTTTATACTGCAGTTTTTCTCTCTGTTTGGAACAAGATGGTCCCGTGAGCTAATGACGAAATATGGTACAGATGTAACCTAGTAGTATTTTTAAATCAATATCAAGTTTAAGTATGAATATATCTGACCCAATTTCGGTATTTTTTGTTGGCATTGTTAAAGGAGTAGTGGGTGACCCCTATATTAGTTTGTCTTTAAAACCCACAGTGTGTGAGGATCTATTTATTAGGGCGTTAATAGTTATCGTTACCTTATTTGCTTACCGTATTATCGTAATTGAGATGCTAAAATGAGTGTTTAAACCACAAACACAAATTACCATAACCGTATTCTTTTGCCCACTTACAAACTGCAATGTAATTGAATACAAAAGAAACAACAATTCCTGTTTTTACTAATTCATTTTCACAAAAAAATTATCATCTATCAGCTGTAGCTTTTGAACAGAATCTGGTTGGTTGCAAAAATAACCGAGCGGGTCACGTTAAGCCTCCGTAAGTAACGTATTTCGGTTTGGTTATTTTGAGAAAAATAACCAATTTTGCCTACGGAATTACCAATTTTGATGGTCTATTAACGCTCTATTATCTTGCGGTGTCGTTTAATCTTTATTTTATTTAAACTGTGTCAACGTTGCCGAATTAATTAAAACAATATTTATTAGTAACCTGAGCTGTTTCCTTTTTACAATCTACGCAATGTCTTTTGTGATATTTTTTATTAGAATTCACTTAAGTTCACTGCTTGGTTGATGGAGGCAGCAGTCCGAAACCAATTTCAGACGTCATATTTAGGTTTAAAATGACGGAGGCATTGAAAAATGTTATGCGAATCAGTGTGGCGTGACCCCTTTGGCTTCACTAATAGGTCTCTTTAATTGGGTTACAATGGATGTTTTTTAAAAGACTGAAGGTGTAAATAATTTGGTCGATTTCATTTTGCCGATTCGCAAAAAAAATGTTTGTTGGTAAAGGCATTACGTGAAAAATATAAATTTTATTGAATGGATAACTAGGCATAACAAAACTGTTCACGTACAGGACACACAATCAACTAAACAACACACAACAACAATCTAACGAGCCACAAATTGATCTGAACCCGGTTCAGCGGGTATAGTTTTCATGGCCGAAATAGCTGTTCCTCTTTGATTAGCTAAACTAGTTTTTAGGGTGGGGTGAAATGAAGCTATGCATTTGTTTGCCCTTCTGAGTGTACTGCTGAATAATGATATAAAAATAATCATAATTTAATAAAGCAATGCGAATCTTTTTTTAAGCGCCTGTGCGCCGATTATAACTTTAACCGCAGTAAGTATGTGGGTGGCACAACACATGCCGCCTGTGCATTACGATACTTTAATGCAGTTTGGTAACAATTAATTTAATTGTAACGAAGAGGTACTTTAAGCTAAAATATGTTTTTAAATAACAAACAGTTTCTTATTTTAAATTTATTTAAAAAAAAAAAATTATAAAGTAGCAAGGCATTCTAAGGTAAAACAAAAATAAAATGCTCGGTATATTTTTTTATGTGTGAATTACCTTGTATATTTAAAGAAGATTAATCCTAGCCAAGAAATACACGAATTCTTAATATTATTTTAATGTATTAGGACATCACGCCATCTCCGACATGCTTGGTGCACAAAAGACAGCGCCAGCCGACTCCCAGAGTCGATGCACCTCATGCATCAGCATTTGCACCGATGGCAACACCTTTCAAACTTTTGCCTAATATTTATGTCTCATCCGCGGAACCAAACAAATTAGTGGACATATTAGTTTTTTATATATTTAATTCATTGCTTTAATTAACTTTCCCAAGGCTCCCTAAGCTCTTTTGTCCCTTTGATTGATTGATTCATTTGAGTGGCTCACTTTGCTAAAGTATATGTAGCCTCTTCAAAAGCTTCGCAACTTGTTTTTGGTGATACATCATTCAGATGCACTGCATCGATCTGTACTCTTAGCTTGAAATGTCCGGAAAATAGGTAGATCAACCATTGTCCGGATCTCTTGCCAAGTGAGCTTATTGAATTTAATTTACCAGCCCTCTTCCTGCAGTGTTCTTACTTTAGTCGTCTTAATTAATTCCATTTTTTCTTTGATTCTTTTCTTTCTAAATATGTGCAGGCTCTTCTTCTCCTGATGTTTCAAAATCTAGCATAATTATTTGGAGATGTTTAGTATTACTCAGTTTTCTTGATTTCTGCTTGTTATGCAGCATTGCTGTTTTCCATAGATGTGTTGTTTAAGTACACTACACCTGTTTGTAGACTGTCGAGAGGAGGAAACGCCAATAATATACATCCTATCTTACTGCTTAGGACTAATGACAATAAGGGCAAAACTACATGATCCTAGGACAAAAGTGCCTCAAGACTTCGAGGAAGTCTCAGCAAACAGATTGATTTCCTTCATCAAGGAAATCGAGCCACAATAGACCCACCATGAGTACCACTTATAAGAAACCTAGGGTCTGAAAGTTTCACACAATGATGTGTTTAAAATTAACTCTGTTTCGGACTTCTATTGTCTATATTTTATTTATACACGACGCTTTGATCTATACAATCTCTGATCGTCTTCAGGTGCAAACTACAGTAGTTTGTACTGATCGAAACGTCGTACAGAGGGCGAAATGACGAAACTGGGAGGACAAAAACCCTAAAATAAAACTTTAAATAAAGTATATTTTTTATTATTTTTTTAAATACATATGTCCCTGTTGTTCAATCATTATATTATTATTCTCATAGTAGGTCATGGCGAGACGAAAAAGAAGCCCAAAATTGCAAGTCAACTTAAATTGTATCAATGAGTCATTTTTTTTTTCTGTAAAATTCTATAAAATTTGAGATTTTTTATGGACTTTCAGTACAAAAATTAACTGCAATGTTATGGTCGGGAGATATAGAGGTGTGTGCTGGTTAATTTAACATAATCTTAACACATTAATTTATTTCAATTAACTCATTTTTTGGATTTTTAAAAAATGCTATAAAATAAGAAGGCATTTAGAAAAGAAGGTAAAAAAAGGTATCTTTCATTTGTTGTAAAATCAAAGCCGACATTCTCTTCTTTAATGCGGCAAAATGCAGTTTTCGTCTATTTGCGACTTTCGAAGTTATATAAGTATTTTTGGCACCGTGTGACATAATCATATATTGAAGTAGAAAATTTAAGAACTAAAAAGAATCGCTTTTTGCTTACAATCTCTATCAAATTTCAGTTAAATTTTACTAGCTCATTTATAAAAGATTTGTTCATAAATTCAAAAGCTTATACAAGGTGTCTAAACTTTCTGTGATTATTGGTTTGTAGCTTTATTATTCACCTTTGATCAAAAAACTAAAAACAAAGTTCGTAGGCGAAAAATTAGCGCCTATTTTTGTCTTCTTAAAATTTTATGTACAGGGTGACTTTTTATAAACCTTCCCCGTGGCCAAATTTTTATTATTGGTTCTAGAAAGCTGAGATAAAAAGAATTTGATATAAGAGTACTTTATTCATGGCAAATGATATTGTTAAAAACATATTTTTTTAGAATATGAAAAATTTGGAAATATATAGGGTGTTCAATTTAAAAAATCATGTAAATTGGCTTTTCTTGTAAACTAATCACGTCATTTTTGTCGGACGTTAAGGGATATGGAAAAAGTACTCTTATATCGAACTTCCTAAACCTAAAAATGAAAAAGTTTGCCACCAGCAAGATTTATAAAAATTCAGTTAATTATTATTAAATATCACTATAAAAATAAGATTATTTTCAAAAATATTTTTTACGTATACTTAATTGATGGGTAAAGCATGTATTATACCATTACTAGAAACAGTGCACAACCATTCAACTAATTTTGTCTAATTTATGGTCTAACTAGCTAAATACCTGGTTTTTTTACTCCTACCACCCGCCCCTCTCTCACTCTCGTTCTCTACCCTCCCACCCACCCCCCTTCCTGCCCTTACCTTCCATCTAGTTAAGAATCTTGACTGCTGTCAGTAAGCGAAATGTCAAATAAAAAGTAACCTATAAGTCAATTCAGAAGGTCACACCTTATCTTCTTATTAAATTTTATCCAAATCGGTTTAGCCATTTTTGCGTGATTAAGGAACAACCACAAACTCATATCAACACATAAACTTTCGGATTTATAACATAAGTAGGATAGTAGGATTGATTTTTTCTTTAATTTATATTACAACTTGTTTACCTAACTTGAAAATAACATAATTACGCCATAAAATCTGAACATAAACTTCAGAATATTTTTGTACTCCCAGAAATTAAATTTCGCCCACTGTGCGTCGTGTTTAAATAAAATATGGACAATGGCAGTCCGAAACACAGAGTTAATTTCAAACCTAGGGTCATTTGGATGTAAACATCCTTATTCCACGGAATATGGATTGTCTGAAAGTCTTGTCGGATTCTTGGCAACGAAACGACGTTTTGCAGGAGACAATAACAGTGCATAGCCTGCACCTCCGCACCCATTAATATCCCACGGGATATTTCGGGATTCGGGATCACAACATCGACCACTAATTGCCATATTATGTCCGGCACCGTGAGCGCGTTTCGAATATGTTTTATTTTGCTTCGATTGCTGCACTTAGTGTCTGGATCGAAATAGAAACGTATTTTGAAAGCTAAACCTAATGTAGCAAAAACTAACACAACATTTTTAATTTTTTTTTGTGAGCTTGCATTAAAACAAAACTATTGACGTCTAAAATTCATAAATTACGTTTTGTTTTGAAACTTTGTCTAATCAACTTATTGAGTGGTTTAAAAAATAGGCTTTTGTCAATATTTTGTTATTGTGTGGCTTCTGTGTCATCAACAGGAAAAGTAAATTTCGTTAACGATAGCGTAGAATTTTTGAGCTACAGAAACATCGACTGAATTGTGACAAGCATTTTTTGGATTCTAGAACGCCGAATTCGAAAAATTCATCAAAATCTTGTTATCCGATTTTTTGACGATTACATTAGTACCGAGAGATGTAAAAATAGGCAGCTATCAGCCCTCTGAATCAACGCAGTTATTCTTTAAAATTAAAATAAACCAAATCCAAGCAAATAACAGGAACAACCAAAAATACCGAAAAATAAAGCAAATGTGTGAGAACACGTCATTTCATGAAACAACAATTTTATGCAACCTCAAACAAGTACATGCATAACAGTATTTTTAATCCTAGTACATAGATTCCATTCGTTGCTTTATTATACCGCGTCCTTCTCAAGGTCAAGGATAAAATATTAGAGTACTTTCTTAGGTTCTCTTGAGCAGCATTGGAAAACGGTGGTGAGAAAACTTTTATTTAGTTTATTAGTTTATAAATAGTCGTAAAATCTATTCGGAGATGACTTTGACCAGAGTTTACAACAATTAATTATTATGGTTGCTGTCAAAATAAAAAATATAGAGTTTAGTTGGGACGAGCTTTACAACCAAATCTTAGAAATGATCGAATAAATATTTTATTGTAAAATTGGTTTTAAACATGGCGGTTGATTCTTCTGTATTTTTTAAAGCTCTTGCTCCCGCTTTGCATCTTGTCTACTGCTTTCCTGAAAAATGTCGCAATACTAATACCGTACCATCGTCTACAAAATTTAAAAATACATTTTTGAATTTATTTGTAAAATTTTGCACCTTTATAGATTGTCACGTCTGACAAATGAAAAGAAAATGCATGTTAATTAAAAATAAAAATATTGTAAAACACATGATTTAGTTTTAACTGTACTCGGATGACTATGGCTGTAGCTACTTAGTCTAAATAACTCGCTTTGGTTTATGACACTTCGGTTTTCTGAAGATTTCTTTAAGTTATCTTGATTCGCCATTCTTGTTAAGAGCTGCGCGTTAGTTTATTTCCCAGTGATCAAAATGAACAGGCTAAAATGGCTTTTGCTAATTTGTGTAGTATATCGGGGCTAATAATGGATTACATAACCAGAAAATTTAATGCAGGTTTTTTCGTTTAAACCCTGAATATTGATTTATCTAATAAATTAATAGAAAAGTCGGATTTGCTCATTTATTGAAAAAATACACCTTGTAAACGGATGGTCCTAATCCGGGCAAAACGTCACATCAGCCTATATGGTTAAAAACAAAAGAAAAAAAGCCGGCTTTCACGTGTTTATCGCCATTCATTTACCCGGTGGTCAGGAGTTAGCGTGGTATTTTTGCCATAAAACCAGCTGGACTGGAAAATTAAATTTCGCAAAATGTTCCACGCACATTAGTTTTTGTTTCTGTTTAGTGTTTGCCGTAGCTGTTGGCCGTTTAGATACTAATGTCTAATTGGAACGGCGATGGGTAGGGACGGAGATGCCTAATTGTTGAGTAATCATACAACAATATTTTTTACTAGAATTACTTTCTTGCACGTGGGGCTCTTCGGAGGCAACTATGGTTAACGGAAATATTGAAACCAAAAGAAGGAAATAAGGCTTCTTATTTACACAAGGTGCCACATACAGTCGAAATAACCTGCGACTGTAAATTTTTTATTTTTGCATAGTCCAAGAATGTCTTTCTGATCCTTGCGATTTATAGGTTAAAAGTTTCGGAAACATTAACAATATGTAATTTTTAAGGTTCCCAAATTTTTATTTATAGGAAACAACAATAAACAGCAGAAACTCAACATTAATTAGTATGACAAACAACAATAAAGCACGAAATTTTGCTTTCTTTTATTATTTGACTTTATTTATTGTCTCGTTTCGATTTTTACCTCCTTAACATTTGGAAATGGGTGCCCCTTCAGAAAATCTTTCACGAGCTGATATTGCTGGGCCGTAATAACTTTGGTCATGCCGCTACCTTCTTTTCGCCTAGCAGTTCCTTCTTAAAATTTCTTCTTTACGTTCATGAGAGTAGCTTTGCTGCTTTCAGTGAGTAGCTACTCTCCAAATGGACCAACCAACAAAAAAATGTATGGTTTGGTTATTGGCCGCAAATAAAAATTGTGTTATAATAACTCCGCAGTTTCTCCTGTGGTTTTACCGGTTTTCGTCCGTTTTTCTTGCTTTAAATTTCAATAACTTTTGTTCTCGTGGACCAATTTTGAGGAAATAAAGCCTATGTACTCTCCAAGAGTCCAAGAAATACAGAAGTCTCACTTAAATCGTTCCAGTAGTTTTTGGGTGATGCTGAAACAAACAGACAGACAAAATTCTAAAAACTGAATATTTTTAATCTATATCGTTCTAGAGATTTATATATACGTATACATATAGATAAAATATGTTCCTTATTAATTAAAATAGAAATTGTTTTTTTTTTCAGAGACCTATCTTAAAAAATAAAAAAAAATTGTTTTGAAACAAATCAACAAACTACATTACATCATTTGTTAAGTTAGAAATTTTAAGTATCTTAAGTGAATACGAATTTTCTGTAAACTAAACTTTGGCACTGCGCCAGAGCATTGTGATGGGGGCATGCCCATGAATGTAGAGTAAAAAATTTGAGGAGCGCAAAAGTAGCAAAATTTTTGGCAGAAATATTTCATTTATCATAAATATTTTTCGGAATTAAATAGAATATAAAATTATGTAACCTCTAGAGGATATATCCTACTAGGTACTCCCTATAAGTTTAAAGATTAGAAGACACTATCGGTATACCTAATGCGTTCAAAGTAAAGCCAAAATACATTACATTTTTGACTTGTTTATGCGATGTTTCGAACGATGCCCGCTTTTTGGAAGGGTGCGATGACAGAACTGCTGATTGAAATCGTTGCCCACTTTCGTGGGTCCGTAACGTTACGTACATCCCTCCGTATGCAACGAGTGGAATCAGCTGTTTTGTCATCGCACTCGTTAAAAAAAACGGACATCGTTCGAAACATGGCATGAGCAGTTCAAAAATGTAGTGTATTTTGGCTTTGTTTCGAACGCGTTAGGTATACCGATACCGATGCGTTGAAATGTTTACTTTAAGTGACTATTATCTAATTTAATTTTAGTTATTGGTAATACCCAATAACTTTTGTATTTTTTTTAATCCTTCCAAAAAAAATCTCCTTTTTTTGTCAAAATTTTTAAATCACGTGTAAATATTGTTAACTCGACATTTATTCAAATATTCAAATAGTTTAACAGTACTAAATAATTTTATTCTTTTCTGAATTTTATTTTATCCGCATTGAAAATCGTTGCGGTGCTCACAATGTTCCGCGGGAAATGGCTCTATCTATCGTTATTCCAGTTTTTTCAAACGCAATTATCGCTTATCATCAGATCTTGAGAAAGGAGGAATGTAAGAAGTATAATAAAGAGCATGAAAATTATAGCAAAAACTTTTGATAAATCTGAAAAGAAAAGATCTTTTACAAGAAAAACTCAAAGGCTTTTTTATATGTAATGCTTGCTTGATTTTTGTTTTTTCAAATAGTTTTTTGTATAAATTGGACATTACCTTTGTTGTTTATACAACTTAGTTGATTTTTTTTTCAAATAGCTGGCCAGGTATTTTGGTCCATATAGCTGACCTGACTTGTGCCACACTGATGAGATCAAAATAAGTTCGAAACACGTGTCTGTGGCTAGTTTTAAGGTATTTTTTCCATAACATCTGCGAAGCCCGGTATGTTGATGGAGTTTTATAGCCCCGATGTCTTTAGCCTTGTTGTTTATACAACTTAGTTGATTTTTGCTTTTCAAATGAATATCTAAAAGTGAAAAATACATGAAATGTGTGAGACTTCAACAATTCTTTTTGGGACAATTTTTGGTGATTTTCTTTATTTACTTTTTTATCATCGTCGTATAATGTAGAATCTACAGGGATTCTACATTACACGACGATGATAAATGTAATTTGACAAGTTTGATGTCTATTCTTTGATTGCTGCTTTTCTTCTTTATTTTAATCTTAATCATCGTTATCCATCTATTTTTTAACATTTTGGGTAAGGTTCCATTTGTACAAAAATGCAGTAGGCGCATCAAATTGGGCAGGTGTTATTCTCTTATTGGCAGCAATGGTAGCAATACTAAATGTTTGATCCTAGTCTTCTCCAACTTTTTATTTCCTTCCTTATCAGCATTCTCCATTTGTTTGTGAACATTTTTGCGTAGGTTTCATTGGTACAAGAATGCGCCAAATTGGGCAAGTGTAATTCTCTGAAGTCAACATGTCATATCGGGTGAGTGTCACTTTTTGAAAATTTTGTAATAGGGCTAAATGTTTGGCCATAATTTTCGCCCATATTTTGTTTTCCCTTTTTCTTCTTTATTTCCCTCTGTTTTTAAATTTTTTGGCGTAGGTTCCATTTGTATAAGAATGAGACACGTCAAATTGGGTAAGTGGTATTCTCTTAGTAGCAGCAATACTTATTATATCCCTTACTGAAGCCAATTTGCAACACGGCTAAATGTTTAGTCATAGTGATTTTCAATTCTTTGTGTGCTCCTTATCTTCTTTATTAATATCGATTAATGTTTTAACCTAGGTCCCCTTTGTAGCAATACTTATTACCGACCTTACTGAAGCCAATTTCGCAACATGGCTAAATATTTGGTCATATAGTCTTGACCCATTTATTTTGTTCTTTTTCTTCTATATTTCCTTCTTTATGATCGTTTTCCATATTTTCTTGAACATTTTGGTATAGTAGTATCATTTTCGTACTAGCAGCATTATTTATGTCCTACTGAAGACTTTGCAGTAGGGCTAAATATTTGGTCCTTTGCATCCTCTGCAAAAAAGCTTTAAAAACTAGCTTTTGCTTTATATTTGGCTAAACCCCGAGTTCATCTTAGCTTTAAAAATCCACTTACAGGGCATTGCGTTTCTTCCTAGTGTTTTTATGCCATTGCAACAACCCACTCCTTTTTATCACCACTCTATTTAGATGGTTGGTTCTCTAATTTTAAGTTTGAAGTTTTTAAAGTGGTCTGGTCTCTTTAAATTTTATCTCTCTCGTAAGCTCACTCTAGTATCCTGTTCAAAAAATTTAAGATATTGCTTTCCACATCTTTATCTAAATATCTCCTTTTTACCTTTATTCCACTTAATCTTCTTCGCTGTTTTTGGATTTTCATAGTGCTTTAGGGTAAAACTGGTTCTTAAATGTTAAATAATTTTGTATCCATGCCAAACAATAATTCAAATTTCCTCTTTAAAATATTCCAGGTGTTGTCCAGGTTTTTTAGATAATTTGTTAATAAATTTCCAGGTTTAAAAAAGTATAAAAAAGGATGAAAAGGCGAAACCAGAGAAATAAGTATCATTTTGATAAAAATAAAGACAATCCCAAAATACGTAGCTAGTATGAGAAAAAGGTTTTTTTTTGTTTATATTGGGTACCTAGTTGGCAGTTGGTTACCTATTTGAAATAAAAAAAAAATAAGTAAAGGAAAAATTATGAACATTTGTATTTTAAGTGATCTCTTTTACGTTTTTTGTTTTGGAGGGATTTAGGCTTACTTCTAGATTTTTTCAAAATCATCTCGATAGTTGCGCGTTGAGGAAAAGTGTATAAAAAATTACGTTTTTTACAATTTTTAAATGTTTTTGACAAAAATAAATAAACAAGCGATCTCTTTCAAGTTTTTTTGTGACATACTGAAATATGTTTTTTGTGGAATGTTTAAAAAAAGCTTAGGTTCTTTTGATTGATATGCAGCTAGGAGGAAAAAAAACTGAATTATAGTTAAAAGTTTTGAGGTAAAATATTTATCCCAATTATTTTTCTAGAGGATAATGTCACATAATAGTAGTTTTTCCAAGTTTTTTCACTTTTTTCGTCATTTTCCAGGTAATTTTCAATTTTTTTTTGCCACTTTAATTTTCCAGGTTTTCAAGGTTTTGCAGTGTGTGTACCACACAGACGAAACAATTCTGCTCACTTTTCTTTATTATACCCTATATCCTTCTATTGTTGGGCATTTACCATTAAACAAAAAAAGTGTAGTATTACAGTGGTGCCCTGCTCTTAAGATAGTCACATATTATTATATGGAAGGTGAAAGAGAAAATAAGTAAAACGAGCGTTCCTTTTTTGAGTCCCCGGGCTTAGATTAAACAACGAAAATGCAAATTCCACCGCGTTTTCTGACCGGCCCTCTGTAATTAGTGATGTCCAATCTAATGAGTGAGCAGAGGGACCGGCCACCAGAAGTAATTTGCATCTTTTCAACGAAAGAGGAATTCTTCTCGTCGTTTATAATTCCTGTTCTACCATTTACTAATGAATTTCGTTGTTTCTACATCGTGGAAAGAATTATGTTTTTGAATCAGTATCTGGCCGGTAGGTTGGCATTGGCTCGAATGGATTACAGACAAAGACAATCCCCAATTTTAATTGGTAAAATGTAGTTTTTTTACGTATAAAGTCATCCAATACCATACTTTAATCTAGTCTAAAGAAGAAAGTGGTATATTTTTCATTTTTGCACTTTGTGTTTCCTTTTTCCGGAAAATACAAAAATAATCAGTTACGTCATATTAGTCTAAAGAGATTTTATTCAAAACCATCAATCAATCATTATCAATATAAGGTTATCAAAGTTTCAAACCAAGTACCTCAGCAGCCACAGCTGATAACTGTCTGAGTTATAAGGCTTTGTCTATTCCTTATAATTTTTATTACAGAATTACATTTATTCCTTATGAATTACTAAATGAATTACTTGAATATGATATTAGTCCTCAAAGTGCAAAAAAGTATTATTTCGTCCCCTTTGAACATAATGCTCTTTACCCAGCTAAATGATGAAAATTGCTATCTATCCATTTCGCTCTATCAACAGCCTATAAATCTTTCTTGGCCATCAACTTGTTTTCGATTAGACGAAGTTTAAATGTGGCGCAAAATGAATTGGGATGCTGGAAAGTCCGAACCCACTGGGCATGTTCGAGAATACTTAGAAATTTGGTTATAATATTAGTTGACAAACGCGAATATGAAGATTGCGACGCGAGCCGCAGACGAGTGTCTTAATTTGTCTGAGCGTGTAATGACCATAACCTGCGAGTTAGTGTACTATACTTTACCTACGAACAATAAATATCAGAAATTATTAAAAATATCAAACACGAATACTCTTAAGTCAACAACCTTCGTAACCTGAAGTTTCATGAAGTTCTATCTAAAACGTCAAAAAAAATAAGGTTACTAAGGGACTTTTCATATATCTTTTTAAAAACCAGATTTTTGTTCTTAAAAATGCGTAATATTTCAATTTATTTATTTATTTACGTTTAATAAATATTTATTGTTTTAAAAATATACAAAAATAATTCACATTTTTGCGTCAATTAGTGCTCTTATAAAATAAAGTTTCATCGTTGGTTACGCCATCTTATGGTTTACGTCTAAACTAAACCGTAAATGAGCCATTAAAATCGTTGCCTTAGGAGCATAATCCTACTGGAAATATTAACACGCCAGGACGAATTCGTATCAGGTAACTTGGATAAGTAAGTACCAGTGCGGAAAGATGCATCGTTTAATCATTTCTCTTTTTGCTTTGATCTTTTGTGTGTTCCTTGTGGGATGCTCATGCTCAGTTTTTTAGTTTCTTTTCGGTTGAAGTAACTGATTTGGAGGTTTTTTAACTTCTTCTTTGTTTTAATTGCCTTAGCAGCATAATCCTACTGGAAATATTAACACGCCAGGACGAATTCGTATCAGGTAACTTGGATAAGTAAGTACCAGTGCGGAAAGATGCATCGTTTAATCATTTCTCTTTTTGCTTTGATCTTTTGTGTGTTCCTTGTGGGATGCTCATCCAAGTTTGAATTTTCGTTATTTCCACCCAAGATCTTTTGATCTTTTGATTTTTAGTTTCTTTTCGGTTGAAGTAACTGATTTGGAGGTTTTTTAACTTCTTCTTTGTTTTAATTGCCTTAGGAGCATAATCCTACTGGAAATATTAACACGCCAGGACGAATTCGTATCAGGTAACTTGGATAAGTAAGTACCAGTGCGGAACGATGCCTATTTGTGAGTGGTTCAAGGTTGGAAATCAAAGTGTATGATGGTGTTTAATGATGTATAGTGGAGGGTGACCAGTGAAACTACTGATGAGCCCACGCTGGTTACCCAGGGCGAAACATCGTTTAATCATTTCTCTTTTTGCTTTGATCTTTTGTGTGTTCCTTGTGGGATGCTCATCCAAGTTTGAATTTTCGTTATTTCCACCCAAGATCTTTTGATCTTTTGTTTTTTTAGTTTCTTTTCGGTTGAAGTAACTGATTTGGAGGTTTTTTAACTTCTTCTTTGTTTTAATTGCCTTAGGAGCATAATCCTACTGGAAATATTAACACGCCAGGACGAATTCGTATCAGGTAACTTGGATAAGTAAGTACCAGTGCGGAACGATGCCTATTTGTGAGTGGTTCAAGGTTGGAAATCAAAGTGTATGATGGTGTTTAATGATGTATAGTGGAGGGTGACCAGTGAAACTACTGATGAGCCCACGCTGGTTACCCAGGGCGAAACATCGTTTAATCATTTCTCTTTTTGCTTTGATCTTTTGTGTGTTCCTTGTGGGATGCTCATCCAAGTTTGAATTTTCGTTATTTCCACCCAAGATCTTTTGATCTTTTGTTTTTTAGTTTCTTTTCGGTTGAAGTAACTGATTTGGAGGTTTTTTAACTTCTTCTTTCCATTAAAATCGTGTTGAGATGGTCGTAAAATTAGTATTATTGGTTGGTCGTAGGTAAAATACTTAGATTAAAAAGAGACAAGATATCTGGTCCAACGAAAACTCCTTGGCAAATAATAACCAGTGTTTATTTACAAATAAAATCACAACAAAACAAAGGTGAGATAGATCGATTATTTTTTTAAGAACGATAGGGACAGATAATTCTGTCTCAACCACTTTAGATCGCGATTGGCTTGTGGGTGGGGAAAGTCGGCAGAGCGCAGACGGTCGGATGATATTTTTAAAATTTTGGGATGTTTTAATCAGTTTATAAGTCGTTTTGAAACCACATTTTGTGATATTTTGGAACAAATCGTCCAATGTTTTGAAAACAAAGGCAGAGCAAGTGAAATCAGTCAGGGGCGGTACATGCCGGTAGGTACACAGAAAATAAAAAAAAAAGTTTATGAAATATACTTAAATTAGTAGATCCTTAGATTAAAATATCAAAAAACAGGTTTTTTTTTTTGATAAAGTTGGTAATTCCCAATGCGTCAAATGAGATATTTTCGAACGTTTTTATAAGGTTTTTTTCGAGGTTTTTTTGTATAAAGACGATAAAATAAAGCATACATTTGATGAAGTAGTTAATGCGCAAATAAGATATTTTCTAAGGTTTTTTTTTATAAAGACTACAATAAAAGGTTTGTAAGAGTATTGAATTCCTACCTCTTATCAGAATACTAAGGTTGATTTATACTGCCGCCGTTGCCATCTGCTCTCGCCCTTCGAATTGATATTTAAATCTTTTTGTCTGTCGTAGATGTCTCTATATACCCTCAGCATTATTGACTTGATTGTGTTCTGAAGAAGTCAGTATAAGTAGCAGCAGAAAAAATAACAAAATTAACAAACACAATAACATAATTTTTAGCTAGTAGGTAATATTATTTTTTCTTTTTTGATGTTCAGGGTGCTATGAACTGTGTTTCTTTGTTTTATTGTTTGGCATAATTTTATTGTGTTGAAAATTGAAAATGCTATAAATCATATGCAAACTTTGTAATAAATTTATTTTGTATAAAATTATACCACAAACATTTATTGTTAGGAAGCTTCCAAAGCTCAAATTGGCAGAATCATTTTTGCATGGTTATTTTAAATTATTTAGCAGATTTCATATTATGTTAAAATTTTAATATAATCCATGTGTAAATTTATATTTAAGTAGCTACGCCACTGGTTTGTTTACTGTAAACGACAAAAAGGTAAACATTGTTCCATATAATAATATAACCAAAGTCTCCGTAAATGTCAGGTATCTTGTCTCTTTTTAATCTAAGGTAAAATAAATTACTGTATCTACAGGCGTATGGGGAGGACATGGGGGCTTATGCCTCATACTGTTACTCACTGTGAGGTACATGCAACTTAAATAACCAACTTCTTAACCCCCAGATCCACAAAAGTTATATTAGTTTAAAAAATCATTCCTCCAATTTCTTTTTAACATAAATCTATGTAAACACTTAAATAAATTTTATGCACTTTAGGGATTAAATAGGTACGTTTAATCCCTCTTTTTAGTGACTAAAGTGGCACTTTTAATCCTTTAGGGATTTTAAAAAATCCCTAAGGGATTAAAAGTAAATTTAATTCCTCAGCCTAGGGATTGGAAGTAAATTTAATCCCTCAGGGATTAAAAAAAAAATAATCCCTGGAAAATTATAATTGAATTTATCGCACTCGCTTTTGGCCAAGATTTCATTCTTAGCACTCTTTCTTGTAGTCGACGAACCATTTGGCGGAGAAATAACGTGATTTTAGCGAATTGTAGCCCTTCCTACAGTCGATCTACAAACCTTTCGCCGCTGGATTAAAAGTAGCACTTTAGTCTCTAGGTTCATAATGTACTATTTAAACCAATTTTTAGCAGAATTTGACGGGATTGCAGGTCGAATTTTTGAACAGGAGTCAAATGCTGAATTCGGGATAGGAATTTAAGCATACTGTTGCAGCAATACGACGCGCGACTACAACCGAAGCATTGGTCAAGGAAAACATAGAATAATAACATAGACAAGGTGTTTCATTTTCATATAGGTAAAGCCTACAACATTTTTAGACATTATGATTGAGATTATATTGTTATGTAGTTTTTTATTTTTCTCGCACTCTTACAACTTCTCATAAAAATGACCTGATTGGAATATCACTTTGTAGCTAATGAATATTATTAGTATTTGACTTAATTTAGGAAATAAAACATGGAGAACGTACTAATTATCTGGAGTCAGGGTCTCAATGGTTGTGAGTAACTCGACATACCTGCTCCAAATTGGCCACAGACCCCTAACCAACCCAATCTGTTTGTATGAAGGGGTGCAATGGACTTTTACTTTCTGCTATTGGAGCAGGTCTTAAATATTAGTAATCATCCCCAAGGTCATGATTAGAGGCATTTTTCTTGATTGCTTCTGTTCCCCTGTGAGTGTTTTTTAAGAGAAGCGCCCCACCAAAGCCTTTACTTTTCCGGTAGAGCGGGATGCAGTGTCCACTGCAATGTCGAAAGTTGTTCCTCAAATAATTAAGTAGCGCTTCATCTTCTTCAGTTGTAACCTTAGACTTGCCAGAGCCTTGTTTTCTTTCAAGTATATAGCTACCCAACGACTTCTTTGTATACTGTAGCTTTGTGGACACCAGCATGGTCAGCTATTCTTCTTATCCATCCATTAATCCTGTTGCTGGAAATTAGACAACTATCTTAGCACTTTGTATTGGGACAGACGATAACGGGACACTGGAATCTACATATTTCTTTGTACGAAATTTTTCTGCAACTGAGTGTACTTCTAAAAACGCAAACTTCTCATTATTTAGTGGTAGACGAGGAGGTGGCGGCCCAAGGCCTAATAAGTAGGTCTTATAGTGGTTCGTTTTTGCCTCATCAAAAACTCATTTCTTAAATCCACTATCTGCACCTCGTGTACTGCGAGTGGCTCTTCGGGCCTCTTGCTCTCTTCACAAAGTCCAGTATGTAGGCCCATTTGAGGGTTGGCAGGTCTTTTGCATCCAGATTCGGATATTCGATTTTCTAGTGCCTTCTTCCAATTTCCCTTTTCTTTGGTTTTTAACGCTTTAGTAATTGTAGTAGAAAATCTGATTTCGATTCATCTTCTGAGCAACTCCGTATTTACAGCAATCGTTGACGGCTGTTTATTTATCGCGGTTACTGGTAATGATCGGACCCCGCAATTGCATTTATTCGATTTGGACATTCCTGTGAAAGCTAGGGTGAATATCAGCAAAATAGATGGTTAAAAGGGGTATATTTTTTATTTGTTGGGATGCGTTTATATCTAGAGGTCCAAATTGTAATGAGTCTCTAAAGTATTGTCATACGTAGGACTAGGAAACTTATTGAACTCACCAAGCAGGAAATCCAGATAATGGTTCATCTATATACCGGTAGTTCCAGGCTAAGAGAACGATTGTACAACGAGGACACCGAATGCAGGCAGTAGGCAGTGGCACATTTTACAGAGTTTGAGCTCACCAGCAGGTTGATCTATAAAGTACAGTAGAGATCTGAGCAAGGACACCCATTGTATACACTGTATGGAGGATGTTGAGATTGTCTGACGGTTGCAAGTCAACGTTTTGTATTTGGCAAGCTCACAGAGAGCCTTATGTAGCAAAAACTAATTATTGGCTATTTTTCCTGGACGTTTGACCTCTTTGAAAACCCCTATTGTGATTTTTTTTTAAGTTTTTGTTTTTTGTTTAATAAAAAAGCGCATTTAGTGTTATGGCACCACCTAGTAAGAAGGCTTTGATGTTGTTTCATTTAAAAGTATTTTGATCTGTCAAAACTTGATGATACGCTTACTGTTTAAATCGAATTAGAAGTGTTTATTTAAAATAAAAAAGTTGCAAAATGCCAAGAGCGTCAAATCATATAGAAAATCGGAAAAAAAAGTTGTGTGTTATGTGGCCAAAAAAATACTTTTCGGTAAAAACAAACCCATAAAGTTTCAAATAACAGATAAGCTCTGATCTGCAATTTAACTAAAATTTATTGTTTCAAGTTTGGCAAAAATGACATCCTTGCTCATTATGTGGTAATTGCTGCCTTGCTCTATATGATCGTGACAAAAATGATTTCAAAAAGGTCACTTTCATTAGTACATACTGGGTTTAATAAAACTGTGTTGCATCCGGAAACCAGACAAACAGCACTCAATTTCATATGCAGTTGCATTCTCTGTTTCACTTCTAGATATAAGGGACATTAAAAATCTGCTAAAGGACGATCCTCAAAAAATAACAGCTCTCCTAAACTTAAAGGTCTTTTATAAATGCTTGCAGAACATTGGAGAAGAAATTCGTCATATGTGTTCTGAAGAAAATGCTGTACAAATATTTTCCTACGACCACATATAACAATGATGGATTTCACACGATTTGCATCCTTAGAAAACATTAAATTTCTGCACAAGGCTGAAATTTAATGTTTTCTATAGATGCAAATCCTGTGAAACCCAGCATTTTCATATGTGGTCGTAATAAAATATTTTTACAGCATTTTGTTTAAGGATATGTAACATACCGTATACGTCCCTTTTAGTTTAGGAAAGCTGTGTAGAAGAAGTATAGAAGTGACACAGATAATGCAACTTCATACGAAATTGAGTGCCGTTTGTCTGTTTTCTGGATAAAACACAGTTTTATTAAACCCCGGATCTACTAATGAAAGTGACCTTTTTGAAATAATTTTTTTCACGATCATATAGAGCAAGACGACAATGACCACATAATGAGCAAGGAAAGCGAGAATCATTTTTGTCAAACTTTATCTGTTATTTGAAACTTTATGGGTTTGTTTTTACCGAAAAGTATTTTTTGACTACATACCACGCAAAATTTTGTCCGATTTTCTCTATGATTTGACGCTTTTGGGGTTTTTCAACTTTTTTATTTTAAATAACACTTTTAATTCGATTTTTAAAACTGTAAGAATATTGTTAAGTTTTGACAGCTCAAATACTTTTAAGTAGTAATAATAATAATAATAATAATAATAATAATAATAATAATAATAAATAAGTTTATTTGCAACAAAAAAAATTTAACAAGTTGGTAAATATACTTAAAATTTAAGGCGAGTTGCAAAAAGGAATCGAAAACAGCAGAGCTGATCACAGTTCTGATTTCTTATAGTAAAATATTAATTCTAAATTTTTATAAAAAACAAATCTAGACTTATGCTATTAAAATTTATACCAAGCAGCTAAAAACAAGTATTAACATCATAGAAGCCTATAATTAAAATAATAATAACACAATAAAATAAATTATTATATGTAAAAAGAGGTATCCTAAAATTAAAAATAAAATGTAGTACGTAAACGAAATTTCATTTTGCTTATTTTCAGAGAGTGAAAAAAAATTTTAGCTTTCAAGGAGTTCTTGTTTTAAAACATTTTTGAACTGGTTTGGTTTTAAATGTGTGAATTTTCTTGATATTGAATTATAGATTTTACAGATGTTATATCGAAACGATCTTTTAAAAAACGTGGCTCGGTGCGTAGGGGTTACAATTCTATTTTGTAATCTTGATCCCAGTCCATAAATGTCTGATCTGAATTTAGTTTTGTTAAACAGGTAATTTGGTTTTTTATTTTTAATAATATTGTGAAACAGACACACTGAATGTAGTTTTCTGCGATGCTTCATGTTCAACCATTTAGCGTCTTTTAGTTTGTATGTAATTCGGTCGTATTTCCTGATTCCAGAAATGCATCCAAGACATGATTTTTGTACACTTTGTATTCGTTCTATTGTTTGAGCGTCTAGGCAAGGATCGTAGACCACGTCACAGTAGTTAAACTGGCTTAAAATTAAGGTATCCGCAAGATTAATTTTGACAGACTTCGACAGCATGTGTCGGCTGGGATACAATATTTTTAAATTACAATATGCTCTTTGCAAACAGCTGTTTATGTGGTTTTTGAATATAAGATTGTTATCTATTATAAGACCTAGATTTTTTGCATTCTTTTTTACTTTCAGAGTATTATTTTTAATTTTTAGTTTAAACGTTTCTTCTTTGCCTTTTCCAAAAAGCATCACACACGATTTTGACGAGTTTATTAGCAAGTTGTGATCTTCTGAGTATTGTACTAGTTTATCCAGGTCTTTATTTATCATTTATTTGTCATTCTTCTAATTTAAGATTATTTTTACTAAATGACTTGGCATTGAGTATCGTCAGCGTATATGTGTACTTTAAGGTGTTGTATACAGTTTGTTATATTTGATTGAGATCCTCTCCTCTGTAACTACATACTGTTTCCGGTTTGAAAGGTAACTTTTTATACCATTAATCGCGCTTTTTGCAAAACCAACAAAGTGCAGTATGGCAAACATCAGATCATGACTAATCCTGTCAAAGGCTTTGGAATAATCCAGTAAAACTAAAGCTGTGGTCTCCCCTCGATCTGTAGCTTCGATTATGTCATCCGTTATATTTAGAAGTGCAGTAGTGCAGCTATAGCCCTGCCGAAATTCCGATTGATGCGCTGGAAGTAAGTTATATTCTTCTAGATGAACGCGTATCTGGTTGTTCCTTATTTTTTCCAGTATTTTGGATAGAGTTGGTAATATGTTAAGTGAAGTAAAAGATGCTATCCTAATTATCCAAAGCTTACTGACTAGATACAGGTGGTGTCATAATACTCTATCAATTAATATAGAATTTTAAAATATTGTTACATTTAAAAAAATGCTCCTTTTTAATAAAAAAAAAACAAAAAGTTGAAAAAAAGTGCATATCCTATCAGGCACGATTTCACAAAAGGGGTTTTCAAAGAGGTAAAACGTTCAGGAAAAATAATTAATAATTAGTTTTTGCCTACATTTTTGAAACTCATACTTACTTAAGGATCTCTGTGAGCTATAGGTCGACGCAGTGAATCTGAATGATGCTTCACCAAAACAAGTTGCAAACCTCTTTAAGAGGCTAAACATACTTTGGTAGAGAGCAAACTTAAAAGTGAGCCACAATAGACCCGGTAAGGTCGTAGTGGCAGGTGCCAGACTGGCACACTCACAACTGAATCAATTATTCAAATCAGTTAGTGAGACTTTTGAATTTAAATAATTTTTTTGGTGAACTTTAAGACGACATTGCGATAGAGAGAACGAGAAAACATCTTTTAAACGAAAAAATTTAAAAAAATAAATTGAACCTCTTTGTTGTAGTAATTGAAGTTGATAATATACCAATATAAAGTTATAAAAAATTCATGTAGATGTTCAATCCGAGTTTATGCAGACGCAAAATTTGAAAATAAATAACATGAAGTCATGCAATTTGGAAAAGATCAGATACAAAGTCATAAAGTCTTCTAAATATTCCGTAAAATGGTGTAAAGTTAGCGGTATTTGTCATCCGGACAGTTATGCCGTTGCAGCGCCGGTAAATTTAGAAATCTTTGATTAGCCCGGGAGATTATTAAACGCGACCGACAGCAATAGATCGACCAAACCTGAGTAAGGCCACTGCTCGAAAAAATACTCAAATAATTTTTATCTATAATCTATCTTTACGACCACCCTTGCAGTATTCGTACGCAGCTAGCGTATCCTAACAATTTTGTTATCTATGGGTTTTCATAAATGCGTGATTCACAGTTTCACTCCTTCTATTTTCCATTCTATTGCCTGCCCTCTCACTTTTTTCGACAAGGAAGAAAATAGAAGTGAGCGGCATGAAGTAAAACTGCATCAAGCACTGAACAAGAATTGGTTTGGTTACATCGTACGATATAAGGACAACTTTAACTCCTTTTTTGAGGACGCATAAATGCATCAAGGATACGCTAACAACAAGGAATCAAAAAAACCTTGCCTGTGTGTCTAATACTTGAGAATGGGCAAACCCTTATGTGATCATTCACTAGCCCTACCATTGAGGTCATATAAACAAGATTATAGGGTCATTTAGAATAGCACAAAACTTGACACCTGTCATTTTAAGTTGACAGGTGTCAAATTTTTTATTTGGATAATTTAAGTGTACAGCCCATCATCGACCGAAAGTAAAGTGCTATTTACAAGGCATCTTCAAAATCAGAGCCCGTCCTCCAAAAAATTTGCACAGTTCACCATAAATTAACAAACAAAAAATTTGACACGTGTCAGGATTAAGATTAAGGATTTTCATAAAGATAAAGCCAGCATCTAATGAGTTGTTGTCAAATTTGTGTGAGTGAATGCGAAGATGGCCTGACGGTACAAAATCATCAACCTAAGACACTGTCATAATTGCACACACACGCTGGAAGCAAGAAATGAAATGAATGAAATTTCAGTCAAAAGTTCGCAATTTAGGCTTAACTTAAATGTTGGTAAAAACAAAATTAGTGGTTATAGCCAAGGCAAAAATATTAGAGACAGATTAGAAGCAAATGGCCGAACGTGTCGATTCGTACAAATACTGGAACTGGGACCACATTTAATTTATCAAAATGAAATCAATGTTGTGTGCACTGCAATCTTCGGTTGTTGATTTTTATGCTGTTTATAGTCAGAGCCTCTTCGTAGTTGTAAAGTGCATTCCCCATTATTTTATTTCTGTAGATATTAAACAACAGGGGATACAAAGATCAAATGATAAATTAGAAGTAACTTTTTTCAAAATATCAACAGCTTTTCATTTAAAAAGAAGTTAAAAAAACCTCCCTTCAGTTACTGCAACTCAAAAGAATCTCGGATATTTTTTAACTTCTTTTTGTTTTAATCGCTTTAGGAGCGTAATCCTATTGGAAAGATTAACACGCCAGGACGAAGCCGTATCAGGTGACTTAGATAAGTGCCAGTGCGGAACGATGCCTATTTGTGAGTGATTCAAAGTTTGAAATCAAAGTGTATGATGGTGTTGAATGATGTTTGGGGAGGGTGACCAGTGAAACCACTGATAAACCAGTAAGGGTGGTTGCCCAGGGCGAAACATCATTTGATCATTTCTCTTTTCGCTTTGGTCTTTTGTGTGTTTTGAAATTTCGTTTTTTTCCACCCAAGATTAGCTTTTAATTGATTTTTGTTAGTCGATATTTAAAGGTATAGTGACCTTAAGCAGGCGGGTGATTCAGTAATAGACAGGTGCGACAACTTATTGGCAGAGCTCAGGTGCTTTGTGTAATATATACAATTTAAGACGGCTTCATTAGCCTTTTTGTAATTCTGTTTACTACTATTTTCGATACAACAAATAATAAACGTCTGGTCATTAGAAATATCCTTCCGTTATGAATTTAAACCATTTTTTGCTAAGGTGTGCGTTTTTAAAATTGTAGCTAAGGGCTCGGCACACCATCCTAAAGCTACGAAATTAACCACGTTGGGGTGAGAGTTGGTCGCGTCTAATTTTTTGATTTATTTTTTTCAAAATCTAAAAATATTAATGTCCAAATCAATCAATGGGAAAATTCTCATATTAAATGCCCCAAACGCTTGTACTACAAAAAAGTACAGTTAAAAAATTATATGTGCAGTTAAGTTTAAAAAATTGCGAGTTTTATTGTCTTGCTTATAATGGGATGGTAGAAATTCTGATTTCTGTGTTCTTCATGAGTTTTTCAACGGGCACAAGGGCCTTTCAAGTTTATAACAAATCATCTGAAGTAATCCTTGGCGGGGCTCGATTCTCGATGTCAGTTATAATATTGTTTTTATTGTGATTACGAGCTGTATACGCAGAGCTGGGCCTACTATCTTGTTCACATCATTTGGGTCGATTTTAAAATTATTTTCTTTGGGTCTTCAAATTGATATTTTAGAAAATTTACAAGACGAGTCCTGTAAACCTTTGGAGACCTGTAAAGTCAATTTTGGGTCGTGTATCGTACGTAATTTTTCTTTAGACCAAAGACATAAAACATTAATCTTCTTTTTCGATTTGATTAGGAGCTATTTATCAGATCGCACACAGCAGGTGTCTATTGGTGCTGAACTTAGTGACAAAAGAAAGGTTCAATTTGGTGTTCCCCAGGAAACGATTCTTGGACCACTTTTTTTCACGGTCTACATCAACGACATGCTAAACTATGATGTGAATGGTACTATTATCAGTTTTGCTGATGATACAGTCTTGTTTTGTCGAGCATAATCCTGGATAACTTTAAAAAACATAGAAAATGATATAAAACTTTTGAAAAATTGGTTTCGATTAAAACAAACTCACATTAAATGTGATGTCCTAACCCCAAACTAGTCATAAAAATACCGATTATGACATAAAAACCCGGCCATGCTTACTTACAGTATAGTTAGTATTTACAGTATAAGATCTTACATGTTTTTCTTCTTTTTTTGTTAAAATTGTAGAAGTTTAGATAAGTCTTTGCAATTGAATCTAAAAAAGAAATATATCCCACACAAGCATTACCTAAAATGCTTCAGGGAGTAGTTTTTCTTACTTTTATTGCATACGCTTTCTACTGTGTATAAATTTGTACTTTTGTACATTTTTGAAAAAATAAACGTATATATTATAAATTATTTACAAAACTTACCTCAAATCATTAAAATTACGCTGGTATCTCTTTAGATTTTTTTGACAACCATTCAAATGGCACTAGTAAAGTTCCTTGTAAATTTTTTCTAGATTTTAACTCGGTTTTAAATAAGTTCATTTTGGTGAATAAAACTGTCAGAATTAACAAAATTTCAAATCACTGACTGAACACATATCATTGACAAAGTGAGTGAAAATGGAACCGGAACAACAATCATTGCCTGGTAAAATAAAGAAATGGTCCTTTTCAAGAACGCCACCTAGAGTAGAAATTTTTCTCTTGTACTAGCCTGGGCACTCCCCTTTGACAGTGAATCCACTCTTCACAGCTGCCCAGAAGCACAAGTACGTACCATGTACGTACCTGGTACGTAACTTTGCGACGAATTGTACGTCCATGGTACGTACTATAAACGTACTTTGTCCAACGAAACCTGGTACGTACCTTGGTACGTACTAAGTACGTACTAGCTACGTACTTGGTACCTTTACATTCGTACGTACTGTGAACGTCCTATGTACGTACATTTCAGGTACGTACAATTTAGGTCCTAGGCGGAACAAAACCTGGACGTAAATTGACCGTAAGTGGGTTTGAGTCAGGCAAGGATATTTCACCAGTAATTTAAAAAAAAAGTGTTGAACACACTGGGAATTGAACCCGCGCCTCCCGGGTGAGACACAAATCTCTACCACTAGACCACCGCCTATACAAAACTGCTAAAATTGGGATATACTTTATAACGGTTTTTACTTTGTCGTCTCGCTCTTGTAACGTGTACGCTTATGTATAGTAAACGTACTATGTATGTACACTTTTGTACGTACATAGTACGTCTATAATTGGTCCCAGGACGTACCGACCTGAAATGGACGTAAAATGTACGTCCCTTGGACGAAGTGTTGCCATAGGATAAACAAACCGTTTTTCCATGAGCTGTAATGTTAACAAAAAACGTAAATTTCCCAAAAACGTCAAGCGATGCAGTTTTAAAAAAGAAACAGGCAGATCAAATATTAAAATTCTAGAGAGAGAAGCTGCTATCTACAGTAGTATAAGTGCGTAAGAGATAACGGACGCGGCGTAATCGTGACAGTGCTTTAGACAAGCAATATTGAGGTATAGTGTTAGACCAGAGATGTCAAATGTCACCCCAGAAGCCATATTTAGTTGTTTGAATATTTAACTTTGTGTAGCTCCTCTAATTGTTTATAATAGGTACGTTCATGGTACGTATGCTTATGTACGTCCGTAGTACGTACGCTTATGTACGTTCAGTGTACGTCTGTAATTGCATGTTTGAGAGGTAGCCCTAAAATATACGTACATTTTTTGTACGTACGTAGTACGTCCCTAATTAGTCCCGGGACGTACCGACGTAAAATGGACATAAAATGTACGTCCCTGGGACGGAGTGTACTGTATGGGTGATCGATGTCAAAATCGAAATCTAAACAATGCCAGTTCGTTTTTTCGGCATTTTTAATAACTTTTTCGATTTGGTTTCTGCCTCGTCCCTTTTCAAAAATGTTTGTGCCCTGTTTTATGTGTAGGTGTCATCGCCGAGAAGTTCTCTTCCATGCATCTTGAGTCCATGCATCTTTTTTGGGGAAAATGCATGGTGTGAACACCCAAAATGCATGCAGCTTCTTAAGATGCATGTAGAAAGTCCATAGTGAGAACAGGGCTTAAATCCACCTTGTGGGCTTTTGCTCATATTTTAAAATGCCAAAAATAAATGGTTAATTTAAGTATACATGTAAATTCCTACCTTACCACTGCCGACCTCTTATCAGGCAAAATAAATATATTTATTTTTATTTCAGGCTTTCTTTTTTTACGGCTATTTGGCCAACTTTTCGATGAATGGTAACTAATAGATCCATGCTTTTGAAATAAAAAATCTAAACGAAAGCATTGAACTGATACTGGCATTGTTTAGATTTCGATTTTGACATCGATCAGCTGTGAAGAGTGGATTCACTGTCAAACGGGAGTGCCCAGGGTAGTACAAGAGAAAAATTTCTCCTCTAGGTGGCGCTGACTCAATGTAAAGAAAAATTTTCCGTTCTGTTCATAAAAATAGCTATTACGTCTGTTTTACGGCCGGTTTCAGTATAGTACGGTGTTTCATTGGGCCTGGAGCGTTGCTCATTAAAAGGCACTTCATCGCAAAGGGCCGAGCGCTCTTCAATTGTCTGAGCACGAGAGGCCGCCGCTGCGATGACGTTCGACAGTCACTTGTCGTTGGTTTCTTTACACCATCAGGCTTCGTACTGACTTATTTTCCATTGCCGACTTGAAGAAGAACGGCAATTTGAAATATTGAGGATTATTTATTGCTTATCCGATATTTCTTTAAATTCGTGTTTAGTCGCTCTTGAGTGTATTTTCTAAACTCTTTGTCATATCTAGAATATCGAGAATATTGTTTATGCAACATTTTTTTAAGCCGCCTGTTTTATTACTTTAGTTTGATTTACTAGCTCTTCTTACACTCTCCACCCTCATATTTAAAATATTGAGTATTATTGTTAATGCAACAATTTTTTTTAAGCTGTTAGTTTTATCGTTTCATTTGTTCACTTTTCTTAAACTCTCCATTATTAACTGCATATCTAAAATATAAATTTTTAGGCTGCTTCTTTTATTGTTTTGATATTATTGTTAATTCAACATATTTTTATGCAGTCTCTTTTAGTCTTTTTCTTTATATTATTTATAATCTTAACAGCTTTAAAAATACATCTGTAATCGGATAATACTTAACGCTAATTTGTATTTTCGTCATATATTTGGTTATCTTTTTAAAATGTCACAGTTTTAGGCATAGCGCAAAGAGGCATTTAGATTGTACCCGAAAAAAAATGAAATATAATATTTCCTTAAACAATAAATCGTATTTTCAGCGGCAAGGAGAAGCGTTTTTCGGCGCGACAAGATAGATAAATTTCGTGGTAACACGTTTCGCGTTCGTCTCTTACACGTCGCGAAATAAAAATACGTACACACAACTGCGATAATTTATTTAAGAGCCCTACACACAAGGATGGACCTACTGAATACTAAATCAGGAGTGGCACAACAGAGGAAAGCCAAAGAAACAATCCAAGGTTTCAGCAAGTTAAGAAGAGATTTGTTACTGGGCGCAAAAGAACTCTGATAGGAATTCTCACTGGACATTGTGCGCTCAGAGAGCACCTGGTAAGGCTGAAGGTGCAGCCGGACTCAACTTACAAAAAATGATGGGAGGTGGACGAATTCTCATGTTCCGCCTACAGAAAAATCAGATAAGGAATATCCCAAAAGGAAGAAATCGAGCCAGAACACGTTCTGTCCTTTATGCAAAGGATAGGAAGATAGGTTGACTTGTGAGCATTGAGAAAGAAATTTAAGATAAATTTGAAACTAACTAATCTAAGGTTTTGTTTGGATGTCCACTATTAATTATTAAAACCCCAAAAAAAAGGAAAACGTATTTATGGGATTTACTCATAATAAAGTAAATAATAAGAATGACTCCAGCCAAATCTCTCACTATCTATAGTTGATAAGGACTTGCAACTTAGTGATGGCTAATCAAAATGGACTAATAACACTGGTTCTTCCTCTCAGTAACCACCTTATCCAAATCTCCTATTTGCATAGGTGGACTTTCATGTAAGTGAAGAAAAATGGTTGATGAGGCCTAGCTCAAGAACCACTTTAGGTCATGGCATTTACTCCATTACTGTTGGTTACGTTATGACTGCAGAGATTTCTCTCTGGGCGATGGGCGGAAGCCTACGGCAGAAGCCTTTTTTGTTAGCCACAGGTTGGCTAACAAAAAAGGCTTCTGATAGCGGGAACCACGAGGAGGTAGATAAGAGCATGTCTACGACTACTTATTCTTTCGCCTTTATCGCAACAAGCGACGTGGAAGAAAACCATAGTTACTCCCGCCCAATTTCGAGCCTGCAAACTGCGGGTGTAAAGGGCGCTTTACACGTCAGGAAATAAAAATACACACAACTGTGATAATTTATTTAGGTTTCGCGAGGCGACAACACCGCGCGCGCGATTTTAAGAAAAGCTATCACCTTAAGTAGGGCAATATTTCACGTTCTGATGGAGAAAAAGAACAGGGGGGGTGGCGAAGGGCCAAGGGGTGGACGAAATATTGCGTGTCTTTTCTTAATGCGCGGGTAACTTGGTGTACAGCACAGGGTTATTTACTGGCGTCTCTGAACCGATAATTCATGGAGAGCTGACAAATGCGTTTTTCGAAAGTTATTTATTGTTAATATGGGATTTTCTTTTACAAAATTTGGTTGTTGTGTTACGTGAATATGATTTAGGTTTTATTTTTCAATGAATTTCATCACGTTCAGGTTCAGGTTATCATCTTCTTTCTTTTTGAAATTTTTGATAAAAATATACACTCTCATCCCTCCTCTAGTGCTTCTTCTTGTAAGCTTAAACTAAATTGATTGTTTAGCCACAAATAACAAAACAAAAATCTAATAAAATTCTTACGTTCTACCAATGAAAGACCTTTGTACTCATACTATTGCGCAAACTGTGGAGCTAGATGTTTTTCCATGTTCTTATGTTCCTTTTTTTTTTCATCAATTTGTGTCTGGTATTTCGGATTTCTGATTTCTTGGTTTCCTCTAATCGATTTCATTATCACTAAATTATTTTTCTTGGTCACGGAGATTCATCAGACATTTTGGATTTTCAGGCAGTTAAAGTTTCGCTGCAAGCCTGTTGGGCCTTTAAAACACTACCTATCCTCTAAAAGCAAGTTTTTGGTGATCGCAAATATTTTCTTTTGTGGGTTCGTTATAATTTAAATCAAAATCTAAAATTACAGGGAAAAACCTCAGATACAAAATAATATTCATAAAAAAAGATTTCTTTTTGTTTGAAAATAATAAATGGTGAATGCGAATACCACCCACTACAAAATACTTTTGTGATATGTTGCCAAATTCCATTAACGAAATATTTAACACGTTTTCATCAGTACACATTTGTGTTTCAGTCTTTAAAAAGTTTAAGTTGAAAGCCAACTCTGCTTTTTTGGGTTTTGTCTGGATCGTATCGAAAAAATACTAGTAGAGGATTGAAGTAGACTCAAAGTGATCAGACCAAAGCTTTAGTGCTTTCAAGTTTCTACCTGCAATTATTGTTATTTTGAAGGTTAAAATAGTTAAAATATTTGTGTATCCTTTTTTGGCTACTCTACGCCTCGACAAACAGTTGAAGCTTCGAAAATGACATTTAAATATGGATTTAACATAAATTGCATTTTAATTTGGAATTAGTCTCCATGAAAAGAAAACAAAAATATTTGTTTTAAAACTATGTATTAGCCAATAATAATTTTCCCCATTTTCTCGAAACTCTGTTAAATTGTGAATCACTAGCGTGAATAATAATTAAATATGCGCAGTTTTATGATTGATGATACGATAAATAAAGTACGTTGACAAACGGAATCTAACAAAATTTAATTTATTTATTTTAGTTTACGAACTATTAGAGAACATTTAGAAAAATGAAAGTTGGCACTGAGATTTGGGAGAAATTTATAAATAACACTGATCTGATTTTTGAAAGGGGTGTATTATTTGACCAGATTTTCTAGACACTCTGTGTAGTACATACAAGAAATTTGCAGTTCGAAATCAATTCAGATTGTTTTTAGACAATCCGGTATATTGAAATTAACTCTGTGTTTCGGATTTTAATTGTCTATATTTTATTTATACGCGACGTTACGATCGGTACAATCTCTGATCGTCTTCAGGGTACGTACTTATATACTATGGGAAATCACTCAACCGTGTAGTTTAAAAAGTTGCCTCCGCCCAAGAAAGGGCTTAAAAATATTTGGAATTACAACACTTGATTTACTGAAAACACCCTTATTCTGCCCAATAAAGGCAGCTTCAAGGAATTTTATAACAGCTTTTAAATCTAATAATACAATTCGAAGTCTTCTTAGTAAAACAAAACGAGAAAAAAAAAGAAGTTTCTTGTGAGTGTGGTGAATCAAACATAGGCGAAACAAAAAGACCAGTATCTGTTAAGCCCTGTTCTCACTATGCAACTTTTTCATGCTTCTCAGAAAGATGCATGCATCTTGTGTGTTCACACTATGAAATTCGTCGAAAAAAGACGCATGCTGCAAGATGCGCTAAAATAGAACATGCTCTATTTTTTATCAGAAAGTTGCATGCATGCTGGGGAATTTCTAGTTACCTTTTGATTACCAACCGTTTTTTTTTTATGTTGTCAAGTTGCTGATCAGCTGTGAATTTTAGGTTATGAGTTTTATTTTCAATATTTTTTAATCACCTTAAAACTTTCTAAAATTCTTGTTTACCAATGCTCACAATCTGCAAGTTCTAATTCCCACTCCAAGCCTGTCAATTCTATTTATCTAATATTTCTTATCCTAGAACAATCCAGAATTTTCGACTTTTCCTTTTTTCGAAGAATTCTTTATTTCTGGAATAATTCTTTATTTCTGGAATAATTCTTTATTTCTAGAATAATTCTTTATTTCTAGAATTCTTCGAGAACACCAAATATTCAGTCGTGAAAATATTGCTGGTTGCATACTTAAACTTTTAGCGAATGCGCTAGAAAAGGGTATAGGAAAAAAGTAAACAAAGCAGTTAAAAATCTAGGGCCTTTTTGATTTTTTTAATTAGTGATTTTGTTATGTTGGCTAAAAATGGCATTTCCTCTAAAAAAAAGATGCATAGTGTGAACACCCCCCACAGCTCCATGCTTCAAGAAAAAGATGCATGTAAAAAGTTGCATGTGTTTGATGCATAGTGAGAACAGGGCTTAAGGCTTAGGAAACAAGAAACAGCAGACAAATACCCAAACATGTGTGGTCAAAACAATACCGAATGAAGTGGACAGAAGCAAAGGTTTTGCACAAGGAGTCACACTGGAAGAGACGAAAATTCCTTGAACCTGCCTTTATGGGCAGGTGTTTTCAATAAACCAAGTGTTGAAATTGAAAATATTTGGAAACGTCGTGTATAAATAAAATATAGACAATGGAAGTTAATTTCAAACACATCATTTTCTCAAACTTTCAAACAAACCAATAGGTAAAACCAAGTTTCTTCATTAATTTTCTTCAAACAACTGATAACGTTTTTTATGATGCCTCCCGCTTTACTTTTCGACATACTCTTGTTTTAATTGGGCAACACCCTCACGCCTAACAAAAGGAATACAAGATGTCTATTCAAGTTTATGTTTATATTTTTCCTTTTCTCCTTATATTTGGCCTAGAATTTGTGCATCACTTTGTAATAGTCTAGCTATATTAAATTGCAATATCTTGTCTTATTTTTACCTTACCAATTTCCAACATGTGTGTTCAATAAAAACCCATTTTTTTGATTGCTGGGTTTTAGATTGTTTAAATAGAGAAAACCTCAAATTCTGTGCAAGAAGATTTTTGAAAACTAGGTTTTACCCTTTCCTGGAAAACGCTTACTTGCACTCATGTGATGAAACAGAAATGTCAGATAAACACCCACATTCTTCTTACAGACAACAGTCTATCATTTTTCGTGTTTGCTTTAGACTAAAATAACTAGGTATTTTCCCTTCTTGAACCAAACCCAATGACATCTTTTTAAATATAATTGGTGTGAGGTTTGAGGACATAAAAAACTATAAATAATATAATCCTATAGTTTACAAAGCAAGTTAGCAAAACCAATTTTCATATAAAAGTTTTTTACTTTTAATTCTGTAAAAGTAAGCTATTCCTAGACTAAGTTGCATGAAAATTGATTCACACTCACATTAAAGAGACAAAACGCGAAGCGAAAAAAAAAGGAAATTATAAAGTACCATTGCAAGGTGAACTTCAAGCAGAATCCGACACAAGAGAGAACGAGCATGCTTGAGTAGGTTCCTTGCAGAAAATGGAGTCAAGAGAGCTTTGTTTCGTCGAGATGTGTTCAAAGTATTTCCAGAAAAATAGTTTTATTACAAAAACAAGCTAGAAACTGATGGAAAAACGCTATCAATAATGGTTAGCTTAACATCACGTATTTAAACCAAGAAAAAAATAGGGTTTTTGAAAGCCGAACTCTACTTGAGTTAAAGTAACAATCAGACTCTGAGCTACTAAAATAAATGAATAGCGATATAGAGTGAAGTGTTTTGGATCGTACAGAGAGTGTGAACAATTGAAACACGTATTTTCTTGTTGCAAACGTCGTTTCTTTGTTTTTAGGTTATTTGTGTGTACGTGTGCTTTGCCTTGCTGCCTACTTGATTCGTTTTTAAGGGCCTTATTTGTTACTTCTTTAGCCGTTGCATTCTCTAGTTTTAATTGCTTGGTCTGGATTTCTTGTATGAACAAAATGAGGGGTTTGAGGATTTTCCTTTGTCCTCATTGAAAAATGTAAAATATAATAATTTGCTCTAATAGTTTTAATATCTACCTAATAAAATAATACAAAATGGACCTTACAACTGCAATCAACTGTCCGAACAGGTCCGAAGAAGGAGGGGTATTTCCCAAGGCTGCTTATCGTATAAGGATGTGTCGGTGCCATGTTAATAGATTATGAGAAAGCATTTGATCGAGTCCAACACGAAAAGATCATAGAATCGCTAAAAGAAGTTGGTCTAGATGACCGAGATCTAAAAATGATCGCTTATCTATACTGGAATCAGACTGCTTAAATAAAGGTTGATGGTCAACTGTCCGAAGAGGTTGTATGTATGTATATTGTCTCCGCTGTTGTTTAATGTTTATAGTACCAAAATAATAGAGAATGCACTTTATAACTGCGAAGAGGGTCTGACCTGGCATAAAAATCAACAATATACGATCATCACACTGTCATAATAGCAGACACGCTGGAAGGCCTGTAAGAGTTGTTGAATTGAATTGCTGCCAAAAGTTCGCAATTCGGGCTTAACTTAAATGTTGGAAAAACAAAATGGATGGTTATATCCAAGGAAAAGAACATTAGGGGCATGTTAGAAGTAAATAAATGGGCAGCAAGTCGAACGCGTGGACTCATACAAATAGTCCTCCTCAATGAGAACTGGGACAACATGCAAGAAGTTCGTGCAAGAGTTGAACAGGCCAGATCATCATTATCAAAATGAAATCAGTGTTGTGTAGTCGCGATCTTAATAGGACTCTCCGAATTAGTGTGATTCGGTGGTTTTTACCATCTTATATTATAGCAAGGAAGCAAGGACACTTACTGAGGCCATGTGCAATAAGTTGGAGGCAAATTAACTAATGTGGATGTTCTGCTTAGAATAAATAAAGATCTTGAAGTTTTGTTTACCATCAAAAAATATAAACTTTTAAAATTTAAAGCAGAAGAGGTCTGGTTCGTAGACGGACATCATGGCTTAAAAATCTTAGACATTCCCAAAAGCAGTGGACAGGATACAGATCGAGCTGATGATATCCAACGAAGAAGAAGAAGCATATTGTTTCCGCTGCTATTTAATATCCATAGTAATAAAATATTGGACTTGCTGGAAGGTGTGCAAGAGCTGTTGAATCAAATTGCAGGTAAAAGTTCGCAATTGGGGCTTTAGCTTCATGCTGTTATGGTTTCGTCCACTGGATTAAATTGAAATGAAAAAGGTTTCAGCTTTTTTGGACAATTATTTTTACTTAAACTTTTACATCAAGTGCCGACGTTTCGATTCTAATCCGGATCGTCTTTAGGGCTGAAAAGAACCCAATGAAAAATAAGGATCGAAACGTCGGCACTTAATGTAAAAGTTTAAGTAAAAATAATTGTCCAAAAAAGCTGAAACCTTTTTCATTTCAACTTACCCTTCATGTTGGAAAAACATAATGGATGATTATAGCAAAAGAAAAAACATTGGAGGCATTAAAGTCAATGGCTAACTAATCGAACGTGTCGATTCGTACAAATACCTGGGTTTCTAGCTTGATAAGAACTGGGACAACATAGAAGAAGTCCGTGCAAGAATGGACCGCGCCAAACCCTTACAGACCTGGTTCATCCTTATTAGGGATCATTAGGGAGTCATATAACCAGTAGTTTTAATATCTACAGTAAATATCTGATAAAATTTGGTTTAAGTCGAAGCATATTGCAATTGATAAGATATTTATACCTGGATAAATATAACATAAATATTAAATAAAAAAAACATACATGGTATATTGTAAACCACCGCCAAGAGGTGGTTTATCTACTTTAAATTTTAAAACAATCACGATCTTGTTGACTGGTTTTTTCAAATGTAATTTTAAAGTATTTTTATTTAGGGATTTGCCTCATTCCAATGTATATTTTTCGTTTAATTTTTGTTTTGTTTTGGTGATGCGCGGTAAAAGTCTTTCGCGGTAAGTTCTTTTGCTTTACTAAATTTCAAAGATTTTTTGCAGAAGCGGTAAAAGAAGGAGACCAATCGCCCATTCCAACCCTTCCGGCATTTCTCCCAGACCTTATCTTATGCCTATAGATTGCAACTTGTTGGTGGCGTCCATAAATTAGGTAACGCGACGTGTTAAGAAGGGACGGAAGGTTTTAAAAATGTTACAAAGAAAAAGCGAGGATTGAAATTAAAGTTGAAAGAGATGTAATAAGCTTTTTTTATTTAAGAAGGTAGTGTTTTCGTCCAAACGGCAGCTAGCAAAACGTCAGTTAAGTTTGTCTTGACAGTTTTTAATTATTAAAATAAAATTTTATATTGACATCATGTGACGCGTGAGTGAGCACTCCCGAGAATGTCGTAGGTAGGAACCGGGTGTTAGAGACAATAAGTGTGTGTATAGATATTTTTTCTCATATGGACGTCCGCAACTTTAGGAGTAAAAAGGGATACATTTTTAGTTAAAAGACCTACTATATATGGACAAACCCACCGTCAATCTTTTTTTTTTCGATTTTTTCTTGAAATACTGGGAAAAACCTGTGTTTTTCCCTTGCGAAATCACTTATACAATTATAGTAAATCCGAAATTCCAACAAGTTTCACTAAAGTTTAAAGTAAAACCTGTATAATAGTCCTAAGCCTTAGTCCGTCGTAGTAAATACCGCCCTAAAAGTTTATGATTCACACTTTAAAAAATGGAAATTTTGATTCACTCAAAGGCCTTTAAGTAAAAAAAATACATCACTAAAAATTGAGTCACTCAAAATAGTGTAAGGTAACTCAGGATTGTGTGAAAAGTTTATGACATTCACAAGTTCAAACATTGTGTCAATGGTGTTTTCAAAAACTGAGTTTAAATCAGAGAGAACATAATAACTTACGAAGTCTAACAGAAAGATATGGCTGCGCAGAAACTACGTTCCTGTAGCGCATAGCGCATTGCGGCGGTGAGTGAAAGTAATGCTTGTATTAAGTAGCATTAAAGAGAGATAGAATATTTTTCAATGTCGAAATATATTTCACACAATTTTAATTTTGTATCTGCCGGTTTTTGCCACCGCTTGTCAAAGTTTGTCAAGCCTGGCAAGCGGTTTTGTATATCTTCAAAAATTTTTTTAGTTATTTTAATCAGTTTTGGTTGGAAATCACACTTGTTTATGGGATTAGCTATATAGTGGATTAACAACTTATTGTAAAGTCTAATAAGATGCCATTCAAATCAGGCTGGATTTGAACCATTAAAGCTAGTATGGGACTATTTGAAGAGTGCCGAAAATTAGGGCTCAGATTTTTGCGAACCAAATCCCTTAAAAAAAATATTGTGATAGAGTTAAGCAAGAAGATAATAGGTTAAAATCGAGGTTAAAATACAACAAAAAAAAAAGAGATCCGGTTAAACCATTTATAAAATCTGTAAGTTTCATACTGGGATTTACTCCCAATTAATAAAAGAAAATAACATAATAAACTGTTGTTACCTTTAATATTTGATAATATTCCTCAACATAGTTATAACCCCATCCTCCTATTTTAGATTTTTAAGTTTAGAGTTCAAAAAACTTTTTGTAAGCTAAATTAACTTTTTTAGCTGCATGGAACGGTATAAAGTTGGTTAAGGTGTGTATATAGCTAAAACCCTTTCGCGAATGCATTGCTTTTTTTAACACTAAAAAGTATGGAAAAACAGCGCCTGTTAATTTTTTGACATTTGAACTTAATTTCTATGGACTTCCCAATGTTTGAACTTGTCGATGTAATAAACTTTTCACACAATCCTGCGTTACCTTACTGACTTTCACTCAATTTTTAGTGAGATATTTGTTCACCCAAAGGAGTGAATCAAAATTTCCATTTTTTACAGTGTTAGGCAGTGTTTTTTACATCCTTGCTAAAAATACGATAATTTTTTGGTCAAAATAGACTAATAAATAATAGAAACTTCGTAAAATCTAGGCAATCATAGAATCCTGGCGATAAATTTCGGAGCAATTTAATCAAAAATTGCTCGTTGCCTTAGAGGGCCCCGCGGGCGATGAGATATTTTTCAAGTCGTTTCCCGTGGCCCGACAGTATTCCATTACCATGCATTACTTAAACTCAATCTAAACACATAAATAATCGAGAGAAGAGGGACAAATCGCGATGCAGGAACTGCAGGGATAATTGCAGTTTTTCCTGCCGCAGTGGCCGGCCAGGAATTCGTTATTGACATGACGGAAAAGGGAAAAAACGAAGACCACCGGACCATGTTTTATGCAACTGTCCACGCAGTGTCGGATGCTGATTTAGTAGATTACACTAGGAAACAAATTCCCAACTTTTTTTTTGTTTCCTGAGCGGTCTTTGTCAAAAAAGCGAAATAGCTGTGGGATTCCCTTGGATATTGGAAATGTGGTAGAAAGTTTCTTTTTAATGGATTGGCAATGTACCTGATGCTGCCCCTGTAAATATTTGAAATAATATAGTGAAGGGGCATGTGTAAGTCCGTGGGATTTTGAATGAATGAGTTTTGTGACTATGTGGGATTGATAGCTCGTTGGATACATAATCGAGTGTTACCGGGTGTTTTGTTCGCATCCGTGTAGAAAGGGTTGATATGACGTCATATTTCAAGATGGCGGCCAAAAATTATAAAAAAACAAGTTTCGTAACCGGGGCATGATTATACTCGATTCCATATAATTCGACAACAAGGATTCCAAAAAATTTACTTTCAAGGTCATGACCTTGAAAATCGCAAAATACAAGATTTTTGCCATTTTCTCTTCAAAAAATCTTAATAATTCGAGGTTTTGTCAGTCCAACTTCAAATATACTTTAAACTATTTGGCATGTATGTCAAATTCCATCGTTAGAGTTTGATGTAGTTTGAAGCTTCATGACCTTGAAAAATACTCCAGTAAAATTAACATATTGCAAAAATAACATACTAAAGGGTGCTATTCATCAACTATTAAAGCGAAGAAGACCAAACTTGGTAAGAAAGATAAGAAGGTCAAATCCAACAATACTGTTTTTGGTTTAGCTATGACGCGTTTCAATATGGTGGCTGATATATCAAAATGGCGACCTATAACCACATTTTATTTTATACAATTTCGTAAAAAAGCAAAAACTACAAGGTGGCAATTAATTCTTCTAATTCTATGAAAAAAAAGTTTAGTTGATGCATGACTTTGATTGACCTTGAAAATAACATGTACAAGTGAAAAACCAGCTTTTTGTGGTGTTTTTTCCAATTTACCACTACGTAAAAACTTTAAGTGCCGGAGATGAAATTAACATCTTAGACAAAAATAAACACTTCATTTTAAAGCTCCCTACCATTTTCTTTGATATGATGTCCCAGATGTTTATGCTATACCCCGGTAAAAATAACCTATACGCCTGTGGTTTTTATTAAGTTTCGGAACGTGAATTTTATGTTCTACTCACTTGTCTAGCCAATAAAGTAATTTAAATAACCTATAAGAGAGTTAGCAGAAGTTATATATGTATTACCATATACTGGACCAGTGGTTTTAGATGCCTTTTTTCAAAATGGCGGTCGAGAAAGCATAAAAAATTCGAATTATGCCATTAGGGCATGACTACACTTCTTTATTAACATTCATAATAAAATTCAAGGATGAAGATTTGACAGCTATTTAGTCACACATTCATGTGCCACCGCTTCTTTGTAGAAGTTCCAAAAACTTATCATTTTTTTCACCGGGGTATAGCATAATCATCAGAGACGCCATGTCAAAAAAAGTGGTAGGGAGGTTTTTCACTTGTAAATGGTACTTTCAAAGTCAATCAAGGTCATGCATGCAACTTTTTTTTCATAGTACGCCGCTTACTACTACTTTCATAGTAAGCGGCGACAATTCAAGAAGAATTGATGGCCACTTTGTCATTTTTGCTTTTTTAAATGTGGGTATAGGTCGCCATTTTGATATATCAGCCGCCATATTGAAATGCGTCATAGCTGAACCAAATTTGGTCCTCTTCGCTTTAATAGTTGCCGAATAGCGCCTTTTAGTAAGTTATTTTTGCAATGTGTTAATTTTACCTGGGTATTTTTCAAGGTCATGAAGCTTCAAACTGCATCAAACTCTAAGGACCGAATTTGACATATATGTCTGATAGTTTGAGGTACATTTGAAGTTGGACTGACAAAACCTCGAATTATTAAGATTTTTTGAAGAGAAAATGGCACAAAAATTTGTTTTTGATATGTTCAAGGTCATTTAATGATGACCTTAAAAGTGAATTTTTTGGAATCCTCGTTCTCGAAATATATGAAATCGAGTATAATCATGTCCTATGAGCGAAAGTTATATCTGTTATGATTTTTGGCCGCCATCTTGAAAGATGAAGACATATCAACTTCTACACGGATGCGAACAAAACACTAGGTAACACTTGATTGTATGACTAAAGAGCCATCAATCGCACATAGTCACAAAACTCCTTCAATCAAAATCCCACGGGATAGAAATTATCGACGTATGCGCCTACACTACTAGGGACATTTTGGACCACTTAAAATAACATTTTTTGGGCGGGAGAAGAGGGGAGGCTAATCAAATAAGGATAACGATGGACTTTATGTACGCCAAATAGAGATAACGATTTTTGTGGTTATCTTTATCACAGACTAAAAAATGATTGGTTAATTCGTTAATTTTTTCGTAAGAACGGATAGTTTTCATAATTTTCTAATTACTAATTGTAATTTAACATTTTTATTCATTCATTCATTTATATTCTAAATAAAAAGAAAAAATCCACAAAATTCCCAACACGCACTGACCTCACAAAAGTTAGATTATGTTTCATTTAACAAAATTTGACGTTATCTCCTTTTACATTTCAAAAACTGTTTTAAATTTGACAGTTGTTATTGCTATCTTTAATTACCATAACCACAAAAGTATTTAAGATGGTCGAAAATGTCCCTATTTCAAACTGCATTATTACCGTTAACGTTTATAATATTTATATATATATAATAACGTTTTATATAATTATAAGTTAATTGTAAATTGCATTAATAAAAATTAGAGCGTTAATAGACCATCAAAATTGGTGATACCGTAGGAAAAATCGGTTATTTTTCTCCCGTATCCAAAAATAATCAACCAGATTTATTTCTGTGCAAAAGCTGCAGCTGGTAGGTAATAATTCGTTTTTTTGTTTAATTAGGATTTTAATTTTTTTGTGTAATTGAATTTGCAAAAACAGGAATTTTTGTTTTCTTTTCTATTCTATTTACATGTGGGCAAAGGAATACGGTTACGGTAATTTGTGTTTGTGGTTTAAAATATTAGTTTTCACAACTAGTGACTAAAATAATGCTTTTTTACAAGCGTTGGTTTAAATAACGAGCGCAGCGAGGTATTTAAAAACGCGAGTAAAAAAAAGCACAGTTTAGCCGCGAGTTGTTGTGACACTATTTTTTTTAATACCTTTATCAAAAAATCCAAAAAAAAAATCAGGAAAGTACTTTTTTATACCTTCACCAAAACATGATTTTAGTAACTGTCTGCAGATAACTAAAGCATGGCTTTTTTGGTTACCGATGCAAAAGCCTTTTTTTATCACGGTCTGTCCGTTTTTTACCCAAAATTAAAGAGAAATAGCGGAATATAGTAATATTGAAAAATTCTAATTATTCTTGCCTAAAATTAAGCCATTTCCGCCAGTTTTGACCAAATATTTATGAAAAAATCATTTAAAAACATCATAGATTAAAATGTCGCAACAATGGACGTCACCGAGTAAAAAGGCACATGGCTATGGAAACGATTGCGGTGTTGCGAGAAGTGCTCTTCGTTCGAGATTTTTAAAAGTATTTTCCTGTTTTTCTTGGATTTTTTGATAAAGGTATTAAAAAAAATAGTGTTAACAACTCGCGGCTAAACTGTGATTTTTTACTCGCGTTTTTAAATACCTCGTGGCGCTCGTTATTTAAACCAAAGCTTGTAAAAAAAGCAATATTTTAGTCACTAGTTGTTAAAAGTACTATTAAAAATCTCGAACGAAGAGCACTTCTCGCAACACACCATCTTTTACACTATAAATCAAGGCGGCCGGTAAATGAAAACGGTTTCCATATTGATGTGCCATTTTACTCGGTTACGACATTGTTGCGACATTTTAACCTTTGACAATTTGATATTTTGACGATGGTTTTAAATGATTTTTTCGTAAATACTTGGTTAAAACTGGCGAAAATTTCAATATTACTATTTTCCGCTATTTCCCTTTAATTTTAAATGAAAAACGGACAGAAATCTTTTTTTGCACCCGTGATAAAAAAAAAATTTTTGCATCGGTAACCAAAAAAGGTTTAGTTATCTGCAGACAGTTTCTAAAATCATGTTTTTCTCTCTATTGTTCAGAAATAACCCTGTGTTAGTAAAAACATTAAATTTCAGTTTCAGTCCGATAAATTTACTTTACCGGACTAGTGGTGTAATGTATGTAATTACCGGACTGAAACCGGTGACGTAATGGAGTATTTACAATAATACAGTATGAAATAATTCCCTTGCAAGCGCAATTTTGCATGAGTAAGACAAGGGAAGTTGCCGGTCCAGACTATACACTTTAAATAGCTTCTGCCGTTGTGATTACGTAAACTATTATCGAGTGAAATTCCTATAAAATAGAGCAAACCGGGCGTTCACTTGGCGTATTCTGCAAAGCGCGACGAAGCCGCTATATATATATATATAGATTCATCGGCTCGCGTTCGATTGGCCGATAGCTTTTCGATTTTAAGGAGAAAATCGTGAGCCATGCCCACTCATTGGCGCGATTGATTTTGTTTATTGGAAACTGAGCCAATCATTTCATTTCCGATTTCGTTTAGAGAAGCTTTTTGCTTAGAGAAAAAATAAGCTGGCTGAAAAATCATTAGGTATAATCTGACTTCAATAAGCACTATTTTTAAGAGTTTGGCACGCAACTACTACATATTTTTAGGTACTTTACCCACCACTATAAAATTACTGGAACAAATCCTCGCATTTTTTATGTGAATCTCTCCACCCCCCCTTGTAACACTTTATAACACTCAAACCTACGCCTCTACCCCCACCTTTTTGCGATACGTAATTTATGGATGGCCCCTAAGTTGGTTACCTAACATTCTTGCTACTATTTCCGTCATGTTATTTAGACATGCGGATATTGTGTCACCTATATATAAAGTTGACATAATTACTTACTTAGGGACTTATCGGTACATAGAATCGGCATAGCCTGACTTTAATAAAGTCAGCATTATTTTTGACAGTTCCATACAAAGGTAAACAATTACTACATATTTGTAGGCACTTATACATCTGTTATGGGACGCGCGCGGTGCGGCGCTCTTGGTTGCTGAAGCTATCCAAAACCTACATTTGGGCTATCCAGCCAGAGCTCTTTTGATCGCGGCGCTGTCAAAATAATGTTGACTTAATGTAATGTTTGTGCCTACCTTTAATAAAGGATGGCATTAACTTTCATTTGTCAACTTTAAGGATGGCACAATATTAGAAATCTTTTAAACTTCTTGCGGAACTGTCAAAAATAGTGAAGAGTCAGGCTATGCCGACTTTATGTGCCGATAAGTCCCTATTAAAGGTCTGCACAAACATTATAAAAGTCGATTATTTTGACAGCACCGGCCGAAAAAAATCTCTGTCCAGACAGCCCGAATGTAGGTTTCGGATAGTCCCGGCAACCAAGAAGAGCGCGGTCTAACTTTAATTGATGTCTGATAAAAATAACTGTGTTTTCTTTCTTATAGTTGGATAAGAGCTCCTAAACGTGAAAATGTAATTGAAACCCTAACCAGCATTTTTTCTCTGTAGGAGCCGAAAAAACATTTTTGCAGCAAAAACTGTAAAAATAAGTGCCTGTATAATTTGCATATACAGGGTTCCTAAGCAAATCCTTAGCCGTGTATAAGACGCAGACAAACGGAAAAGCGCATTAGGCCGAAAAGGATGGGCATGGGGCGATGTTGTCACTACATCTTACATGTAGTAAATCCATTCCAGGTTGTTGTTTTCTAATGTTTTCCATTTTCATACCTTTAGGACTGGAATAAAAATTGTTTTTGCTCGACTTTAATACCAAACTGATGAAAGATATCTGAGATATTTCCGTAGAAACTTTATCAAGCAAATAGGACGGGTTGACGCCTTCGAACGTCCAACCCGGGTTTTGCACTTTGATTCAAAATCAAAAAGAAGGAACAGTCAGATGTGGGGCCGTGCACAAATTACGTAACGGTGATTTTACCAATTTTTGACCCTCTCCCTATGTAATGTTTTGTAACGGTTTGGCACGCCACTCCCCTAATATTACGTAACCATTTCAAGACCACTACCCCCCCCAAAAAAAAAAATTTTCATTTATTTTCATTCCAAATTTTCTTAGTTTCACACAAATGCAATCGCTGTCGAAAACCCCCCTTTTCCCCCTACGTAACGTTTTGTAACCCCCCTCTCCCCTATGACCATTACGTAATTTGTGCACGGCCCCTGTAGTCCCAGTGGAGGAGGGCGAGAAAATTGATATTTTTTTCTTAAAAATTACACTCTTTAGATCTATTTCTTTGCGTTCCCGAAATTACGTAATTTTTTAAAAAAAATTGTAAGCGGCGCTATTTTTATTTCGTGCTTTGTTTTTCTAACATTTTTGCGTTCGGCTAATTTAATTGAAAAATTTTTGCCTGCGGTGCCCTTTATCTTCTCACTCGAAACCAAGATCCCCCGTTTTAGGAAAACTGATCCCGTCTCTGTTTCTAAATTTTTTCGAATAAAAGTAGAGTATGACCATGGAGGAAATAATTTTTTTCTACGGTATGACGAAAATTTCGAGAAAGTTGAAGAAAAAAATAAAAAAAGTGGCAGAGCTCAAGTTTTTCGTAAAAAAAACGTTTTTTGTAAAGAAACAGAGCAAAATAAATCTTTTCACCCCTTTTTGGGTGTTACAAATATTGGCAGCCTTTTATTTTTCGCTTTTACCCTCCCGCTAGTTTTGAAGAATTGGTTCCCTACATGTTTCGAGATCATGTCATAAAACACCTCGAATATATCAAATGTAGTGTAGGGCCAGCTTTATTTAAAATCAATAATATCGCAAGCAAAAAGCTCTGCAGGGAAAACAGCGCCGTTTATTGATTTCTTTGGCTGCTAGTGCTAGCTGCATGGTTTGGCCGTTTCCAGATAGATGACACTAGTAGAACAGAATGGAAAGAAATTTAATTAAAAGCGAAGATATTTCTTTCTAATGTTAACAGCCTCACGAGTTTATCGCTCAGTATCGTAAATAATGGACCCTGCCGCCTCCTTTAAGGAAGAAAAAGCTGTGGTTTGGACCTGAAAACATCTAATTTTTAATTAGTTTTTCCTCGATCATCTCATGGTGTGGCCGCCATCTAGCGGAATTTGCAGACATCTTGTCAACGGTTATTATTGCAACTATGATTTATGCTCACAATGAAAGAGTGGCGGCAATTTTTTCTCATGAAAGCAGTCAGGAGATAATAACAAACTGGCACCATTGCCCAATATACCTGTTTCGTTTGTGCGCGCAGAACTTTCTAAGCCATTTCTGTTTGATTTATTGAAATCCTATCCCTAAGGAAAATCTTAGTAATCCTGTATAAGAGTTCTGTAAGACGCTACTAGGCCGATTATAAGTGCAAAATGGGCACCACCATATAGAGCAAATTACTTCTATTAATAAACCCATAAGAACTGTATAAAAGATCTGCGTAACTCTTAGGTGGTATTTATAGAACAGTTTCAACACCTATATATATACACTATAAGGGGATTCTTCTCGAAACAGTTATACAGTATTTTACTTCTATTGATAGAACCTGAAGTCCTAAAGTAAGAGAAGAAATGTTTTTTTAATGTGGTTTAAATAAATATTTAAATAACAAAATGAGCTTTTAACTATGAATGATTTTTCTTCCACCGAAGGTATTAATGGCGACACCAAAACTATCTTGACAATAAATAAATATTACGCGAAAACTTTACCTATTTTGAAATACATACACCACAATTTTGTTAACGAACACCACTTTACTGCTAATATCCCTATCATTTATTTATGAAAATTTTCACGCGCCATTGAAATATCTTTGTTGGGAGCTTAAAATACTGTCTGTCTAAAAATAAAAAGTGACAAAATATACACAGAAGAGGATTTTTAAGCAAATGAATTATACCTTCATGTTATTAAGATTTTTGTTGCTTTTGGGATAGATTGTTAAATTCATAGAAAGACAGAACATTTCTAAGATGGACGTTGTAAATATTTATAACAAATATATAGCAAGTATACAATAACCATACAGTAATTTTTAGTTGTAGGGATTCCCGTCCGTCTTGGGTTGCCATTATCCGCATCTTTTCCAATTTGAGTTGTCTCTTGTTGTTCTGTTTACTGTTTGTTGTTTAAGGTTATGTGAGATTGAGAAATGACGTTTAATTTCAATTGGGCAGTTGGCCAATTATGAGGATAACTCAAAAGCAAGGAAAAATTAGAAAAGTAGCTCAATATTTTCATCGACCATCAACCACTTAATTGCATTTTTCTTTGATTAGAGAGATCGTATATGATGGTTTTTGCTCTTGTAATGTATCTTCATAAAGCAAAATTACTAATTATAGAGCCTTTTTGATTTAAAATTGTTGTATTATTGGTCCTGAAACACTCTTATACAATACTTTAAGATCCTAAAGTATTTTGCAGGAATTCTGCTCTGTAGTAATACCGAATAAATGTTCTTACAGGATATTCCTTTAATTGTTGGTGTAAGAACATTCTTACAGGGACCAAAATTACAGGTAATACCTTTTGATTTAAAATTGTTGTATTATTGGGTCTGAAACACTCTTATACAATACGTTTAGAGCCTAAATTACTTGCGGCAATTCTGCTCTATAGAAATACCATATAAATGTTCTTACAGAAAGAAGCAGAGCTTTTATAGGATATTCCTGTAAACTGTTGCTGTAAGAACATTCTTACAATAATATAATCATCACTAAATTCCTTTTAACACCTAGATGAGTTTTTCGAAAACGTAACAGAGCAAACTGGTAATCTGATGATATTATAAGGCACTTGCATGTCAGAACTGCCCTGTAGTACATAAAAATTGTTAGTTGGGACCTTCCTGAATCCACATGGCTACAGTGTCTAAATGTATAGAAGGTGCTTAAAATTCTTGCAGATCTGTCAAAAATAATGCAGACTTTATTAAAGTCAGTCCCTGTGGTATTTTTATGCGGGTAGTTGCATACAAAACAAGGGCTTGTTTGTTCACCTATGTAAAAGACTTTTCACACACGGGTATTTTCTTAAATTAAAAAAACAAAAGATCCAACGAAAACAATCCCGACAAAACCGAAACAATTAGTTCTAAACGTTCTAGAGGGAAAACGACGGAGATATATATGGTGTAACGCAATCGCGAAAACCAGCCTAACTGAACAGGTGAATGGCAGGGCGAGCATCGGTTTTGCCGCGGTCATTCTTGAACTGTGAACATGCATTTGATGTGCTTTGGCTGTCGAGTGATCGATTTCTCTCGCATCTTCGAAAATTAGGTCCCAACATTTTTGAGATAATGATATAACCAAAGTATCCGTAAGCATCGGGTATCTTTAAATAGTTCGTCTATGGTTAGTGTAGATTAAAATGGAGTGAATAGAGAAAATAGTTGTTGTATCTTTTTCCTGCATTTTGGATTTTTTTATAAAGGTGCCAAATCGAGCTTTTTTTTATTCGCATTTTACTCGCTACGCTTGTTTTATTTTTAAATTATTTTAGCCACCGACTGTAAATACTACTAGCAACTGTTAGTCGCGGTAAAAACTCAATTCGGATGGTTTACGAAGTTAAATTTTGCACAAAGCCCTCCAACGAGTAACTGGCCACTTTCGTTTTAGGCAAAGAGGCTTAAATTTTTATATTATTCAAAAGGTCTAATTAGACCAATTTTTAAGCGCGAGGAAGTGGGAAGAGAGAAATTTTTCCTCTACTCACACTGATGAGATCAAAAAAGTGTCTCTGCATGTGGCTTCAGGTATTCTTAAAAGGTATGATTTCTAGTGTACATCTGTATGTTGTTGAAGTTTTACAGCCCCGGTGCTTATCCTTGGGTAATAGCAAGTGGACCGAGGCCCATTTTTTGTTTGTTTTGGCCTACGGCATTATTTTTGTTTTAAACTTTAAAATTACACATTAGTTTTCTTCAAAATTTCGCTTAAAAATTTTGCGCACCTTTCAAGAAATGTTCAGTGAAATTCTTAAGTAATCAAGTTGACCCATCATAGACCACATATTTTGAAAAATATAATGTCATGTAAAAGGTTTAATTTTGCACACCTATTTTGAAATCCGGCACCCCTCTCAGAAAATCACATCAATCAAAAAAGCTAAACGTCTTGGAAATCCACAAGCATCAACTCTTTAACCATCCAGTCCAAGACAAAAGTAATGTGTTTCAAAAGAAGTCCGAATAATAGACAGTTTCACTTTACAATCAACGGCTCACCTCTTGAAGTAGTTAAAAAATATACTTACCTTGGAGTGGTTTTCACACCAACCTGCCTATTCAGAGAAATGAGTGAAACAACCGTAGACAAAGCTAATCAAGCAGTAGGTGCTGTGATGTCCATACTCTCTCGATCAAAAATTACCTCATGGGAAAGTCGAATATTATTCGATTCAATTATTATCAACTCCTTCACAGCCTGTCTTCCTGTATGGGCACCACGCTATGTTGACATCCTCGAAAAAATACAGACCGCCTTTTTGAAACGACTCTTTCTTCTGCCCTCAACTACATCTTCTGCTCTTGTCAGATTGGAAAATTATGAGGAAAATACTTAATATGGATCAAAACCGACTTCCAAAAATTGCTTCAATCGCCTTCTACAACTTATAGGTTTTTCAGAAACCAAATACAACTGGCCGTCACAAATCAAAGAGTGCTTCGAGATCAGTGGATTTGGGTATCTCTGGGATGATCTGAATGTAGTATCGCTTAAAAAGTATAAACAACTGCTTCTAGGCTTATTTCAGGAAAACTGCTTCCAAAAAGACTTGGCCATTGCAAATGCAACTCATTACACTGTATTCTATTCTTGCCTATCTCGCAATAATGCATTGAATCCAGCAGAATATCTCACTAATTGTAGTATTCCTATTTACATATCACGTATTATTAGTCAGCTACGACTAACTAACAAGCATTTCTGCAAGTTTTCTTTTAAAGGTCTAACTGATCGTTTCTTTTGCAATGAAAATTGTTCAGTTTGAAACAATAATTCATGTCGCTTCCCAGTGCCCATTGTACAATAGCATTAGACCAACTCTTTGGCAGGACCCTAATAACTTTTTTGAAGTTTTAAACAACCCCTTAACTGCAAAAAGTACGGCACACACCCTTATGAATATCTTGAAGCTGCGCTCATTTCTAAGAAACGAATAGTCATTGCTTTTTCCTAAATCTAGTATACTTTAAAATTTAAGTGGGTTCATATTATTATTATAGTAGATTATTTTTTGCTCTATTATTCTATTGATAAGAAATTGTTTTTTACGTTTATTTATCTTTTTAGAAAGTTCATGTTATGGATTTTATCCTTGAAACAATAATCATAATTGAACTGAATCGAATTGCAGTTTTCATTTTTAAACTAGTCTAGTCTAAACTATTTTTGTGTTTGTAATCCTTTAACCAATGAAATACATTGAAAAACCTTAGTAAGTTTTAATTATTATCCTTGCTGTTGCTTGGACAATAGACTTGGATGCATCTGGTGACCTTGACCTTGAAACAGTTTTATAAGAACCTGCAACTTCGAAAGGTCACTAGCATCTTTCAGGTCCGTCCATCGTCACAGCTTCTCATGTCGTTGCTCGTCTGTTGGGCGTCCCTTCCCACCCTGCGACGCGCACAGCGTCGCGGCGGCGTATCCAACCCGTCGCGAACTCCACAAAAATCGAATGTCTATAGTACATTTTATTAACTTGGGTGTACAACGTTTACATACAGAAAGTATTATATACACAACAAGGATGTAATAAAGGTCATTATGCGTAAGGAAAATATATGGGACGCGAACAACTTAATTCACCTGAGCATGTAATGGCTAATTTTATTTTTAGTAAGAATGGCATTTGTTGGACTTTTGTGGGACGTGCCAAAAGGACGTCTTCATGGACTGTTTGAAGGTTGTAGACAATGGCGAACCTGAGAGTAAGCTAGAGTTTCGAACTTCCAATGTCTTCATTTTTACTTTTTCACAACGTTTCGATTGGTTATGTATCTGCAATTGTCATCAGGCAGATACTAACAAAAACTAAGACTACCTAATCTTATATACTAGCATGTCCCAGACAGCACAAATTGTCCATCGGACAGCCATTTTTTGTCCAAAACCGCCCGCATTGTCCACGGACCATTTATGGATATCCATTGGTCAAAGGTTTTTCCTGGTACAGTGGATGACAAAAAAACTCCAAAGGACTTCCAATTTTGATCCATAAAGAACCGCTTTTTTTCAGATAGTTTTTGGATATCCAATGGATAACGATGTTTCTTGGTCCATCGGACCCAAAATAAACTATATCCGGCGGACGTCCATTTTCTGTCCTGCAAAAGTGATGTACTTTATACACTGATTAAACATTAAATATTTATCAAAAAATCTATGTCAATCTAGGCTTGGCCTAGTTGGCACATTAATAAATATGTCTTTTGTTCGAACTGTTTTGGATATCCAATGGATCATGTTTTTCTTATTCATTACCAACAATAACATTGCTCTCATATCTAGCCGAATAATTTGTATATTATAACTAAGTATTTTTCATTATTTTAGACTAATTGGCATTTTAGTATTTTAATGCCCATCCTTTGCTACGAACTCCATCCTCGGGGGATCGACGATCAGACTTATGATGTTGGAGTGGTTTTGTCAAAACTGTCCGCTGGATATCCATTGGAACAAATATATTCAGTGTACTAAGAAAATTAAACCAACGGATATACATTGTAATTAATAATTTTTCCAACAATGATCCATAAAGATATACTTTTTGGAGAGCCAATGGATAACTTTTGGACATAATTTCGTTCCACTGGATAACTATTGGATTTAGTGTAGTGGTACAATAGTCAAAATATTTACTTTTTTTGGATGTCCAAGAGCCGTCCAACGTTTTGACAATCGTATTATCCAATGGATATGTCTTGGAGAAAATGTCCTACTGATTTGGTTTTTCAATGAACTGCTGCATTATCCAGAAAACTCTCTCCACTGGACATCCTTGGGACAGAGTTGTGCTGTCTGGGGTGTTCAGTGAACCCTTTTACATTTGAAATCTGTTACCTCCGAAAAGTATGGGTTTCCAAATATCCTTGATGGTCACGCTCTGTTGAGAAAATACATTCTGGTTCCTCTGTAAGAATGCTGTTTCTCCCTTCCGACGATCTTTGCCTTTTTCCATTCTAAATGATGTTGATTTTCCCAGCTATTTTTGATCCAGTTGTGTCCCCTTGTCGAGTCCGAGCAGGACGTTCATAGGCGATCCATTATCGGCTCTAAATGAGACTTATTTGGGACATTTAGGGAGAGGTGAAAAAGTCGAATTTATAATCAGCACGCGTAAATATTTATTGTCAGTTGAGGGACAATTTTGCAGAAAACATAAAAAAAGAAAAAGGACAGGGTTGCCACAAGATTCCCTAGATAAAATTTCCGACTTTTTTCCCCCATTACCAAAAAAAAATTCAGATGTCATAGCGCTGCAGGCAATTTTTTTCAGTTTAAGCAGAAAATGCTATCATAAGTATACTTAAGGCCAGTGTACCTTCTCTATACATGCCGATCAACTCCTACCGATTTAGTGTCCTTTAATCCACCTTCGCCGCCATTTTCTCTCAAAAGTGACAGAAAATCCATTAGTTTTCTGTCAATATGGCGGCGAAGGTCGAGAAAAGGACACTAAAATGGTAGGAGTTGATTGGCTTTGTGGAGAAGGTATTGTAGTTTCTCCCCATATTTTAAGTAAAAAACAGTACAACTGGCAACGCCTTGTTCTTTAATTTTTTAATCTAAACATCAGAATTAGCTGAAATTTTTCAGGGGTGATCATTTTTAAATGCTTAACCAAAATATCTGAAGGATTTTTCAAAATACTCAATTATCTTTTCTTCAAAATAAAAGCTCTGGTGCTGTTATCTCAAAAGCCTCAAAATAGTTGCGGTTCAGAACAAACCCGATTTACAAAAAAAATAGAGCAATACTCACAATTTCCTCTGGATTACATTTGTCCTTATTATATTTCCTTGCTTTAGCGAAAGTAAAAACTAAGTTTCTTTTTTTCCAAAAGCCTGTGCACTCCGGAAAAGAAAACCGATCAATCAATCACACTTCATTGAATTTGGGAGACACACGCAGTTCAAGTGTTGGCCAATAGATCGCAGAATTTATACGATTTCATGGTAACTGCAGGTGTTTTGTCAACAAACTTTAAATCGGGCCGGAGTGGGCCGCAGTATTTTTACGTTTAAAAATGTGTTTTCAAAAACTCCGCGTGTGCGTTCGCCCGCCGAAAAAGGCCTAGCGCTGCGCGGGCATTACTCCGAGTTGATCTATCTATCTATATATTTAATCTATCAAAGAACCAAGAGAACTTTACTGGCTCGCTGGGATTACTAGGAATTCGCATAGAAACATTCGGCGCCCATAACCTCACATAATTTTCTTTTTATTTTGATCCAACTTTTTTTTTTTAATTTAAATTATTGCGGCATAGTTATGTGCAATTGTACTGGTGAAAACTGGAGTGCAAAGGATAGATTTTAGAACCTCAGTTTCAAAAACACACGGATACTTGAGTACTACCAGAACAGGTCAGTGAAGCTCCATTTAGAGGTTGGAAAGACTCCTGCTAGTCGTTGGGCTCCTGTTTAAAATAGAATACGATCATTTCGTCTAGCGGCAGTAGCCGATTTTTAAATCTGCATGCCTTTAAGTTAACCTATTGTCGGTATCAGCTAGCGGGAGTGTTTCCAATTCAATTATAAATGCACCTGTAAATGCAACCACCTTAGTGTTTTCTTAGCATGTAATTCTGCAATAAATGGTTTTCTTTTATTTTAGTATTTTACTTGGTTTTTAAGCGGCGCAGAACGCGAAAAGTGAAAATAAGTAACCTAACCCCAAATTTTTGATCCGGTGCTAAAAAATCCCACTGTGGATAAACATAAATAAATTATTCGCGTTGTTATGGAAAACAAATTCAATGACGTAAAATTTTGCAAAAAAATCAGGTCGACATAGTTAAATTGATTTTCCGTACAGTGTTGCTAAAAACAATTCCTCAGATTGTAACTAGGACCTTAAGATTACTCACTAAACCAAATTAAAATTGTAAAAATCAATGATGTTATTGTGCCGCAGAAAAAAAAAATTGCAGTACATACGTAGACCTATAAGATTTCTTACAAGTTTTTCGTAATTATTTTTAAAAATTTGGGTTAAGAGATGCTAAGTTGGCGTGGGGATATAGTCTCAGTTTTATGTGTGTTGGTGAAATGTCATAAATGCCTGCAGGCAAAAATTTTGAAAAAGTTATATTAAAAAAAGCTATTTTTTACACGTTTCGAAAGACAATTAATGACATTATAGCGAGCGCCAAAAGCAAATTTTGTTGAAACTTGGGCTTGGTGAGGTGCAAAGGGGCGGAGGGGCGATTGCCCACTAAAAAAAATTATCTGACATTGTGATCAAAAGAAATATTGCAGTGTGTAAAATTTTACAAAAAGTAGTGTGTAATCTTGTATATTTAAAATTAAAAAAACCCGTAAAATTTTAAATGTTGTGTATAAAAATATATTTTCTATTATTTATAAATCCAAATGTAGCGCTGCAGGAAAAAATTTCATTGAAATGTATGTATTTTTTTTTGACACTGGGACTTTTCATCCATAGTAGAGTAGGATTAATGCCCAATGTAGCAAAGTATTTTTACAGATTTAAAAACAAAACAAAATATTCATCCTATCCGAGATTCGAACCCGGGGTTTTCCGTGCGGCAGACAGATACGCTACCCACATCGCTACAGAGGCCGGCAAAAAAGTTATATGCAAATTTTATATAGGGAATCTCAACCAGATTAAAAATATCTGAAAAATTTAAGGATTCTTAGCAAATTTCCCGACTTTTTCCCGGATATTTCCTGATCCAACCGAATTCCCGACATATTTCCGGATTTCCTGGTTTTCAAGGATTGTGGCAACCCTGGTTAGATCACTAGATTCGTATGCGAAAATCTCTGAGTGAAAAAGCGTTCAAGAATTGGAATTTTCGAAATCCGTATACGTTCTGAAAAATCTGTGCACGGATTTTTTTCAAGAATTGGGTCCCAGAGCCTATGCTAGCGCGCGAGAAGTCGATGCTTCGACGGGGGTCAGAGGTCGGCAAGAAGGTGATCAAAGCGCGACGCGCGGGGCGGCGGGGGATCGCCGATGGACTTTTTTACGATATCCGCCCAACCCAATCGAACGGTCGCCCCCCACTCCCGTAGCGTCGCTCGACGTCAATGTATAGCGTGGCTATATAGGTTCGATTGGAGGTATATAATGGCCGATTGGCTGATAGTTTTCCAATATTGCGGTAATGGAGAGCCAATAGGATTGCGTTTGCTAAGGTTTTTTTACGTTGCTAGAAAATTTTTTTTAGTCTTAATTTGTTTGCTAGTGGGTCGATGTGTAGATGGCGTAATTGATTGATAAGTCACGGAATGTTTGGTCAGAGCAATTTTAAAAGACATAAATTTTCTACTACAATATTGTTTAGGACTTTTTTTATTTTCACATTCTCCAGTAACAGTAAAATTTCGAAACCGTTACTAACTCAGTTCTTTTTTATGACAGCTTTCAGATCGTTTTGAATTCGATCTAGAAGACTTTTTGGAGGTTGACTTTTGGAAAAAATATATTTTTTTGAGGTTATGTCCAAAGTCGAACTCATTACTGCAAAAAACTGCGTTTTCATCGGATACATGTGAACTTGTTGTGGAGTTAATCCGAGCTGTAATCCCATTTATATTATCTGCGACAGAACGTCACTTATTTTTCAAGGTAAAAATATCGTTGTAAACTATCAGTTAGGGCTCCCAGCCCAGGGGAGCAAAGCAGCAACGTGATTGTTTCATTTAAAAAGTGTTTCAGTGGCTCTAGGTGCAATCACTCCCGCTGGCCTACCTTACTTGCATGCCGTGATATGCAATCAAAATTTTTTTTATCCCACTGGAGCAGTTAACTGAGACAAGACCCAAGAGGATTTTTTTCAGACAACCTTACACTAATAATTATAGTAAACTAGAATTTCAAACTTCCATTGTCTTTATTTTTTACTTTTTCACAACGTTTCGAATGCTTAAGTATCTGCAATCGTCATCAGGTGAATACTAGCATGTATTCAGTGAACCATAAATCTCAGAAACGATAAGAAGAATAGACAATCAATACCATCTCTGGACAGTCTTCAAAACGAATACAGCAATAAGAAGTCAATTAAGAAAAACTACCATATCGCCACATCACCAAGAACTGCATCTACCAGGTACGATGCGAGTGTGAAAGAGGCACAGATCGTCGCCAAGGAGGAAAATCTATTCAAGCAGAAGTTCAAAGAAACATCATTTATACAGAGGACCCAGAATGTATTTTCTCAACAAAGCATCACCATCAAGAATATTTGGAAACTCATACTTTTCGGAGGTAACAGATTTCAACTGTGAAGGGGCGGAGCCAACCAAGTGTAAACTTCATGGTTCACTGAACATAGGTTGGTTTTATGATTCACTGAACACATGCTAGTATGTAAGATTAGGTATAAAGTCTTAGTTTTTCTTAGATGACAATGGCACAGATACACAAGCATTCGAAACGTTGTAAAAAAGTAAAAAATAAAGACAATGGAAGTTCGAAATTCTAGTTTACTATCAAGTTCAACATTGTCTACCACCTTCAAACAAATACTAATATTGACTGACTTTAAGTCACTTGCAATTAACGGTTAGTTCTAACTTTAATAGACTACTTTATGGTTAATTCCAAGATATACAAGATGGTCTAATAAGACGGGACACTGGATGGGTTGTCGAATAAGTGACCACCAGATTTATCTGAGATGTATGAACCCTACAATCTTCGGGAAAAGTTGGGGGAGGGGGCTGCCTTCTTATTAAAAATAAAACTCTGGTGGTAGGTCTAATCGGACCAATCGGCAACATCTATAATTTTTTTTTGATTGGCGTATGTTTTTTCCTATGATCTTGTTTGATCAATTTTTTTTATTGATTCATTTGTGTGTGCTAGTCTAGCACCAGCGGATCTATTGGGGCTCAACTTTTCAGATTGTTGTGCACTGGAGTATATTAACCCCTTAAAGAGGATTAAAACTTCTTTTGGTGTAGCATCATTCAGATCTACTGCGTTTGCAATTAACTCTGTGTTTAGGACTTACATTGTCTATATTTTATTTATACACGACGTTTCGATCAGTACAATCTGGTGCAAACTACAATCTATTCCTAAGGCTAAGTACTTATATACTATGAAGTTGGCTCTGCCCAAGGAGGGGCTTCCAAATATTTGAAATTTCAACACTTGCTTTACTGAAAATACCCTGATTATGTCCAATAAAGGCCGCTCCAAGGAATTTTCGTTTCTTCCACTTCATTTGGTGTTATTTTGACCATGCATATTCGGCGATTCCTGATTTCGTTGTTTCATCTCTTTGGGTGTTCGTCTGATGTTTCTCAAGCCTAACAAATAGTGGTCTTTTTGTTTCGCCTGTGTATGACTCACCACACTCACAAGGAACTTGGTAAATGCAGTCCTTATTTTGTTTGTTCTCCGGTTTGGTTTTACTAAGAAGGCTTCGAATTGTGTTATTAGATTTAAAAGCTGTTTTAATATTAAAGTTGTTCGCTACTCTTCGAATTTTCTCTGATACTCCTTTAATGTATCGAATTTTAAGGAATGTGTTTGCCTGGTTTTGGTCTTGTAATCTCTGTCCTGTTTGCTAAAATTTAGAAATAGTGCCTGTTATAAGTTTAAGGCTGTAACCATTCTGCTGCAGATCCTTCTTAATGTTTCTTTTTTCGATTTTTCAGTCATGAGAATTGTTATAAATTTGAACGGCTCTGTTATACAAAGTTCTTGTTATGCCTCGTTTGGTGGTAGCAGAATTATTTGAACCTTGATTTAAATATTGTCCTGTGTGAGTGGGTTTACGCACTCACAATTCGAAGAGTAGCGAACAACTTTAATATTAAACAGCTTTTAAATCTAATAACACAATTCGAAGCCTTCTTAATAACAGAAAAACGGAGAACAAACAAAATAATGAATGCATTTACCAAGTTCCGTGTGAGTGTGGTGAATTTTGCACAAGGAGTCACACTGGAAGAAACGAAATTTCCTTGAAGCTGCTTTTATTGGGTAGAATCAGGGTATTTTCAGATTCAAATTCTAAATATTTGGAAGCCCCTCCTTGGGCGGAGCCAACTTCTTAAATTTCACGGTTGAGTGATTTCCCATAGTATATAAGTACGTAGCCTTAGGAATAGATTGTAGTTTGCACCTGAAGACGATCGTGTATAACTAAAATATAGACAATGGAAGTCCAAAACACAGAGTTAATTTCATTCGTACAGTACATGTCTGGCTGTCTCGTCGTCCTCCATACAGAGTCTGTATTCCGTCTCCTCGCTTAGACCCATTCTTAGCTACTTAACAATATTTTCTTTTATTAAAAAAAAAACTATATCTCGTACATCTTTAAAATGTTCGAGTTCGTCTTTGCTTGGCGCGGTGCGTATTCCGTTCTTATCGATTTTATACATAGTAGAGTACATGTCTCCTCTTTCTGCGCTTTTTCTCTTACTTTTATTAATCCGTTTCTCTAAATTGCTGGTCGCTTATTGGCTGCTTTATCGGCGCCATTCCGAAGGTTCAGCCAGAATCTACCTTATTTTTTTAGAGTGTGCGAAAGGTCATGCGAAAAAAGTGCATAATTTCGAAACTCGAAACTTTGTTGAGATGGGTGCCGTTATCATATTATACGAAATCTTTCGGAAATTTGACAGGGTTTATTAATTCGTTATTTCGTCTATTTTCTGGCTGGCAAAATGGATTCTAGTGTCAAGATCAGGGCGGCAATTTTAAAGAATATGATAGCAGACTATATTTAAAGAGCACTGCTATCTGATTAAACTCATCTGAATAAATTACAAATCTTAAACTTTTGGACCGAGTTTAAAATTTTCCACTTAGCGGACGGTCAAAACAGCATTTCGTAATCATGTTTGGATGGAGTTTAGGTGCGATGACAACGAGATTCCTTCTGAATTTGAAAATAAAACGGTTACTTAGTCATTAGACACTAACAGTGGGATTTACTAAGATCTAAAATAGTACCCCTCACAGGTCTAAATATTTACACTTGTGGGGGGCACTAAATTTTAAAACCAATTTTCAAAAAACACTTACCCATACAGAGAAGACACAAAGATATTGATTATTTTGTATTTTTATTGCTAAATACCACTGAAAAACTGCTTTTTTGTCAAAATAGATACCATATTTTAGAAGAAAATGCCCTAAAACTAATTTTTTTTGACAGTTTTCAAAATAGCAAATGGTGAATACGCCAAAATTTTGGCACATAATTAGCTTCATAATCTGTGTTTGAGGTTATAAAATTTTTTAGACCACCTCTGGGGGTGGTTTAAATTTATAACCCCCAGAAAGGATTGTTTTGTGGCAATTGGTAATAAGTTCGTTCATAATTTCCCTAAGTAACCGTTTTTACAAGGATTAATTTACCTTATTTAATATCCCAAGTTGTTCATTAATCAATAAAACATCTCCAATTTTGTCCAGAAAAACACCATATTTTGAACCCGTTTTCAGCACACAAAAATATATTTATGAGGGCACTACGAGGCAAAACAATCATAAGTGAAGGTCACTAAGCACGAACTGAAATGAAAACATTGAAAAGCTCAGTCCAGAAAACTTTCCTTACTCAAAGCCCACTCATTTTAAAGCTGTAGCTTTCATCAGTAGAGGTTTGTGCAAGCCAAGGTGCAAGCAGAGGTAAAAGATTCGAACTCGCTGTTTGTGATTGAACGCAGCGCTATTATTTTTAAACTGACATTTCGACAGTGACAGAAATGTGAACAAAATTTGCATTTAAGTTTTTTAATACATTTCATAAATAAAAACACCTTTTAAATAAATACAAAATTAATCTACTCCTTATTTTATTATTACCCATCTAAATCTTTGTGTGACATCAGGTATTAATTGGAAAAATTAATTAACAAGGGTAAGTTTTAATTAGAGTGACATATAACTCCAATTTTAATTTGTTCTACAGAGTGTTTACTATTTAAACCCCGTTTTATCAGTAATCGTATACTTATCTTTATCAAGTCGGCCAATCAAGCAGGTGCACTTTTAAAATCATGGCGAATGCGTGACAGCTCCAGCTGATTAAATGCACGAAAAAGGTACGATAAGGGTGTCGTAAAATTACCACCGTCCCTGTATACGAAATGATGTTTTGACGCATTTGCTCAGCTGAAGCTGTCCCGCATTCGCCATTAGTTTAAAAGTACACCTGCTCGATAGGTCGACTCGATAGAGACAAGGGTACGAATGCCTATAGACCCGAAATTTAACTTTAAGTGTCTAATATACTCTTAGACATAACCACTGTTCCTCCTTTTTGAATCTATCATACACCTTGTCTTTAAAGGATAAGCGTCACATATAGACATGACATGTTGTATTTGTTAACTTATGTCAGTATCGCAGCATGTCATATTTTGTCAAGGCGTGTATTACCCAAAAGGTTTAATAAATATCTAGATTACTTGAAGTAATTTTATAAAACGAAGTTCACTTATAGACTTGCCGTCGATTCTACTAGAAAATAAAGCTCACTTGTATTAAGGTACAAGGGAATTAAGGATTTAAGTCTTCAAAAATCTCCTGAACCAATGGGGCAGTTTTTTTTATTACATTTCAATAAAACTAGCAGGGGCAGCTTCCCGCGTCCTTTTTGCTGTTTCAAATTTGCAGAAGCTGGAGTGATCCGCCATTTTGTGACTAGTTGTCACATTTAAAAATGTGCCTTCCAGTCTTGCCGATGTCGCAGTAGTCGTATCTTTCCGTACCGCAGGAGGACTGTTTTTTTTGCTTGCCGTACCTACCTTTCTTGAAGTCCCCTGGTGCCATGGACTCTGCAGGCAGTTGCTGTCTAGTTAGCTTAACGGATAACTGATGTTTCAGGGCTGGATTTGTGGAAAAGCTAAGTAGTTTGCTTCGGTTTTCCCACTGTTTTTTCCCTGGTCTTAGACCCTTTAAATTTACTATAAAACTAGTGATATTAGCTTACTAATATTCTCTAATTTTTTTTAAATGGTCAGTAATTAAACCAACACTACTTTTTTTTATTACAATTTAAACTAGACTAAGCAGTCCAAAGGTAGATATTTAAAATAAAACCAAAGTCGAAACACAAAAAGAAATGTGATATCAGATTGTATTGTTGCTAGCAATTGTCTTCGTTCACTATGTAAAATTTTATGTCATTTAATTATGTTATAATACATATTTTTTTTGTGGTCAGATAGGGCCAGTTGTTTTAGACAAAAGTAATGTTAAGGTTCTTCCTCTAAGTTTAATTATCTATTTTGTCTCTGGGCAGGCTAGGATATATTTAAGAACTCCAGGATTTTATAGATGGTTGTAAATTGTTTTACCATTAGTGATATAGTTAAAGACTTATATGGTGACCCCATTAGTGATATTGCTGTCATTTTTTTATGGTTGTCCCATTGCGTGATAATAGTTAAAGTAAACTATGTTTTGCTGTATTTTTACACATTTTTTTTTATACAAAAAGTCGTTTGAAAGTTTATTTGCTTGCCTTTTATTTAGACAGCTTGAAGAAAAAAAATGGCTCTTTTGCTTTGTTTGAGTGCCTGAAATAACGTTTTTTTGCTTTCTTGAATACCTTAGTATTCTGGCGTCATTATTGACCCACGCCCAAAATTGCCGATGACCGATGACACTTTGTCGCTTTCCTCTTAAGTTGTAGTAGACAGAGGGGGAGGGGGGCAAAGCCAAAGCCTGGCATGTAGCCTTAGCAGATCCTTTCTTTCTCTTTCTCACTTTGGTTTTAAAATAAGACAAAGTCTGTGGAACTTAAGTCCCGAGACCTATTTTAGGCCTTCTGGGTACAAAACATTTTTAAGATTGTATCTATATTATCTAGGTCAATTTGAAAGGTTTAAACATTTCAGGCATTAAGTATAGAGAAAAATTGCTGGGGATTTTTTTAATTTTTGTTGTGGAAAAAAAATTGTGTGAACAAAAACCAAAATTGTTAGAAAATACTTATGCAAATGTTGAAATGTTTTTCCAAAAATTGTTGTATAATTTTTGTGTATTTTCTACAGTGAATTTTAATTTTAAACAATAACTTTGTAAAATTCATATTACACTTTACACATTACACATATTACAGGATGGGCAAATTCCTTTGTTGTAAAATTTTTCCCAAACGAGTTTTTAAAATGATGATTAAAATAAATACACAGGTTATGTAACAATACTCAACAAAATTGTTTAACTGGTAAGTTTGCTCTAAAAGCGCGTACCGGGCTTCAACCGCAGGTGAAACGAGAATATGACTTTATTTTGGCCTTCTTTTTAATTATTGTGCTGGTGTTAAGTAAAAGTTAATTATCAAATCTGTTAAGAAAAATTAACAGAATGCCGATTAGAAGCTCCTGATATAATCAGAAATGTTTTAGTTAGGAAATAATTGGAGTGAAAAGAATATTTTTACATATTATTGCAAATATTATTTCCAAAACTTGACAAAAAAACTAGAAAAAATGTCCATGGCAGTGACATTTTATAAGGTCCATAATAGCGACAAAATAACTTCTAATACAAAAAATACTTCCCAAAATAACAGAAACCAAAATAAGATTTTATCAATAGAATTGTATGTAAATGCATTAAAAAACAAAAAAGAGTAGTCTAATCTCTTCCAAGGGTTACTGGAACGACTTTAACACTGTTTCCAACCATTTTTTGTTTTTGTTCATGGTAGTGACAGTAAAACCTATATCTGGCTGGAACCTTTTCTAATGTTAATTATTAAAACAGTCCATGGTAGTGACATTTTGAGATTTAAAAAAAAAATATAAAAGAAGATGGATGGAAACTAAGGAAAACCAGTGCACGTGCTGGCGTTCTGCTCAAAATTTAAAAAAAAATCTAAAAAATCAATAGCTTTTTTTGCCCATTTGATTGAGAATGGTCCGATTATACACACCGAGACTGACTTTCAATTTGCCCGAAGAATCTGCGCCAGAGAGTGACCGCTCCTTCAGTTTTGGCTCACACACCCACAGATTGACCTGTGCAAACCGAGGTTCGCAGGCGAGCCAAACTGCGTATGTGGCACTTAACTTTTTAATTTTTTTGAGTAGTTGTTGTTTTATTTAGGGAGTTATAATCGTTCATCTGCTACTGTTAAAATATATGGTCACATTATGATACGACAAGGGACTTTTTCAGGAATTAAAAGATCAGTTGAAAATTTTATTTAATGTGAACCGAACATTCGTTATCTTTAGTTGCCAAAGTCGATTGCAATTCTGCAGCGAGCGCATCGTATTATATACATAAAGAGAGCGTTTAAAGGTGTCCCAATAAATAGCTGCACAGCCTCCCAGTACTATGTACCGTTATAACCGATCGAGCAAGCCTCTCCGTTCAGGTAATACATAGCCGGCTCACATATACAGCCCGATATATATAAGACTCGATTGGTTCGATAGGTAGTCATCTATAGCAATAGAATACAGAGTATCGATTCTGCGCGTGACGCGGACCAATGAGGGCTTACTTCGGCTCTTTCTCGATCGACTGATCGGTTCGGAATCGGGAAGCGGGGTGAGGTGGCAGAGGGGGGAGGCGAAACGGGCGGCCGACCGGCGTTTCGATTGATTTTTACGTTGCTGAAAGCTTTCGCCGGTCGTCCAGATGACGATGTAGGAGCTTGGGCTGGGTCGACGAGAAGGTCAGTTTGAGTATATAAAAAGCCCAGAGCAGTATACAGGGAGTTTTATTTATTCTTGTCGTAAAGTTGTTCACTTAAGTATGGATATTATTTTTGGAAAGAAAATATGTTCATCACATCGTTGTTCCCTATATTTTTTAAGAAATCCTCAACAAAAGCAATGTTACAAGAGAGCCGTTTTTCTGCTTCCAAGATAAGTTTTTAAAAACCATATACACAGGGTGCAGTAAAATTTTACATACTTCGACAGATATTTTTAGAGTCAGCATCCAATCCAACAAGATGCTTAAGGTCGTAGTTACCATCTGGGGAATTGTTTTTAGCCACACTGTACGGGAAATCAATTTAACTATGTCGACCTGATTTTTTTGCAAAATTTTACGTCTTTGAATTTGTTTTCTATGGCAATGCGGATACTTTATTTAAGTTTATCTACAGTGGGACACCAGAGATTTTTTAGCACCGTAAAAAACCAAGTAAAATACTAAAATAAAAGAAAATCATTTATTTCAGAATTACCTGCTAAAAAAACGCTACCCAACTACCTACGTATTAAAGTAACTGGGTGTAGTGTTTAAGGTTGCATTTACAGGTGCATTTATAATTGAATTGGAAACACTCCCGCTAGCTGATACCGACAACAGGTTAACTTAAAAGCATGCAGATTTAAAAATCGTCTACTGGTGCTAGACGTAATCGAATTCTATTTTAAACAGGAGCGTCAACGACTAGCAAGAGTAGTTTCAATCTCTAAATGGAGCTTTACTGACTTGTTTTGTTAGTACTCAAGTATCCGTGTGTTTTTTAAACTGAGGTTCTAAAATCTATCCTTTACACTCCAAGATTTCACTAGTACACTTGCACATAACTATGCCGCAATAATTTAAATTTAAAAAAAATGGTTGAATCAAAATAAAAACAAAATTATGTGAGGTTATGGGCGTCGAATGTTTCTATGCGAATTCCTAGTAATCCCAGCGAGCCAATAAAGTTCTCTTGGTTCTTTGATAGGCTCGGGGTAATGCCCGCGCAGCGCTAGGCCTTTTTCGGAGGGCAACCGCACACGCGGAGTGGTTTCATATTTGTTTTAGAACAATGTTTTTGAAAACACATTTTTGAAAGATAAACATAACCTCGAATGGTTTTCTGTCAGAAAACGTAAAAATACTTTTCTGTCCCACTGCGGCAGATTTAAAGTTTGTTGACAAAACACCTGCAGTTACCATGGAATCGTATAAATTCTGGGATCTATCGGCCAAATTCAATGACGTGTGATTAATTGATCGGTTTTCTTTTCCGGAGTGCACAGGCTTTTAGAAAAAAGGAAACTTAGTTTTTATTTGCGCTAAAGCAAGTAAATATAAAAAGGAAAAATGTAATCGAGAGGAAATTGTGAGTATTTATCATTTTTTTTTTGTAAATCGTGTTTGTTCTAAATCGCAATTATTTTGAGGCTTTTGGGATAGATGACAGCACCAGAGCTTTTATTTTGAAGAAAAAATAATTGAGAATTTTTAAAAGTCCTTCAGATAGTTTTGTTAAGCATTTAAAAATGATCACACCTGCAAAATTTCAGCTAATTCTGATGTTTAGTTTTTCCTGTGCACTCTGGCAAAAGAATAAAAAATTAAAGAACAAGGCGTTGCCAGTTGTACTTTTTTTTTTACTTAAAATCTGGGGAGAAACTATAGCCTTAAGTAAGTGGAATATGAATTTTTTGGCTCTTTTGAGGGTTTGGAGATAAACACCCGGTTCCCACCTATGCGTTTTCTATGCGCGGCCACCCTGACTCAAAAGACTCGTCAGGTGGTATGACTTGAACCTATATAGGCAAATCTCGCGTGATGCGTGTAAAACGCATAGATGGGAACCGGGTTTTAGGAGGGACTCTGACTTCTGAGACACCCCCTCCCCCAACTTGGTTTTTGAAGACTAGAAAGCTGTAGGATGTGGAATTGCTGGAAAGGTCTTTAAGAAAAAAACGTCAAAAATAACATAATATTCAGGGTGCTGCATTTAAATTAAGAACACATTTTTACGTAATCTCTATTAGGACGATTTTTGTTAAAACATCCTTTGACCAATAGTAAAAAACTTTTCTGTAGGGAAAGTTTATGACTCTGTATACCTATGTTTGTTTCTTTATTTATTTTTAATCTATTTTTATTACTTCCAGCAATTCGTCAGCATCCAGACCGTTACAGTAGCGTGCATTGCTACAGCTACAGCTCGCGCAACGTCGAGTGCTGTTTAGATTTTCTTACCAAGCTTTTATTGATCGAAGTATGCCACATACTATACATACTTTGATGCTTTTGTTGGATATACGCAATGACAAGTTGGTTACGTATTAGTTTATGTAGGAAAAATTTTAATTTAAAACATAAAAATTGTCTTTAGAATGAGACCAAAAACATCAAAAAAATCTTTCGTTAAAATCTTGGGAAAAAAGTACTTCTAAATTCGACCGTTTTTTTTTATCTTAGGTCCTCTTAAGACTCTAACATCTACATACATTTATAGTAGGAAAGCATGTAGTGAAGAAAATAGTGTATTATTAGTTTGTAATTAATAGTGTAATCAATGAAATTATTTTGTAATTAATCAAAAGACAAAAAAAAGGAGAACCAACAAAATATCTCATCTCGCTCGTATTTTTAGGATACTTAGAACGGTGTTACAAATTTCTTTGGCAATAAAAGGGTTTAGATTTTGAAAATTTGTTTAAACAAAAATCGGGATTATTCCAGCTAGGTGGGTATCGCTGTCTTTATATGTTAACCAATCGAGCAACTACACTTTCGCCGGATAGACTGTATTTTATAAGAGTTGTTCACATGTAATTTAATTAACCGATAACTGTTACTGATTCCAAACTACCATTTGCCCGTGGTGGTCTCGCAGATTTTCCACTTGTTTGGTTATCCTCAAAGATTGCGGCACCTCTGGGGGCGAAAACAACATTTTGAGTGACTTTTCAACATCAGCGGGGCAGTATAAGCATAGATATAGGAGAGATGAGTAGATAACTCCTCTTACCTGATCGGCACCCTAACCCTACTTTTTGAAGTGCAAACAGCTGTGGACTTAAATGTTTGTGTTTTTTTTTATTTGCGGCAGTTTAGAAGAACCTAAGTTTTATGAAAAAATAAACACATTTTGTATGATTATATATTGGGATACCCCGATTATTTTAAGCAGGGGACCCACACCGCCTCCCCGTGCGGTGGGTTAGGTTTAGTTATGTTTTACGAAATAAATCGTTTAATAACACTTCCAGAGCTAATGATAGGTTTGTTTTTTAATCGGTACAAGCTACCACCAACTTCTCTTGTTCCTTCTATATTGTCGTCTGTCCTACTTGAAATGTACATTGGCGTATTCGTAATATGTTTTGTTTCTCGTTATCCATCCACCAAATAGACTTATCGTGCTCTTCAACCAAAATTTCTTTTGCCACTTTTGCACGTTCTGTGCTTTTCTCAGTGTTTTTGGAAGGTTTACCGTGTGTGTTCTCTTTATTCCATGACTTTACCCAATCACCTTTGACCTTTACCTCTGAAATAGTTACAGGTGCTGCTTTTAGCCCTATTTTGTCCTTTTGCATATTTCTCTGTATTCAAAGCTTCTTGAGCATTTTTCTGGACTGATCGTCTAGTGCCTTGTCTACGTCTTTCGAAAGTAACATCCAATAGATTTAAGTGTGTCGTATTTTTAAGGTAAAATATGGAGAATCTTACATACTATCATTAGCTCTGGAAGTATATTTTCATTCTTGTTTTTTAGTTCATGGTTTAATTTAGCGAACACACTCTTCAACTTAGCTATCTATATGCGTGGAAACGTCTTCACCGTCTGTCTAATTGAAATCAAAGAAATCATTGCATACTTTAAACAACTGATCTTTCGAAGATGCTTCAAACTGGGTCTCTCTACGCTTCCTATGCTGTCGTTCTATCTAATATATATATTAGACACTTAAAGTAAATATTTCAACGCATCGGTATCGGTATACATGCGATGACAGAACTGCTGATTGAAATCGTTGCGTATGTTCGTGGATCCCTAACGATACGTACATCCTTCCGTACGCAACGAGATTCTGTCATCACACCCGTCAAAGAAGCAGGTATCGTTCGAAACATGGCATAAGCAAGTCAAAAATGTAGCGTATTTTGACTTTTGTTTCGAACGCGTTACGTATACCCATGCGGATGCGTTGAAATATTTAATTTAAGTATCTATTATCGCATATTGCGTTTGTAATCGCTGACCTGGCATGACCGTCTGCCTTACGATAACGATGCTTCTTTATGTTTCTTTTTCTCACCTTCAGTAGCACCCTCGTTAAGAAAATCAGGCTTAATCAGCTTACCATGAATAACTTCAAGAGCACCTTCATGATACTGAAGCATATCGCACATTTTATTCTTCCAGATAGGCTATTCTGCCTCAATTGCTAGTGGCTTAATATAATTCGCATCAGAATCCTTACTTTTCCCTAAAAAAAATTTTCTAATGGAGTTCTTAAATTTTGTAGCTTGATTGACACACTACTCTTGAACAAATCTCCGGGCAAGCTACCATAAAAATGGCGGCACTTATATTTTCTTAATATTAAGATGCGCACTCGTTCTATTTTCCTTTGATTTCTATGAGAATAAGCCTGGAAGGAATAATATATTGTGGCCACCACAATACGCCGCAAAGCAAAGCGAAACTTAATTTACCTAACCCCAATCCAGTGGCTCAAGTAAACCGTCGGACTTTGAAGTAAGGAACAAACGTCCGGACGAATGAGCCGTGCCACTGCCAAAACAATTGAATTATTAATGCCTTGGTCAACCGGGTACCTATACGAAATATAATAGAAAACAAACTTAATTACAGTGTGTTTCGCGTAAGACCACCGCCGCGTTGCCTACTGATGTTGAATTAACAATTAAATATTGCGAAACATTCAATTTATGAATTATTCGGGCAACAACCGTTTCCGGCTCTCTCTATAGTACAAGCGTTCGTGGTATAAAAAATTATGGACAAGCAAGTCTGCATAATACTAAGTACTCTAACACCACAACGCTACTGTCGCCTATCCGTTCCTCTTCTCCAAGCCTCTCTATCTAACGCCTGCTCTTCTTCAACGTTTCGGTTCTCCATTGCCTGTGTCACGCCTTCGTTTTAAGAACGCCGTGGTCTGCCTCGCTTTCGTCTTCCTGGTGGCGTCCATTCAAAGATGCTTTTTGGCCATCGTTCTTCAAGCATTCTTCACTTCAAATTAATTGATTCATTAAATATTTACCATATATTAAAAATTGTCGTTATGACAATTTTACTCTTTTATTACCGACTGTTTTTATCCAATTATTATTAAGGCATACAATATTATGGCGTAAGGTGTTCCCAATATAATAATAAAGGAGATACGATCTGCAAATTCGCCCCACGTTGATCGGTTTAGTTGAAACACGGTCACCCACGATAATGTCCATAGTCTATATTACAAGCGTTCGTGGTATAAAAAAATTATGGATAGATTTTTTTTTTGTGGAGGGGGAACCCCTTATCGCCACCTGATCTATGCCTACACTGACAGTCAGGAAGTATGAGACACTTACTCAGTAAACCTAAACCTTCACTAGTCTGCAATTTTTCCATAAGGAGCAACTTCTTTGGGTGTAATAAAACGTTTAAGGTACCTTCCACCTAATAAGAATCATGAGGACTTGCACCTCAGCCGGGAATAATAAAAATGGTCTAATAATACTGGTTCTTCCTCTCAGGGACCACCTTGAGGCTCCCATTTTGCTGCAGGGGACTCTCATTTAGGGGTATGCACAAAAATGGCTGATAAGGTCAGTTCCATCTCCTAGCTGAGAAATCATCTTGGGTGATCTATAGATAATCCTAACCATTTTCCTGAATATGAAATGGACAGTATTGCACCTCAAAATTACCTAAGGTCAGTCCTCCCCCTTAGGTGAGGGATCATCTTGAGTGATCTATAGATAATCCTAACCATTTTCCTGAATATGAAATGGACAGTCTTGCACCTCAAAATTACGACCAAGAGCTGGGCAATTTTGAAGGTCCTGTGATGCATCGGGTAACTATCACCATTCTTACATATATGTAAAATAAACACCACTCTAAAAGTGCAATTTCTATGATTTAAGACAATTAATTATCTCTTAACTCCTCCCTCAGCTCAAGGGTGTTAATTGCCCATCTTTAAGGTGGTTTGTGGTGTGAAAAAGCGTATCTCGTCAAAAAATGGCGAGGTTGACCTATCCATCATCATTTACACCATAAGCTCTTGCTCTACTTTCGGCTCTCTACGAAAATTCGCTAAAATTTAGATTAGATTCGAGAGTTGCCGGCCGCTAAATAGATTTTAAGGTAAACGTTGTTGCCTCTAGTGCGGTGGGCGTTGTTTTGTTTGCGGTAAGTAAATATGGAAGACGGGTCCAGTGGTTTTTATTTAGATGTTTGTACAAGCGAAATTTTCGCATTGTTCCCGCACGCTTGTATGCACAAACATCGTCTGATTCGAGACCACGAAGAAAATGAAATTACATAAAATTAGTATAAAATTAAAAAGGAAATCCATTTAGCTTTGGGACATGGTTTACACAGGGTGATTTATAATTTGCCATGTCTTGCTCTAGCGTTGTCAGTGGTATTTGTTTTGAATCCAAACCCCCATTTTTAAAAACTTACATAGCACTCGATATGATTTGAAAACTCAGGTTCGTGAAAATGATGTTACTGGGTTTTTGAGTTTCTCTACAGGCCACTTTTGTCAAAGGTCAAGTCCTTTAAATTTGGAGTTTCCTAGACTTGTAGTAATTTTTTTACCTGTCCATAAAAGACTGAAATATTCTTTGTTTAATTCTTCATTTTCTCCTCTCTTCAATTGAAAGAAAATCGGCCATTGTCAGCCTTTAAAAATTAGGGTTCAGCTGGGCAATTAAGTTTTCCAAAAAAATATGGAGAGGTAAATTGTTTTATGACCAGGTACAAGGCTTTGACAGTGGAAAATTTTTAAAGTCAGGAGATAGAAGTACACACTTTTCAGGGAGTTCCACTTCCACACCCACTTTATGCCGCTCTTTTGGATTTTCAACAGTTAGAACCACACGTAAAATTTCTTATTGGTTCATGTGACCATGGAATAAATATTTTAACCATGTACTTAATTCTCCAGCAAAACGATGTGCCTGGTTTTAATGACATCTCAATCACCCTTGAATTACACTACCATGCACATTATAAAATACTAGATGAGCATAATGTGTCTCACACCAGCTAATTGACGGAAACAAATAAATCGTGTAATGATGAAACGTGCGAATGAGTCATAGCAGTTCAATTTGTGAAATTAGAATAATTTAGAATTGTTAGTAATAGGTCATGTCTACCGTTTCCATCCAGAGAGGCTTTAATAATTTGAACGCTAGCGCCATTTGACCGGCGATTAACGCTTGTATCGTTGGCTGGGGAGTGCTGCTGCAGGCCCGCTAACTAATTTTAATTTTAAGTTTCTGTTTGTTTTTGCAAACTGTTTTGGTTGAATGTGTAAGGTAAAAAACACGAGGAGTTTTGTGGCAATAACACAATTACGATGCTTACGAGGTCTTCGGTTATTTTGTTATATTTGGAAAATATTTACTTTTATTGGAGACTAATTTTTACAGCCAGGACAAGAATGACACACTTAATGCAGATCAAATGCACGTTGGAAGTTTAAGAATCCAGTCCCAGATACGCGCCGTTTGCCTCCGCAGTATAGGGAATCTACTGTATTTTCTTCGACGTACTTTTTAGATCGTTGTTTCCTGAACACAGTGTAATTATCCACTACATATTTACATCGTGAATTCTTTAAACGGAATGGTGCTTCTAGCTGGTTAGAATTTGGCTGAATAAAAAAATCCAAAAACACGTCACCTGAGATTTTTAATTTCCTTTGATCGTGCTATCTTGGATTTTTTTTATGTCATTTTGTTTACGAGGTATGGCAAAAAAATATCTTTTTTTAAATAGGGCACCCTGTATATTTTGCAATTTTTGAAATCTGCAAAAAATTCTCTCTTCAGCAATACTACACAGTAGGATCTATCTTTTACGATAATCAAGATATTTTTATCTAAATCTGTATGGAAAACTTCGATATTCATTTAAATATCCCCCGTAAAACAGGGCATAGACAATAATTCCATGCAAGTTTAAATGCCTCTATCTTGGAAACCATAAGAGATAGAGTATTAGTGTGTGGTATTGTTAAAATGATAATTTTTTTTAGAATTCAAAAATGTCAAACTATACAGGGTGTCCTATTAAAAAAATATATTTTTTTGCCATACCTCGTAAACAAAATAACAAAAAAAATCCAAGATAGCACGATGAAAGAAAATTAAAAATCTCACTTGACGTGTTTTTGGATTTTTTGTAAAACCAAATTCTAACCCGCTAGAAGCACCGTTCCGTTTAAAGAATCCACCCTGTACATTATTTAGCAGAAATTAAACGGATTTAACGTAAGAGTGGGTATTTTTTAATCCAACCCAACCCAACCCATAATTGGGACTCGCGTGCCCTAATAGCTTCTGTTGTTTAAAAAAAAAATAAGCGAAACGATCACCGAAAGTTAAGGCTTCTTATTTTTGTTCTTATCCCCCTGGAGTAGGGGACACGATTCTAAGATTATTACAAGATAATATCTAGATATGTTTTTTGATAGTTTAATTCACATAAATTTTGCGAAAGTCTTGTATTTGTCACCTCATGCACGCCCAATGGGAAAAAACTTTCGAAAGCTTTTAGAGCGAGCACAGCTCTGGAAAGAAACCACTGGAGAGAGGTCGTATATCGCGAACTTTACTAAATACCCACAGATTGTTACAAAAAAAAGTTGGGACGGCAAGATATACAAAACCACTTCCAATAAATAACCGGCGGGGGCCTCCCAGCCGCGAAACAGCTTCAGTCCTGCAAAATAACAGCAGGATCTTGCAAAGACCTTTTGTGGAGAGTCCTTAAGGAGCGACCGTGGCTCAAAGGGATAAATCATTGACTTCTAACTTGTAAGATATTCAGTCTATTCGATTGATGCATGGGCAACGACGTTCTATAAACAGTTGCCCATTCAAATCATTAAAACAATTAAATAATAAGACGTTGGTACCATTAAAATTTGTTCCATTGTCATAAATATATGTGAATTTAAAAAGATCTTTAAAGAGTAGTTCGCTCCTGCTGAGAATAAATTACATGAAAGGTGATGTTGATAATTTCACTGAATCGAATGGAGCTTGCAAGAGAGAAGCGATGTGGAAACCCAGCTATTGAAAAGGGATGGGAGGCTATGGAGTGTCTTTCGTGCTGCGATATATCTCGCGTTTTTTTCTCCAAGAGACTGGAGAGTAACCGAAACACATATAGCGGTTAGCGGGAAGCAGGGAAACTTATGAGCTATTTTCGGATGTTTATCGATTGCAGTGTTTTGTTTTTGCGGGCTGTTTGGATAATTTGCAAAAGACGGAAATGACGCCATTATGCCCAATACACTCATTATAAAGTTTTAAAAATCTTTTCTTAGTGCTCACCTCATTATATAAAAAACTTTTGTGTCAGAAATGACCAATTTTCATACAAACTGTCTTCTTCTTTTTATATTAAGGAATAAGGGATGAATTTTTTAAAATCCATTGTTAGGGCTCTGTGCAAAATTTCATGGCTTCCACGAATGACGATATTCAGTGCAAACTGCCATCCCCTATTTAACCACCTTGACGGGTGAATTTTCCAAAATATTTCTTGGTGCTCACCTAAGGAACTTATGTGCGAAATTTTATGCTTCCATTCCTACCGACTTAGGATGTGCGTTGTCTATCAGTCAATGTTATGTAGATACCACGGCTGTTAGATACCTTGTAGTATGTTTTTCATTTGTATTGTAAAAAAACTTTTAACACAAAGTCATCGCCGCCAAATTGACTCAAAAGGAAAACGGAAACGTAACAACTCCTCGGAAATAGCTGTTTACGTCACTGGACCGGAAAATTTTTACAGGTCGACGCAGTTAATTTACAGGGCAAGCCGCAGGCGAGTCTTATAAACCTGCGCAGACCTGTAAAAACACTTTTCAGTCGTGTATCGTACGTACTTTTTTTTCAAACGATCTGAAAAAATTAGTACCTACCACTTTCGTCAACGCCTAGCCGAGTTACGTAAATTATGAACACTCTCCTAATAAGAAACAGTTAGCCTTCTACTTCTTGTTGGCTAGATAGCCATGGCCGCTAAAACGAGAAGTTTTCAAGATCAAAACTAAAGAAAAACGAGTGACCTTTTGTGGTTAGAAATGATTTTTGTACTTTTAACTTGTGCAAAACAAAACAAAAAACGTATAGGTAGTGCTTACTAGCTTCACACAGATAATTCAGTGATGGTCAACTTATCAAGCAAAGTAGTGATAAAGCAACTCGTGAAATATTTGTACTTACTTTGAGCATTAAAAATTCTTCGTCCTCGCTTCTTGAATAAACTTAACAATTTCTTCCCCACTAAAAACTGTTGCCTTTTTAGGCTTGTATCCAGTAGATTTTTTCTTCAAAAAAGCAATCAATTTAAAAAATCGGCTGAGATCTATATTTCTTTTGACAGACAAGCAAGATTTAAGTGTATAGTATAGACTCCACAAGCTTGATGACTTTAATATGGTCGATTTTTCCGAAAAATATGCCACCAATACATTTTCATTAATTTTCTTAACATTTTTTAATTCGCACCAGTTTATAAACGCATCAATCAGGTAGCAAATCGAAAGTGACTCTTGAAGCAGCTGCTCCGGATTCAACGCATTTTCTAGATCTGAGTCCATTTTTGTAACCAAAACTTTTGAAACAAATTTAAAAGAGCTTTTTTAGAAGTGTCAAAAAAAACAAAAGCTAAAACAAGAAGTCACGGTCAGCTTAGGAAAAGGATCAAGGGACCGGAAAATTGAACAAAAAGTCCCTTTCTTGAGAGTGGAAATATTTCGAAAGAACATGCCTTGTAATGTAGAACTTTCCGTATGAAAAATCGTACGGAAAAGGTATCTTTTGAATCAGCTCTGTAAAGTGAAAATTTTCACTCAAAAAAAATATTTCTTGTCGGTAAAAAAAATAATATGAAATGCGCCACAGAATATGTTAACCTCTGTACTTTAAAAAATAACACGATATTTTTTAAAATTTATTACATTACACCTATTATGGCTTTTATTATTTTCTGCCGACCCATCGGCGAAACAAGTTTCGTTAACAATTATTTTTGCTATTAAGATCGTTAACGGCTGTCATAAATTTAATAAACTAACGACAAACAGAAGCCATTTAATGGAAGCGACGACAAAAATCGTCAGATTTTACGGGAAAAATTTAATAACCCCATGCGGCCGAGATAGAGCTCCTCTTCGTATCAAATATTAAGATCTTTATTAACTTTTTGATGTAAATACGATACGAGAAAATTTAAGCGTCCTACACACACAGTAACCTTAACTAACTAATCTAAACTCCAGTAACACATTTTCAGTGACTATCCAAATCTCCCAGGTTTTTTTTAAAGGGTATTGAGGGAAAATCTTGCATGAGACACCCGGTCCAAACGACCAATCCACCAGCCCAGATTCTTACCGACTAAAACCCCCGATTGTGGCTCCGACCAGACTGATGACTGCCAGAGTCCGCTGCACTGCAGCCATTATTGGCTTATTGTGCACCGTTTGATTCTAGTTTAACCACTCCACTAGATTTATTCCATGTACGAGTTCAATCAGATCCTTAACGGAGCAGTTCCTAATGGTTATTGGGCCTAGTTCAACTTCCCCATAGGGTTATACCGCCCATGTTGGGTCGCCAGAGCCTCGTCTGTTATAGACAGGGAGCACCACGAGAAGGCGAGTTTGGCATTTAGATATGAGAGGCTACATGTATTCGCATCATATTGATGGAAAACCTCTGGTCCCATGCTTGCTGCGAACACGGTCTCCAGTTGGTTTGAGCAGATGTGAAGGCTACGTTATATTCGCATCACTATCCCGTACTCCTCTAATCTCCTGAGGAACTGAAACCACCTAACATTTGTTGAACTACAAAAAGCATACGATACAATCCCAGTATCAAAACCATGAGAGGGTCTTAGAGCGATCCAATATTAATCACACCTACGTAACAGCCCTTAAAGAGTTATATAGGGAATCAAAATCAAGAATTAAGGTAGGCAAATGCCTCACGGAAGAGTTCAAAAGGATTACGTCAAGGATGCTGTATCTCTCCCACACTTTTTAAAATATACGTTGCAATGGCACTAAAAAACTGGAAAAGAAAGGTGCAGGGAATGAAAATAGAAATTGATGATAGATGCCTGTGTACCCTTCAGTTCGCAGACGACCAAGTCATAATAGCCAATGATAAAGATGATGTGCAGTATATGCAACATAGCCAAGACAAAGTATCTATGTGTGGGAACCCAGGACGGAAACGGAGATGGATAATGGCCAAAAAAGTAATCGGAGTAATAACCAAGAAACAGAAATTTAATATCTATGAGGCAATGGTAAAAAGCACCCTCCTATATGGATTAGAAACCTGAAGAATTTCCGATGGACACAAGAAAAGAGTTGAAGCAGTTGAAATGGATGCAATTAGAAGATCTATGCGGATTTCAAGAAGAGAAAGAACAAGAAAAGATACCATAAAAGAACGAATGGGAATAGAAGGCACAGTAACGCAGGATATCGAGACAAAGCAACTTACGTGGTAAGGACACCTGGAAAGAATGTCAAATGCCCGATCGCCTAAAAGAATACTCCATTGGCAACCAAGAGGCAGAAGAAAACAACGAAGGTCAAAACTAGAACGGCAGACAATCATGCATTAAGCATGAGTGAGAGATATCTAACACCTGAGGACTTTGAAGACTGAAGAGGCTGGAACTTAGGTGCCGGACAACGTCGAAAGACGTTCTAAACCGACCTATATATATAACTGAAACCAACCAATTTTGTTGGATCGAAGGTTGACAGGTTGACCAAATGTCCTAAAATCCTAAAAAGTCCTAAAATTTTGACTGCGTCTAAAATTTTAAGTAAAAATGGTCAGAAATCCTAAAATTTTCACAAATTAACATTTTGTTCTAAAATCCCTTTATAATGTCCTTAAATTTTAACTAAAATAAAAAAGTTACTTTTTCTCTGATTATTTTTTCGAGTTTATTCTATCCTTTTTTCCAAATTATTACCTCTAACCAAATATGTTGTATTTAGAGTGATTATATACTTTGTAATTTGTAGGACAAAATGCCAAATAGGCAAACAAAATATATTCAGTCTTGAGAAAATACTTTTCCTTGAGTAAAAAAAATGAAAAGGATGAATATTCTGCATATTGTAAAATATGCAGAGTTGACTTTAAAATAGACAGCAGTGGAGTAAGGCAGGTAGAAAGTCATGGTAGGTCCCAAAAGCACCAAAACTTGGAAAAATCTCATGAAAAGGTGGAGCAGCCGAAATTGTTATTTAATAGGAATCAAGAAATTTTTTCCTTAATGACAAATTTACGAAAGCAGACGCCCTATGGGCTTTATATACCGTTGAAAAAATTACTCATTTCGCAGTTCCGAAGTTATCTGTGAGTTATTTAAGAATATGTTTCCAGATAGTGAAATAGCACGAAATATGTCTCTGGGTCGTACAAAAACAAATTATATTGTTCAGTTTGGTTTGGCAGTCCACTTCAAACAAAAAATTTAAAAAAATGATTGGCTCAAATGCCTACTCTTAATTATTTGACAAAACCACAACTTCACATGTCGAAAAACAGCTGGATATGTATATTCAGTTTTAGGATTCTGTAAATGACCTAATGATACCAGCGGTCTATATTGGATGTGTATTTATGGGCCATTGCGGTTCCCAACATATTAAAGAAGTAGATTTTGATTTTATAAAAGAATATGGACTGGATCTAAAACTGCTAATTCATAGTATGGATGCCCAATGTTAACATGAAGATTTTTAAAATATTAATGGTTGCCTTACAGGAAGAGTTTGATACAGGAAAGAAAATGTCCTAACATTTTTCCATACTGTCCTAAAATTTTTTGTTTTTTGTCCTAAAAATCCTGAAAAAAAAATTACAAAAAGGCTTTGGTCACCCTGGATTGACCTGCGGGTTTCGGTTCGCAAAGTTCAATTTGTGCTTGTATATGCGAAAATTCTGATATTTCGTTGCAAAAGTGAAGGTGTGCAAAGGTATTGGTTCGTTGGAGAGGGGTCAATTATTATTGTTTTTAACATTTTAACAAAATATTATTTTTAATAATATTAAAAGTCTAGAAGGCGAAAAATGTTTCGAAAATCAGAATCCTATAAAAAAATATTTTTGACAGAGGAAATCTAGCATTTTCATGCCCTGAGGATGGCTAAATAAAGGGCCGAAACGTCGTCATAGAAAAAATTTTGATATCTGTGTTTTATTGACTCCTCTCCAACGAACCAACACCAGTAGAAATTTAATAATACTCCAAAGTTTGGGAGCCGAAACTGGAAAAACCAAACATCCCTATCCCCCCAGATACAAGAGAGTAAACTAGAGTTTCGAACTTGTCTTCATTTTTAACTTTTTCACAACGTTTCAAATGCTTATGGATCTGCAATCGTCATCTGTTATCTGTTTACCACCTTCAAACAACATATCAGATACAAGTCGTTAGTAATTTCCGACATCATACTAAAATGTTTATAAATATAGAATAGAATAGAATATATAGAATATAAAATAATCTTATAAATATTAATATAAAAAAAAACAATTGTTTAAATTTTAATATTATTAACCAATAAAATAAAAAAAAGTAGGTACCAAGTATAGGAACAATGTAATTACAGAATTTTCTTTTTAAGCTTATTTCTAAATGAACTCAAAGGCATGGAGAAAAAGTCTAATTGTATGCCATTCCCAGAATTACCCATTCTTTGAATTGGTTTATTTAAAGAATAATTTCTATTATGAGATTCTAAATAGAAAGTATCTCTATTTCTTGTATTTCTTTGTGGCACCTTAAAATCAATTTTTTCAAGAAGCTTTACAACCTTAAATAAAAAGACCAAATCTAAAATTTCTCTACGGTTTTCCAGAGATGGAATGTTCAATAATTTAAGAATGTCAAAATAAACAATGTCTTCTCAAGGAATTTTAAGTTTAAATGCAATAAAACGTCTCTTGCACCCTTTCTAAATGGTCAATATGACACTTATAGAAAGGTGACCATACAGAGCTCGAGTATTCTAAAACTGACCTGGCAAGGAAGCGTGTACATTTTTAAAAGAATTGATGTTATTAAAATCAGACAAACTTCTCTTAACAAAACCCAACAATTTGAAAGCCTTATTACAAATAAATTCGTAATGGGCTTTGAAATTTAGAGTTGGATCAAAGAAGACCCCTAGATCATTAAAAGTTGATAATGGTTCTAGTAAATTATTGTTGGTTGAGTAGTTATAAAAAATACGATGAGATTTTCTGTAAAAACGCATCACTTTGCACTTATCTATATTTAAAGTCCGTTGTGTGTGCACCACTGTGAAAATTTGTTAAGGCTGTCTTGAATCTTTAGACAATCTCTGACATCCCTCACTATTCTGTAATATAATAAACCAAGACGCATGAAATAAAGTGAAACTGAATAAATCCTATCAATGTGTAGTAATTTGGATCCTGCTCGAGGGCAAACTGCATGTGTGTACGGAGCTTTACGATCAAGTCAAAATTCAAAGAATCAGATTATTAACCGAATTCCCATTAAAACTATACTCGAAACATTACAACCAGATGTTAAAATTGTCAAAGAAGCTGTTTTATAGTTATGTTATTGCCTTATATGCATTTTTCTGATTCTTTGTAAACCAGTCGCATGCCTGGGATATTTTTGATTTTGGTTGCGCGTCATAGATATGCACTTCACCACTCTGACTATTATAAACGACTTAAAAATTCACAGCCTAAGATATTCTGATGACACTGTCCTAATTGCGGACACACTGGAAGATCTGTTGTTCAATCAAATTGCAGTCAAAGGTTCGTAATTTGGGCTTAACTTGAATGTTCGAAAAATAGCGAAGGAGAAAACATTAGTGGCATATTAAGGCGCATTTACACAGACAAACTTTCCTTTGATGTGGAAATGCCGACAAACATTTACACGAGCCTCTTGAGCAAAATGCTCAAAGAAATGTTCGAGCAAAATCTCGTACAAAAAAACACACGTAAATTTTGAAGAGAATGTTAAGTAAAATTTGTTTGGAGAAATGTTGGTATAGAAATTTCTTACAAATTTAAATTTTATAGTTTTATGGGAATTCATTGAACTTAACTGAAAATAGAAAGACTAAGTTTTAAAACAAGGTATTTTTAATTAAGTGCTTTCCGATGGAAAAACAATTTGATGTAGAAATTCACATTTTACCTTATAAGCAACTTCGATTGACCTGATTTTTATAGGGGATATGCCAGTATACTTGTAACTATTTTGGGATTGTAGAAAAACGAGAATAAAAAAATAATAATGGCACTTATTTATTGCTGTTGCCTGTAAAATGTAATGATAAAAATTTACGTTTAAAAGAATATCTCTTTATTTTACTTCCTATTTTAAAACAATACAATAACAATTAAGTCAAATTAAAAAACCTATATACATTTTATTAAATCTCAAATATATGAACAAAAGCACGTTCGATCTAAATAATACCCGTTTATTACCCACTTTTACAATCCTACCATCCCGACCTTTGCCTAAAAAAATATAATTTAGCAGTAATAGACTGGACTTCTGAATCGAAATGTTGCTCCTTTGCATATTGTTTGTTCACTGTCAGTAATCGACCTTGATTATTACACCAAATTGACAATAAATATGTATCTTCAGCATTTTCATGAACCTTTTGCTTTTTTAAGCAACCCTTGGGACCTTAAACTAACTGGTAAATCTGGTGTGAGTAATTAAAAAAAACTAAGGGTAAAGTAAAGTTACAAAAATATGTTTAAAAGTAAATCCCCTCCCCACCAGTCCTCATAGAGTTTTTTGCCGATATTTGAAAACTGAAAATTATTTTGGAAAAGAAAAATTTTCCTGGGTTGTTTTTTAAATTTAGGAAAAAACCCTTGGAAATAAAAAAAACTCGCAAGAAAATCCCAAAAAAAACCTACGGGCAAAAAAATCCGGGAAAAACCCTAAGAAAAAAATATTATAAGTAACCCTAATCCATGTGACAAAACTGATAGCCAAGAATAATTTTTCGCTTGCCGTCGGCTTTTTTTACAAAAATTTAAAATAAAAGTTGGTGTTCCATTTTTTTAAAGAATTGAGATCACTGATCAATGATGTAAAATTTTATTTATTCCCATCTTTAAAAATATGTTTCCAAAACAGATAGCAATAATTTGCTCAAAAATTTACCCGAACAAAATGTTCAAAGAAAAGCTCACAAAAATGTTCACGCAAAAAATTTTAGATCTTTTGCACGAGCTTTTGTTTGAGCATGTTCGTCTGTGTAATTGCGCCTTTAGAAGTAAATGGCCAACATTCGTATAAATACCTCAGTTGCCAGCTTAATGCGAGCTGGGACAACATGCAAGAAGTATGTGCAAGAATCAAACAGGCTAAATTATCCTTCCTCAAAAAGAAATCAGTGTTGAGTAGTCGCGATCTTTATTCCACTTTCCGAATCGGTGATATGATTTTAGTACAACGCACTTTTTAGAAAATCTGTGGATAAGGTAGAGTCACGGTTATTGTATTTACTAGCTGGCCGCCCGCGACTTCGTTTGCGTGTTTAAAATTGTACATTCCTCCTCCTTCTCTACTTTACTCCACTTTCATGTGCCTCAAACCTTTAGCCCTCTAAACCCTTCCATTTACTCGAGTATCCGCTTTGTCTGAAGTTTTTTCCAATTTTTTTGCTTTAAAGGGTCATAATTTTTGTTCTCGTGATCCGATTTTGATAAAATAAAGCCTATGTAATCCCCAGAAATCCAAATAATACAGCAAAATTCTTCCAGCAGTTTTTTTGCAAAAATCCCTGTTTTATAGGTAACTTATTTTTTAACAGTTCATTGTTTTTATCGAATATGGTGGTGGGGGGTAAGGAGAGGGGTAACAAAACATAGCAAAAATAATAGAAGAAGCACTTTTCTCGATTCCGGACTTCATTTCCTTTAGTTTGATACCATACAACTCGTATTTTAGTCGATCAATATTTTCATATAATATAGGGGGACTGTTAATAAAAAAATTGCAAAAGTTATTAGAAAAAAAACTTTTCGATTCCGGACTTTATTTTTTTCAGTTTGATACCCAACAACCCATATTTTAACAGATCAAAATCTTTATCAAATATGGGGGATAATCCCCCCTATTAATAGGGGGTTGGTAGAAAAACGTGTTCATCTATGTTATTAGTAGAGTCTATAATACCAATTTCTAAATATCTGTGAAATTTTTCTCCTGAGATACCTACAGAAGTTACCTTTCTTCTCTTCTTCTCTACCCCCAGTTGAAATTTCCAAAAACGCCAAAATACCTTTACTTATTTTATTAGTAGAATCTACATACCAATTTTCACATCTCTGTGGCTTTTCGTTTCTTAAAAATTTCAACCCCTATTTTTAATTTTAAAAAATCCTTTCTTAGCGAGCGCCTACGTCACAAACCCAATATGTCCTTAAATTGACTACCTTTCTTTTATTAGTATAGGCTAGGCTTATCAGTCGAACCAAAAACTGGTCCAAGTATCCGATTATGCCATTTTTTACAGCAGCTAGTGGAACGGGCTTATTTAATTTATTTTGAAAAAAAGGCACAAAAATTCTGTGTATCTGTGGATAAGACCATTCGTTTTTGGATATTATAATAATAATAGATATCTATAAAAGTATATATATAAATATATACCTATTAATTATAAAACTACTACATAAAGATTTCTTCTAAAACTGAATCGAGAAAAGTCTTAACTTTGCCTTGGATTTGCCGATTTGCGAATCATAAAAAATGTTTGCCTGATTTTACTTCTAGACTGGATGTATGGTCTTTAGTGTTTCTGCAGATAGTTGCACAAAACTTTTTTCTAGTGGATGTAAAAATCTGAATTGACAAATACTTCATTTGGACATTTGTGAACACTTGCGACATTTACGGGGTTCGTTTGTGACACATGAATGGTGAAAAACAATAGATATTTAAAACCATAGTTCGGGTGAATATTGGTTGGATTGAGCTCCAGGTTTTTTGAACAGCATTTTTCTCCCAAAATTTATACAATGACCGCCAAGAGATACGCTAATTTATTCTCACCGTGTCTGTACAATTGCTAATAATAATAACAACCAACGAAGAAAGCGTGGTAATTAAAGAAGACAAAGTTTTCAGATTAAGTTCAATATTAATATTCACTATGAAGTTATTAATCATAACTAAGCAGAGTTAAAAGTTCACATGTATGTACAGTGATGACTGACAATAAAACAAAAAATAATATTTATTCATTAATTAAGCAATACTTTAACACTGTTAAAACACGACCAATTTTAATAATTGTAAGTTGAACCAATTAACATGTTCCCTGTTAAATGCACACAGAGTGTTAAACAAAATTAAATGTCTCCAATACAATAATTGGATGTTTCCGTAGATGGCGCACACTGAAATTAAACTGGCGAGCTTGTGTACAAACCAGATCACCCTTTGAATATAAACATATAATATGACATAATTTTGGGCATTCCCTGAAAAGGGGTAATGGTAACCCCAGACCCGAGATTCGAACTAATGGTGCTCATCAGTATGATGCTATCTAATGGAAATGGGAGAGGAAATGATTATGAAAAGATATGAAAAAGTAACGATAAAACTTGGATTATAGGCAAAAGAAAACCTACAGTCAGAAAGGAGCAACACTAGTTTTTGTTTTCAATTTTCTTCGCAAACTCTTTTTTTGAGATTATCTTAATGGATACATTTGCTTGGATTAAAAGACTAAAAGAGCGCTTTAAAATTTGTACATTAAGTTTTAACTGATTCTTTTTTCTTCTTCAATCTAAGTGCCTTTCTGAAACGTGTCCATAACACGTCTTCTAACACCATGACTAATACCATTACCTAATAATAATACCTAACACTTTTAAGTCATGATATTCCTCTAGGACACGGACCTCTTCTGCCTTTAATTTTTCTTTCTAATATTTATTTTAAGAGTTGATATTAATTGAAAAATTGCCAATACTGTGGTGGAAGAGTGTGTAGAAGCACTGGAAGCCTTGAGTCAAGACAAAAGAGTTACAGTGATGTGGGTACCGGGACACACGGTAGTGTCGGGCAACGAAAAGGCGGATGAACTCGCTCTGATCGGTGCCAGCACTCAATACGTGGGGCCGGAACCACTGTTAGGTATAACAAGGAGACAGCTGCAAAGTCGACTCATTAAATGGGCTAACGATGCACTGGCAGACTCCTGGGAGAACGAAGTAGGATGCAAACAGTCCAAAGAATTCATCGACGGACCGGACGCGGCCAGACTCAAATGGCTCCTGGGAAGGACAAGAAAAGATATTGGACTACTGACCGGCCACAACCGACTCAGTAAACATCTGACTCGCATCGGGAATGACTCCATCTGCCGTTGCGGACTGCGATGCATACCTAAGGATGAGGCATCAGGTACTCGTACAACCGAACCTGGATGCAGAGGACCTACTAGGTCTCAAGTGGGTCAAAGTACTGGACTTCGTGAAGAGAACAGGAAGGCCCGGAGAGCCCTCTACCATACAATTGGTACAGGTGGTGGATTTGGGGGCAGGGCTGGGGTAAGGTAAAAAGGGACCGAATGGGCCTACTTGCCAGGTCTTGGGCCGCCCCCTAGTTACTACTACTACTGATATTAATTTTCATTTCTTAATAAGGCCAAAATCTTCAAGTTCAAGATTCTTATATAATCTCAGCAGAACATCCAATTTTTTTACTCTATCTATATATCCTGAAGATTCTACGATAGCACCGCAACTCGAATACCTCCAATTGATCACTAAGTATCCCCTGTTGGCGATTTACTTCTAATTAAATGCTTTTCTTCTTGGCTTTAACCATCCACTTTTAGCAATTTTTTGTGTGCTTACTATAGTTACCATTATTCTCTTCTTTTAATTGCATCGGTCTAAGAGAGATCAGGCTTACCAGAAAATGCTCCCCCTGCACCCCTCTGCGCATGAAAATTTAACTATCTCCTTGATATAGTTATCGTTTGACAGGTATACGGGGTCGAAGGGTGTACAGGCGGGTCTGACAGGCCATTTTCTGGTATGCTGGATCTCTCTCAGCCGAATGTGTTTAGAAAAAGAATAGTAACTATAGTAAGGTCACAAAAAAAATGCTATTTGTTTTTGCAACCTTTAAGTTATGCCCAAATGGGGCTGTCCCAGGTTTTTGGGAAGCAGCCTGTTAATTCTATTAAATTTAATACCAATTATACTTTGAAAGTTTGAGACAATGATGTGTTTGAAATTAACTCTGTGTTTCGGACTTCCATTGTCTATATTTTATTTATACACGACGTTTCGATCAGTACAATCTCTGATCGTCTTCAGGTGCAAACTACCTAGAGTAGTTTGCACCTGTGTTTCGGACTTCCATTGTCTATATTTTATTTATACACGACGTTTCGATCAGTACAATCTCTGATCGTCTTCAGGTGCAAACTACTCTAGGTAGTTTGCACCTGAAGACGATCAGAGATTGTACTGATCGAAACGTCGTGTATAAATAAAATATAGACAATGGAAGTCCGAAACACAGAGTTAATTTCACCAATTATACTTATTATGAAACACAATCCCCAAACATATTTTTATATATTTTATAGAATTTAATAATCAAAAAAGTCCGAGATATTGTAAAAATATTAGGACATCTAATACAGTCATAATGCTTGGAGGCTATTTTTTTGATTTTATTTATTTAATCGACTTTTACAAAATAAGGCGAGGTTTAGTCACAGACTATTCTTACACCTAACCTTAAACTATGTGTCTGGATGTGAAGAAGGACTGTTTTTAGAACAAAATAATATATTGTTGTTTAAAGGTGTTGAACTTGAGAGTAAACTAGAATTTCGAACTTCCATTGTCTTTATTTTTTACTTTTTCACAACCTTTCGATTGCTTATGTATCTACAATCGTCATCAGGTGAATACTAACAATAACTAAGACTATCTAATCTTATATACTAGCATGTGTTCAGTGGACCATGAATAACCTTGGTTGGCTCCGCCCTTTCACAGTTGAAATCTGTTACCTCCGAAAAGTATGGGTTTTCAAATACCCTTGATGGTGACGCTCTGTTGAGAAAATACATTCTAGTTCCTCTGTATGAATGCGAAGATCTTTGCCTCTTTCGATTCCATATGATGTTGATTTTCCCAGTAATGTTAAGTTATTTTTGATGCAGTTGTGTCCTCTTGTGAAGTTTTGCGTTTGTGTTCGGCTGGTTTGTCCTATGTAGATATCCCCACACTCGAATGGTACTTGGTAGATACAGTTTTTGGTGTTGCGGTGATATGGTTTAGTTTTTGTTAACCGACTTCTTATTGTTGTGGTCGTCTTGAAGACAGTCCGTAGATGGTATTGGTTGCCTATTCTTCTTATCTTTTCTGAGATTCGTTTGATGTATGGAATTATAAGTGTCGCCTTCTTTTCAGAATTTACGCCTGTCGTCTTTTGTGCTGGTGTGGTCTGAATAGTTTTGTTAACCATGTAGTTGGAGAAACCGTTTCTTCGCAGATCGGATCGAATTTTTTATTTTTTTTTTATTTAAAGCTTCTTCTGTATTGCAAGTGTATTCATGGTCCACTGAACACATGCTATAAGATTAGGTAGTCTTAGTTTTTGTTAGTATTCACCTGATGACGATTGCAGATACATAAGCAATCGAAACATTGTGAAAAAGTAAAAAATAAAGACAATGGAAGTTCGAAACTCTAGTTTATTTACGCTCAAATATAATATATGGCATGCATGCTTCGATTTGTATAAAAGTTCGCATACACAAGCGGCCCTGTGTGGGTTTGGACACTCTCCGTAATTTATTTAAAATTGTTATTCGTAAGTCTTTGAGTAAGACCTAAACCTGGTAAGTCGAATTTAAATTGTCGGTTGACAGTCCTGAGTCACATTTTATTTTTTAATTAATATACTTTTGTTAAAAATTAATAACAGAAGGAAAAATTAACTTGGCAACGATGACAACACTATTTTGACGTATTATGGAGATGTTGAATGTTTTAGGAGCACTTCCAAGTGACTTTGTATTTTTGCCCACTTTTCTGCGTCTTGCAGTTAATTAATAACCGTAATCTCTTTGGATAGTGTCTAACATTGATTGGAATCTTTATTACTATTCATTTGATCTGAAGTTAGAATTAAATAAATCAGATGTTTTTCAGATGAAACACACATTTGCTAATTTATGTTTCGATATAATACGCTTAAAGCTTGTTTTATTTTCCCTCAAAGCGAAATCTTAAAACAGCCGCATCCCCATTGAAAAGTGCAAAACAACAACTAGCTGGCTGAATAAACCGTCTTAGGCAACCCCAAATGAGTTTTTCGACCTCCCCGCCTTGTAACCGATTTGACCCATATTTTTGCAGCTCTCACTAGGTCAAGAGCGCGCACGCCGGGGTTGTTTTATTTCCCTTCACTCTAGAGAACCTGCATTGTTCTAAAAAATATGGTAAAGTTAAATTGACACTGTAAAACAGGAATTAGTAAAATGATGACTGCTAGTAGACTTAGGTCTTAGCATATACGCCTCTGAGGTACCTTTTTTTCGTAGTGTGGGACTTTCCAGGAATACCCTCCGATTTTTATCTTATCTATTCTTTCTTTTTCAGAAAGTGCGCAATTGAACAATGTGTATTCTGATGTATCTGCTTTGCTCTCATATATGTGTGTGATTGGTCTTACTAATCCTTTTAAGGTTTGCCATAAAGCATCTGTGTGTTTTGTTATATTTCATGCTCTTAGGTTGTGTTGTATTTTCGCGGTCTTCCTGCATTATTTTTGTTTTCAATGCATTTTTTCTGTGGGTCTTGTGTTCGAAGCTCTGTGATTCTATTTGCGATATCTCTTGAATCTGAAGATTTATTGGTATATCTTCGCCATATGCTTTTGCTGCTTCTGGACCGCTAACATTTGCTGAAAGTGATTTTGTAGCTGCATTTACTTTATCTATTGAATACTCTATAATTAGGTTTTCCAAATTTCAACCCATACGGTTGTTTTACTTCTTCATAAGCATTGGACCTTTTTTTCATAGGTATTTACTTGTGCTTATATTCTTTGGGCACTCTAGTCACTATGACCCAATAACAGTTTGCATGTCCCATACAGCCCTCCCGGCAACGTTATATGATCCGAGGGGTGGAAAAGTGCATATGTGTGAGTGAACAGTGCATTTATGAGGTTGCATTGCAAATTATACTTTGTTTGATTTTTCACTTTGCGAAATCCCCTTGCACGCAAAACAAAAAACATAGGATGCTGTTTATTGAAAGGCGACTTGAATTTTGAATAGATACTTGGTGCTTCAGTTGAGTAAAAATTAATGAACCTGATGACAGAGCGTTGTTCATCGTGTTTCACTTTTTCTGTATCTTGTGGTTTAAAAAGTAAACATTTTTATTATGTGAGTCAACCGTTTTTCAGATATTTTGGAAAGGACCACGCACGGATCTTATGGAAAAATAAAAATTATACAATTGTCATGAAACTCAGATATGTTGTAGTTCTCGACCTGCCGATCAAAAGTTCTCATAGGCCCAAAAAGATCCTATGACTAGTTTCGGAGATACAGGGGCGGGTCGGTGGGGTTGTACCGAAAAACTAATCTTATTCTTACTACAAAACTATTCAACAAAAAGCGGTCCGGATGATTTATATGCTAAAGATTTGAGTAAAAGGCTGTTATATAAGCGAAATGTTATATGGTGGGTACGGGGGGTGATCAAAAATTAATTTAGTTAAATACAGTGAAAGGATCCGTGCGTGGTCCTTTGCATAAAAATCAATCTTCGTTTGATATTTTTTTGCTGTAAATATTTTAGAGGATTAAATGGTTTCTGCCTTTTAACTCTCGAACTATTAAAAATTCTAACATGGCCGTTGCGCTGGTCCACTTTATATTTGTTTATTCGGCCTGTAAGTCATGAATTATTAAAAATTTTAATAATAGATTTCGAAAATATTTTAGATGGTAAAATACAAATTTTGTAGCTTTTCCTTCCCGCGTCAACTTTTGATAACTTTTTAACTTCTATACTACAATAAACCGTGAAAATATCTCTTGTTCCAGTTTTTTAAAGGTCAGACCCTTTTTTTTTCATACATGCAGTGGTCTACTGGTACTTTATTATCTTCAAAACTACTGCTTGAATAATAACTAAAAAAAATTTGAAAAAAGTACAGGTGTTAATAGTCAACAATTAACAATGACAAACTACTTCACAAAACAAGTGACGTCTGAAAAACGCGATAAAATTAAGTTTCGACTTGTTTCGGGGAAAATTAAGAAATAATATTAAATGTTTTGTTAATTTAATTAATGCGCTACCTAGCGAATTCTTGTAAATATTATGGCCATGGGAAAATACCTTTAAACTTCATTTGAGACGTTTGTAGTAAAATAATAGCTTTAAATAAATTGTTTTAATAAAAACATTAACAATTTCCGAAAAAATGTATAATGGAATAGTTCCTAGAAAACACGAAAATAGTGTAGTCAAGCATGTAAAATTTAAGGATATTAATAGCTATTTTCCTAACAAGTGCGGAAAATCGATTTTTCCGCAAGCAACTACCGTTGACGGAACGACGCGTAGCGGAGTTCTGTCAAGCAGTTAAGTGCGGAAAAAAATGTTTTCGCACGTGTTAGGAACTATTGTTTTTCTACGAGCGTGAGGAAAATACACTGAAAGTATTTTTTTAACATTTTTATTTAAAATAATATCTATTCACTTATTTATATTATAGTTAATGGTAAATGTACAATGATTGGCATTATTTAAATTTATAGCAGATGCCAGTTGGTTGCGGTTGCCCAATAAAGATTGTGGGTCCTGTTGTACAGGGATAATTACTTCAGTATAATGCAGCTCGTTTACGGATTCTTGATGCCCAGTTTGTTAGTGTTGTACAAGTGCACTTGTTTCAGCATCCGACTCAAAAAAGGCTACACAACTGGTGGAAGCATTGGCTGGAGAAGATTTCAATATTTTCCTTGGGATGAATTTTCTATTTTCCAGGGATTCATTCAGGTAGCCTTCGGCTACTTTTGTGGATTGCCATCCTCCATAGCGCTTCAAGTTCGTTATGCCCACTCCAGCATCTGCAAGGGCAATGGCAGAACACCTTCGATAGCAATGTCCAGTAAACTATTCTGGATTCGGAAGACGTAAATATGCCGCTACCTCAGATGGCATTTTTCCAAATTTATTAACCTTTGGTGTGTTGTATGTTTTGGTCTAAGTAATGCATATTTTCTTACCAAGTTCAAATTTTTCACAAAACTTCTGCTTGTGTACGTTTTGTTGTCGGCATTTTAACAACAATCATAGATTTTTCCAGCTGCAAGTTTTCAAGTAACAAGTTCGTTAATTCTTCCCGTTTGCACGCCCCTGCTAGGCCGAAAATTGTTGCTACTTTAATAAGGAGGTAAATGTCATCGGGAGCGCTGTCAATAAATTTCTCCACGTCATTTATGGTTAAAATTTTTGATTTTTTTGGTCTAAAGCCAACCATTTTTTTCTTGAGAAAAGCAATTAACTTGAAATTCCTACTAATATCCACATTTTTCTTTAGCTTGAACATACTTTTCAACATTGAGTACCTTGACCAGAGTGTGGACGGTTGACACGATGTCGATAATTCGTGAAAATAAGCTAGGAAAACTTCTTCCTTTTGAAAATTCGTGTTTTTCTTGTCCAAACTCCATTTACAAAAAGCGTTGTACTCTTTCTCATACCTTTTTCTGGATTAATCTGGCAACAATTCCCCTTTGCAAATTCAGCCGCCGAAAGAATCTCGTCAGGTACCTCTTCTACCGAATTTTCGTTAATTTCTTCGTTGGAAGTCATTTAAATTTTTTTGCCACTGACAAATAAATGCATAAACAACTGGTTAGTCACACCATAGCAACCAAGGCATTTCATAGGCGATATGATGAACAGAAACTTCGAATCAGTGCAGGTTTTTCGAAACTTGACATATCGGTGCGAAAACAAATTTCCACAGCGTGCGGAAAAACGAATTTTCCGCACTAAAAATAGTGTGGAAAATGCGATTTTCGCACGCTCGTAGGACAACATATTTCTGATTTGAATGATAGTGTATTATCACATAGTAGTTTTCACAACTAGTGGCTAAAATAGTGCTTTTTTTACAAGCGTTGGTTTAAATAACTAGCGCAGCGAGGTATTTAAAAACGCGAGTAAAAAAAAACACAGTTTAGCCGCGAGTTGTGAACACTATTTTTTTAATACCTTTATCAAAAAATACAAGAAAAACAGAAAAATGCTTTTAAAAATCTCGAACGAAGAACACTTCTCGCAACACACCATCTTTACACTATAAATCAAGGCGGCTGGTAAATGAAATAACAATATGATTTCCATTGCGACATTTTAATCTTTGACAGTTTGATATTTTGCCGATTTTTTAAAATAATTTTTTCATAACTACTTGGTGAAAACTGGCGGAAATGGCTTAATAAGGCAAGGCAAGAATAATTAAATTTTTTCAATATTACTATTTTCCGCTATTTCTCTTTAATTTTGGGTAAAAAACGGACAGAAATGTTTTTTTGCAATCGTGATCAAAAAAAAAGATCGGTAACCAAAAAAACCATGCTTTAGTTATCTGCAGACAGTTACTAAAATCATGTTTTTGATGAAAGTATAAAAAAATATTTAATTTATCATTTTTTTTACCAAAGTAAAATGAACAGCAGTCAGGTTACTGACTGGAAAGCGAACAAAAAATATATTTATTTTTTTCCAGCATTCTGGCATCTCTTTTCGTTTATATTCTTCAAGAAGTATAGAAATTTGTAAAATTACAGATCTGTAAGTTTAATTACTTCAACTCGAAAAAAAAGAGGTCGTAAAGGTGGGTAAATATTTTGCATTTATTTTTTATAAAAATGTATAATATTCTAGTGAAAATCTATCTAATTTTTTATGTTTTACCAGAATATTGATTTACGTTACCTAAAAGTTAACAAAAATAAGGATATATTTTCGTCGAAACCCAAAATTTTAAAACAAACACCTCTAGATTTATTTACCTAAAATGTATAAATTAAACCAAACTCTAAATTATTATTACAATTATAGAGCAATAAAGTATTAAAGTCTTCTACGAATTCACCTGTTGTTTGCGTGCAGGTTGAGCAAACACCGGCTGAAGTTAATCACACAATCGTCTTTTATATTTTCGAAAGAAAGTTCCAGTTTACATTTATTAGGATTAGATTATAACGCTTCTTGTGTATATAGAGCGATTTAAAATTTAACGCCTTTCGTGATTTATCAGCGTTGAATGCTGTTTGCCCGTTCGCACCATTTTTATCATTCAACAAATAAAATAAAGCCGTCTTTTCCTTGTAAAGCAACTTATTAACAAAGTTCCCGCCACCTCGAAGCCTTCTTTTAGACGACAACGAGGGTTAACAATGCCTTTAAAAACGGCAGAGTCTTTTTCCACCCCCCATTATAGCCCAGTCAAGAGATATTCAATTCCGAGCAAAACATGTAAAGACATTGGATTGCTGACTGCTGACTGGGCACAATCGGCTGAACGAACACCTCTTGCGCATCTTTGCGTTCGCTATTTAAGTCAGATTGATCTGTCTAATCTGAATCGTTCGTTTATTACGTCTAGATGCAGGGGAGGTAAATCCGAACCGTTCGGTAGTTCAGCTCAGATCATTTAGACGTAAATCGGTTTGCTCGAAGGATTTTGGCTGATGAAACAGATTAATTTGCGATTGTGAGGATAGGTGTGTTCAGTTTTTTAAATTTTCAGATGTCATTTTTTTAACAGGAGTCAAAATCGACCTTGATTGTCAAAAAACACCTGGGGCTCTATTCTGGCCGTAATAAAACGATCATACCCTGAGAAGTGATCAATCGCACAAAAGTCATTCGAACGACGCACGGTGGTCGATTTTCCGGAAAACGCGGACATAAATGGAAAAATTAAAAAATTCGAAATGTATCTAAATTTGCTACTATATGGTTGTCAAGATACTAGTCGAATGGTTGGCCAAAGAATAAACTATGCTTTTTACGAGTTTGACATTACGTATCAGTATTCAACATCAAATTTCAAATAGAAGACCCAGAGTATGACAGTATTCAACTGTTAATATTTCGAAAACAGTTGAAGATCGACATACCCTATGTTATATAAAAATGCTTAGAATTTCAAAACAGAATGCAAAAATGCAATAATATTCTGGGTGTTTCATTTGAAAGTTTCGGTTGGCATTCTTTTTAATATACCCTATATACATAAAAATATTCTAGTATACTATAACATTGATATTGTGTCAATTACTTTCATTGAGGGGAGATAGGATTAAAAATCGTGATCAATCACAAATTATTAGTCTTATCTCCGCCCACTAAAGGATTGTATATAAGATAGAGCGTAGATTAATTTAGTTCATTGTTTATCGTCTCCTGATGATGTTTTTTTGTTAGCGAAACGCGCGTCGAGTGCAAAAAAGTGTAGTTTTGGTTTGTGGAAAACAATCATAATTTTGCATCAGTGCTATATTCAAACTGTATTTGACATCCCAACATTTTTGGCTAAATAAAACCCATTCAAGCTCCAATCGTCTTTCAATCTACATGTCCTTCGTAGATCCTCCCTCACACCATCATCACAAATTTAGCTAAGTAATAAATATATATCTTTTACCTCTTAAAAATGTCTTAAGATAAATGTGAAAATACACACGATCATCCTGCGTATCAGCTAAATAAGATAAATTTATCTTTTTATTAAAACTAAATATTTTGTACGATTAAATTACAATGTGGAAGTCTTTTTCAATATCGGCGTTTTTACAAAAATCGACCACTGTGCCGGTCCTACTCTAAAAGACTGTCAAGTTTGCCGTAGCATGCGCATTAGCGAGTTCGGTCACGTGATGGTTTTGTCCAATAGCGTGCTCTGAAATAATACGAGTGACGTTTTTCACACGAGCTTTCCCACAACTCCCAACTAATGGGTCTAGTCGAGAGAACGACTTCGCTCAAAAATTGTGGTTCGAGGCAGCTCTGCGCGTGTCCATAATAGTTTGGTGATTATTCGATCATCTCGTCACTGCTTTTAAGCGCGTTTATTGGTTGAAACTACTTTTCTTCTCTCAGGCGAACGATCACTTCCTATGACTTCACCTGCTATTCAGCTAGATGATAGACAAAAAGCGAAATTATGTTCTTTTCTATTCTCAACATAGCCCTTAACTTGCAGTAAACTAGAGATTCCTTCGTCTTCTAAAAGTAGGTTGTTAGCCATGAATCGACGTTGAGGCGCGCAACAAATTATGTTTGAAACAAAAGACGATTCAGAGCGTTCGTTAGTTGCAATAAATTTAGATTAATCTGTGTTACAGGAGGCAAATACCGAACGCAGCTTTAGTAGCAGAGGGTTCCGTTTGTCAAGCATGCAGATGGAAGAGGAATCGGCACAGCACCTGATAGTAGGACGTGGGTCTCACCCTCGATAGAAGAGAAAGAGTTGGACTTGATAGATAAGATAGGAAGTCCCGGAGAGAAAGTCGCAGCCTACGGAGCGGGAATAAGAATTAGTAAAACATTTTTTTACTTCTTAGGTTTCAGAGATATTTGCATTTAACAACTGTTAATATTTTCTGGGAAGCACCGTTTCTAACCACCAAATTGTTGAAAGCGAAGCTCTGACAACTTCAAAATTATGCTCTTTGGATTTTTCTGGCGATAAATCAAACTGAACTTTTTGTAAAATTTCGTCTAAACTTAACCCACTTTCTTTTAAAGCCGCCCTATTTTCTTTTTGAAAATGTTAGAACTGTCAAAATGAATAAAATTTTAACACAAGTCATGGCCAAATTGGGAAGGGAAGTGAAAATGCAATAAATGCCCGGTAAAGTAAAAAAGGTGCCTTTTCAATCCGTCCTGTAAAGTGACACTTTTCTTTTAAAGAATTGTACAAACAGAGCCTATTTTTTGGTGGGTTGAAAACAAATTAATTACTAATAAAACTTGTAAAACATTTTTGAATTAAGTCTTAGGTATAACTGAAAAAGGGGAACGAACTGAAAGAAACTTGGTCAAAAAAATTAAAACAACTTTTGACTAAAAAAGTAAAGCAAATTGTGATATTGACAGCTGTTACTTATCTTATCAACCTTACTTACAAATTTGCTGGCCTATTAGGACAGCAGCGGCACGTAACCAAAACAAACCGCAAAGATTTTTCGGTCTCTTTTTTTCTCACCCCAAGCTCAACAGGTAGGTTGGTATTGATATCAGTTTATTGGAAAATGGGGTGTTTTACAGGCTGATTCGAAGTATCCGGCTGTCGTTGCCGGGGCGCTTCGCCGATGTCATTTTACGAGTCTTTCGACAATAAAATTAAACGGGGGGATGAATCAAGGTGGCTTTAATTTTTTTACTTGTTCGTGATCGTGAAATTTTGAATTCAAACCATTTAAATGACTCTTACTTCAAATAGAACAAGCTGGCGTATCCTAAGAGCAGATGACCATTGATTTTATTATACTGACTTTCCTCTTTTTAAACAAATTTTTTGGGGCGCCACGCCATCTTAAAAAAAATTCTACATGTCAAAAATATCATGTTATCCTTTAGTACTAAATCGAGGTCGCTAAATTCAAATCTAAAATTTGTTTTTCAATGTATTTGCAATTTTAGAGCTGCATATAGATGCAAAATTTGACCCCAAGCTCAACTGGTGCAGGTATCGATGTCAGTTTATTGAAAAAAGGGATTTGTAGAAATATTTGGGTTTTCAGCTCAATGAGAATGGAACAACATGCAATAAGTCCGTGCAAAAATTGAACATAAAATGGAACCAGTGTTTTGTAGTCGCGATCCTATTGCTCAAGATAACTTGAATGGGCAGAATAGATACGGATTTGAATCTATTAAAAGACTTGAATATTTTGGTGACATTTAAAAAAAAATAACGAATATGAACTTCTAAAACGGTTCAAGGGAGAATCCGGGTCACAAACGACAATCATGGCTTAAAAATATTAGAGACTGTTATGGTGTTGGCGCGTTAAAAATATTGGACAATGATAGGTTTAAATAACCTAGTGACGACCAACATTCTATAGAGATCGGTACTTAAAGAAGAATATACCACCAATATTCCTTTAAACAAATAGATAGATACAATTACTAATATGTATAGACAACATTGTTACTGCAATTTTTGGCTTTTATTTTGTATTTGTTTGATTTGAATGCACTTTATAATAAATAAAGCAATGTTGTTATTCATCATGGCAGCCGTCATCAATAAAAAGACTAAACAAACGAATATATCGAAGCGGAAACGCAAACTTCTATTTAGCCAAATGACAGGAGGGTCCGAAAAGCATTTGTCAAAGATCAAGAATTAGCCCTTTCTCCCAATCCTCTCTCCACCGCACACAATAAAAGGGCAATTTATACAAATGACCTCCGCATTTCGCACACACACTCACACCACCCCTTTTCGCATAAGACAAAAACGCGAAATCCATCATTAGTCGAACGGCATTGTCCAGTCTGACGCCCTCTTAGCTCCTCACCCTCCCTCGGACGCCGGCGGTTTTAGGGTTTAATCCACCCCCAATCCACCCAGATGACGGAGGGGGCGCACATCTAGAAAGTCCTCTGATATGTATGTGTGTCAGAACGCTAAAGTATGGCGATGGCTTTAAAACCTTCGAACAAATTAGAAAAGGATAAATAGAAGACCAGTGGTGGCGAGGCAATAACAAAAAATAATTTTAAATGGATTGGAACCCTCCCCCTTTAATAAATCAATATTAATGGTCTTGTTTTTGATTAAATTGTTCTGTAAAGCATTCTTAAGGCGAAAGCGTTTTTATTTTGATAGAGGTTTAATTTAAAAAATTGTTTTTTAAAACAGTACAGTAGTTTATGCTCTGTTGATCACTCTCAAACTCCTGCTGTAGCGGCTTTAATCTTGATGGTTAACCTACGATTTTGGCAACGTAGTTGTGTAGTCGCGGTAAACAAAAGACAGAGTACGCAAAATGAATGTTTTGCTCAAGTGATCTTAAAGTTTTGTTTTCCTTCAAAAAACAGAACGTTCGAAGTTTTAATAAAAGTTGATCTGGCCTATTCAATTCTTGCACAGACTTTTTACATGTTGTATCCCAGTGTTGTACCAGTTCTCGTTGAGTTGATATTTGTAGAAATCGACGCGTTCAACTTTTAGCAATTTACTTCGAACATGCCTCTTTATGTTTTTGTTTTTCCACCATTAAGTTAAGAGCAAACAACAACATCCATATCTTCCAGCCTGTCTGAAATTATGACAGTGTTGTTATTTTAGGATGTTAATTTTTATGCCGTTTATAGTCGAAGTTGTCTCTATTATTGAATTACTGTAGATATTAAACAATCGCGGAGACAATATGCACTTAGCTTGCACCTCGGATCTTTTTGGATAGTTGGTAATTAATAACAATTTTTTTTAGATCTCGATCATGCAGACCAACTTCTTTAATAGATTCTATAAAATTTTCGTGTTCGACTAGGTTAAAAGCTTTCTCCAAGTCTATAAAACAGTCAACTACTGGTACCGACACATCTCTAAATCGTTGAACTAAAACTTGAATACCGAATAAGGCTTCTTTTGTGCCGACCACGGTATCTTAAAGTTCGTTAACCCTGGGTCAAGATGATTTTTTCTCGGGGTAAAAAGATTATTTTTTTAACTCGAGTGCGCCTCTGGAATAGGCGATTTAAAACAAACGGTATTCGTGGGTCGTATCGAAGAGAAGCTGGCGAACAAAGACATCCGAGAAACGACCGACTGACGGACCGGCCGAATTAGTCCGATATTGTTTGATATATGATTCGAATCATACATCACCGTGACGTGCCGTATTACAATATGAACGGGGAGGTTTTGAGTAATCATTGCACGGTGCGACGGTTTGAAGGAGGTCGCCAAGTGGGCTCGGAAACTCTGGATCGAGAAGCAGAAGGATTATCATTTAGAATATTCTGGTCAATAGTCAAATAGTAATGTGTCTATGTTAAGATTGTGAAATTATATTAACTTATTTAACTGAGCCCTCCCACTCTAAAAGGCATAAGCAGATGGATAGAAATAAGTAAACTAAGGGTCGCACCTTAGAAAACCGCTACTACTAATTGGACCATCAAACTAGAGCAAAAGATAAAAGCGGATGATGAGTATTAGCTCTGACAACGATATCGAAAAAAGCAGCAAAGGCACGTGAGGGATGTTACACCAATATGACGTCAGATCAAAAAGAGATCACAGCAAGAAACAGAAATCACAGAGATTTAATACAAGCTCCAGCAGAAAGAAAGGCACGAAAAACAGAGATAACAAAGTGCTAAAACACATTTAAAGTGTGGCAGAAAAGATGATATAGTCTCGAAGACAAAGCTCAATGGATAAGAACAAGTAAAAGAGATAAAATAGTTTACAAGGGAAAGGTTAATGGACACGAACACTTATAAAAAACCTAAAAGGATGGATTACAAAATAAACACAGAACGTAACATATTAAAAAACACTCTTTGCAGGATACACATATGATTTATAACTTATCTAATCAATAAATAGTACACAAACAGAAGCACGCTTAGAAAGAAAGAACGAAGCTCAATACAAAAGTTTAAAAAGTCAATATCGAAAACTTGTCACAAGACTACCAGAAAGAGAAAAAACTGAAAAGTAACAAAGAAACTTAGGAAAAAGGTCATGAAACAAAAAGAAACATTAAGACAATGATCATTTCGAAAAGCCCTAATTTTACTGCCCAATATTAATTTAAATAACCTTAAACGGGCAGGCTATTAAATTTTTACAAGCCCTTATGTCTTCGATACACATTTCCCACCCCACATGAGTCCCATAAAACACCAAATAAAATCCACTAAAATAACCCATTAAAATTATTATTAAGTATTCATTAACAAGGATATTTAACAAACTATGCTTAATTCGAGTGAAGTGCTAATTAAAGAAACGTCGGATGCGGGCAGCGTTCATTTGTTTTTAATCGTGCCAACTTGATTACCGTCTGCCGGTCCATAACCTAGTAGTACAAGCGCTCGCGGTGTAAAATATTATGGATAGGTAACCCTCACCTTTTCTAGCTAAGACGTGCTTTTTTCATTCTTAGGTCTAAGCACTCGGCAGAGGTGGACAATTTTGGAGATCCTATAATGCTTGTTTAAAAGATTGAGACAATGATGTCTATATTTTATTTCATAAATTGAAGGAGTATCAACAACTTTAATATTAAAACAGCTTTTAAATCTAATAATACAATTCGAAGTCTTCTTAGTAAAACAAAACCGGAGAGCAAACAAAATAAGGAATGCATTTACCAAGTTCCTTGTGAGTGTGGTGAATCATACATAGGCGAAACAAAAAGACCTTAGGCTTAAGGAACATCAGACGAATACCCAAAGAGGTGAAACAACGAAATCAGGAATCGCCGAACATGCATGGTCAAAACAACACCGAATGAAGTGGACAGAAGCATTTGCACAAGGAGTCACACTGGAAAAAACGAAAATTCCTTGAAGCTGCCTTTATAGAGCAGAATCAAGATATTTTCAGTAAACCAAGTGTTGAAATTCCAAATATTTGGAAGCCCCTCCTTGGGCGGAGTCAACTTCTTAAACTTCACGTTTTCCATAGTATATAAGTACGTAGCCTTAGGAATAGATTCTAGTTTGCACCTGAAGACGATTAGAGATTGTACTGATCGAAACGTCATGTATAAATAAAATATAGACAATGGAAGTCCGAGACACAGAGTTAATATCATCCTATGATGAATCGGGTAACACGCACAATTTTCACATATATGATAGTAAACCCCTGAGCAAAAATCAATTAGTGTGCCTGACCTCACTCGGAATACCACTCTTAAGGTGTGCAATTTTTATTATTTATTTAATTAATTATGTCACTAAATGTTAATATTTTTAAATTAAAAAAATGATTATCGAGAAAACCTAGTGTTTGAACAGCCAAAAAAATATTTTTAGAGATGTGGCTCCTCCTCATCCCGAGGGGGTGAATTGCCACCTATAGTGTGGTGTGTCGACTCTTAGCCACAATTTTGGGGTGCAAGACTGTTCACTTCGTTTTAAAGATTGAAAATAGTAAATTTCAGCACAAAATTTTGATTTATACCATAAGCTCTTACTCTATAGCCAGTTCATATTTTATATTCCAAATTATAGAATGCAAAATTTGACTAAAGTTTTAGGTCTTGAATGTACGCTAGTTAGCACTTCATATAATGGATGGACATTAGGCATAGGCTGGTAAAAGAAGCAACTATTTAAAGTATCACGAAACTATTATACTGTTGTCAGTAAATGGTTTTTTTAACACAAAATATATAAAGTAACTTTACCTGCGGCTCAAAATTAGGCGATCAAAGAAGTTTTTTGTCATTAAAAATCCGATCAGCAACAAAGGCATGGCTTATCAGGAATATATCTGTCTTTACTTCCCTTACATCATTTGGTAAAGTCAAAATTTAGGATCTTTTTTTGTACCAATTATTTGCAAATCTTAAAAAATTACTTAGTTCGCAACTTCAAAGGCAAGAGGAGTTACTCATACGAATCAGGGTATTTTGTTTAGTAAGGGACTTGACCTTGACCAGCAAATACAAATTCAAAACCAAAAAGTTTTTAAATAAAAAATAAAAAAAAATTATTTACCCTGGAATGAAGATGCTTCGGCCGATTCTGCAAAGTGAAAGTTGATTTTCTTTTGCATATATCCACATTTCATGATTCCTTCTTCAGATCTTTTCATCATCATTCAATCTACTATTTCCAATAGGTAGCACCGTACTTCTGAGCACCACTAATGTGAAACCACAGTGTAATATAATCTAAAGTAAACTGTGGTCCAACTCTTAGTCTGCAGTTACCATTATCTCTTTCAAGGAATTTTATTTTAAATTTAGTGATTAAAACTCCAACACAGCATCATCCTTTTCCACCCCTAATATATTCCCCTCTACTCTTGAAACCACCTCTAATAACAATAATAATTATCAGGCAAACCCAAAAAATCGCCCCTTTAAAATGACGTAACACATTACAGTTTACGTTACTCTAGGGTGGGTTTATACTCTTCCGAACATAGTCTTTCTCTTTAGTCATTAAAGGAAAGAGAAAGGGTTTAGTCGTCGTCGAAATAAAATACATCAGACATTGAATGAACTTTCGGGGAGACGTGGAAATTCCAAAATGTTGATTTTTTATTTTTAAAAGTTTATGGCATCTTTTTTGAAAAAAAAATGGAAAGAAATTCTTCTTGGCTCAAAAAAGGGCAAGTTATGAATTTTTTGGAAAAAATGATGCCTGAATATACAGACAAAGAGGTGAAGTTAAGCTTTGTGTTGAACTGCGCTACTAAACACTCTTTGTATGAACCCTCTAGAGGACCCCCGAAAATATATCTTGAAAAGTTAAAAAGAAACAAACAAAATCTGGAGTAATGTTAATGAATTTTAGTGGAGTGCTCGTATTCAGATTCGGAGTCGCCGTCAGATCACTCCCGGACAGGTTTGTGACGTGATGATCTGACTGGGGGTGATCTAAGAGCAGTGTAGATCGAAAACGCTATTAAATATATAATTGTCTTGAATCACAAAAATTGCCCATCTTTAGAGTAGTATACCGAACTTTTAGGCACGAATAAGATCAGGCACACCAGTTGATTTTCGGTCTGGTCTACTACATTATATATTTGAAAATAGTGAGGGTTACCCAATGCATCACTGGCCTCCAAAATCCACGTCTAGGATAGTGTGCCGAGCCCTTGGCCACAATATTGAGGTGAAAGGCTGTCCATTTCTTATTGAGGGGTGAAAAACACACTCTTCTCCAAAGAATGGCGAGGGTTACCTATCCATTATATAGCACAAGTAAGTGTAAATAACAATTAGCGTTGCGAAAATTTAGATAGGCGGTCGAAGACACATGTGCAGGAAAGCTAAAACTGGAAAAAGGGTTGAGGGAATGATCAGGGGAATTTTAAAGGACGCATTGGCATAAGGGGCTGCCTAGGTTATCGGTTAGAAAGCAGAGATAAAGGGGACGAATGGTGTCGAAAAAGGGTGAAAATTTATAGACGCTTTTCCCCTGCTAATTAACAAAGTAATGACAGATTAGAAGAAGGGGGTTATTTTTCTACGGGTAGTTGTTTTTAGCAAGAAAAGGGTAAAAAGAATAACATAGTATTTATTTGGGAAGTGTGAAATAAAATTAAGAGCCTCTTTGTTTAAATTAGATTTTGGAACAGAGCAAACATAACATGAAAGACATAAGGTTGAAAAAGATTGAAAAAAACACTAAGTGCTTAAAGTTGTCTTGTTTATTCCCACAGTTTTTGTCAAAACACTAAATATTCAAATGGAAATTGTCAAAATTTGGAGGTTGGTTGCACGGAGCTGCCAGAGATGAAAGGCTATTCATTTCCTTTTTTTTTAATTAGAATTCGTTAACAGCAGGTCTATTGATAGAGGATAGTGTGTTGCACTCAGTTTTTATTTATAATATAATTAATAAAAAACACGAAAAACATGTGCTTTGTAGTTAATAATTATTTCTTGTTAATAATAATAATAATAAGTTAATAAATAATTATTAACTACAAAGCGCATGTTTTTCGTGTTTTTTATTAATTATATTATAAATGAAAACACTATCCTCTATCAATAGACCTGCTGTTAAGGAATTCTAAAAAAAAGGCACATTAATAGCCCTTCATCTCTGGCAGCTCCGTGCAACCAACCTCCAAATTTTGACAATTTCCATTTGAATATTTAGTTTTTTGGTTCTGATGATGCTCCTGTAGCGAAACCGGTTAACCAATTTAAAACAAACTGTGGGAATAAACAAGACAAATTTAAGCACTTACTTTCAATCTTCTTCAACCTTATGTTAAACTTTACCCCACATGGATACCTTACAAGAAAAAAAAATAATATGAAAGAGTTTTACATTCCTCAAATTTTCCACTAAGAAATAATAAGTGGCTGCAGTTTGTATGTAATGGCTAAAAACTATCTAACTGTTCAAAAAACTGGTACAGATTAGACAAAAATTGTCCATTTTTCTTATTACCAACTTTTTCGAAAAAGGAATTGTTGAGAGCAAAAAAAAAACAAAAGCGATGAATGAATGATCGCTATTCAATTTATTTTTGAGTTGAGTCATTTTGTGTCGTCGAAGTTTCTTAAAGGCTGATTTCGTATATAGATCATAGGATAGGATTTATTAAAAACGATTTCATTGTGCCAACGTTTTAACTATAATTCAGTATTTTTTCAAGCCCTGCAATACCGAATATCGAGAGTTTCAAAATATACAATAATATGTTTTATTATTGTCGAAATAAAAACTAAGACAGAAAACTTACTTAATGATATTTACAGGAAGAAACATTTCGTAAAAAATGAATTTTTTTGAACAGCTGATAAATGATGACAGAATAGACATAATATTTTATTATTAAAGGCTAGTTTACACTCCGAACTTGTACCTTAAAGTAGCTTTCAATAAAGCAAGTGTAGCAAAATGGGTGCGTTCACAGAATATGGGCTGCGACTCGAGAATCAACTCTGCACAGTGGGTCGGGGAAACAATTATTTTTAGGAAAATGATAGGATATATGTTCAATGTTTAACACCACAAGAAAATAATAAACACTTAAAATGTTTTAACCGTTTCAAAGCATTACTTTCGGGCGGTACGCCTATTTTTAAGCTAGCACGATCTAAGGAAGCCATGTCTTTTGTCACAAGTAACCAATTGGTGTCACATAATTATCTTAAGTTGGCATCAACAAAAACACTATAAAGGTTTAATCCATGCAACTCTAATGTTAAAGCGGCAGTTTAGAGGAAAGGTCCTTACTGCTTAATAAAGAAATAAATGAAGATTTTATTAATGATATCCTAATAAAAATTAAAAGTTTATTCACACTGTGAAAGTGACTCAGTCATTTCTAAATTATTGTCAGTTTACAAGTGTTTTTAAATTGTCACAAATTTTGTAATAATTGTGCATCCTATTTAAAGGCCTTGTCAGCGTGATCTGTTTATATCATGCCATGTTAAATAAGATGCCTTTTCATCAAAACTTGCTTTAGGTACCATGCTCTCTTCTAACGTTGGCTACCTACTGCTTTTCCGAAGTGTCGTGGTACTAACTAATTTTTAAGCTATGATATTCGTCTGCGACCCAGACTTCTTTACCTTCATTGTGGCCAAAATATTAAAGATAATGTTTTTTGATGATAAATAAATCTTATAGATCCTCATAATAATTGACGCGAATCACATGTTGGCTACTTGCTTCTGATATGCCTCTTATGTTTTTACTTTATGTAACCATCGATTTTGTTTTTCAAACATTCAAATTGAACCAAAATTGCGAATTTTTGACTGCAGTTACTTAACTCAACAACACTTATAACAGTGTCGTCAGCATATTTTAGACTGTTGATTATTATTTATAGTAAATTTGTCAGCTCTTCTTAAATTCTTTCCCAATTTACGCGTGTTGAAGTTTGTCATGTCTTCGATCTTTTTTCAGAGGTATCTCCATTTAAAGGTGATTTCGATTTCTTGGCTGTATAGGTCTATATCTACTAACAGGGTTGGAACTGGAAAATCAGAAAGAGTCAGGAAATTTATTAAATCATGTAAAAGTTATGGAAAAGTCAGGAAACATAACAAAAAAAGCAATAAGGTCAGGGAAAATATGGAGTGCTATAAAGCAATAAGGTCAAGGAAAATATGGAATGCTAGCTAAAAAAAATTAAACAAAAATCTCCAACCAGAATTTTTGTCAATATAAATTTTGCGTTGGTTTGTCATTATTTATAATTATATATTGGCTAATAATTTTTTTAAAAAATGGTCAGGGAAAACCTGGGTAAAGACAGAGAAATCAATAAAGGTTTTTCTGTATGAAGCCTGCTACTATAACCGATGCATATGCCTCGAAAAAATAGACGAGATAAAATTGCAGGATGTTGCGTCTAGAAATCCGTTTAATGGGAATTATTACTAATTTTATATTTCTTGACGCCTCAAAATTGAATCCGTAGGTGTATCCTGAAATACGCTTGGATGTAATTTAATTTGTATTAGTTTTTATGGTCGGAATGGCTGTAAAGCACGCTCTTTCAATTAAAGCGATAACTATGGCGGTACCCCGAAGTTCATATAGAAATGTTTCAGTAAACTTTTTAAAATAAGCTCTTTAATTAATCAAAGGAAAAGATCACAAGATCATTTATGAATAACAAAAATTAAAAATGATGGGGTTTCAAAAAGAACACCCAAAGGACCAAAATTGTAGATTGCAGGGGGAGTCGTTTCGGCTCTTTTAGCCCCTCGGCACTGCTCCCTGTGCAGAAAGTTTGTGCATGACTCTTGATTTTAGTTTGTATCTAGGAATTTGATCAGTGGTTCCATTATTTACCCTCACAAAACACCATTAAACACCATCATCAACTTTGATTTCCAACTGAATCATTCACAAATAGGCACAGTTTCGTACTAAAATTATGTGATTTTGTAAGGCTTTTTGAATTTACTGCGTAGAAGTTAGTTTTTGACAAGTCTGCTTTTTGAAAGGTTATTTGCCTAGATGTTGTTTGATGTTAATCATAACACCATTTCTTGAAGGGCTCATGACCTGATCAGTTTTGTAGTGGCTTTGACATCTTCTAGTTTTATTATGCACGTTATTTCTGTCAGGTGGGAGTATATGACTATACCTGAATGTTTTTCTTACCGATACTGATACGATTTTTAGAGAAGATAATGATGGCTCAAAACGGGTACAAAGCAGTTTACTAAAATGAGGAGTTTAGGATGGTTTCAAAACTGAAACAAAATCATATCTTCTAAACCATTTAAGGGTAGAGTTTAACAAATTTTTCGACTCGAATGTAAGGAGAATCTGCCCATTCAAGGCAGAGATTTTGTTCTTTTCTAGTTCTTACATTAAGTTGCGTTCACCTTGTATTTTGTATCTATTATCTTTATTTTGCATAAAATTATTTAAAAATCATAAAGAAAGAGCAGAAAAACAAATAATATGGAATATATCCTTTTACTTTTTTCCTTTTGAATATTAATTCGTTTTGCCCAAAAGTTTTCCAAAAACTGCAATGTTGAAGATTAAAAACCAAATTAGTTCTGACCAGTGCGAAGTCCGATGTGTTGATGCAGTTTTCTAGCCCTGATCCATATCCTAGATTAGTAAGTATTTTAACATTCTACTCCTGTATTGATACAGAAAAACCAGTACAGTACAGCTTATTTAACTTTACTTTAAATTGTTTACCAACCGAAATGCAAAAATACGTTAGTAAATATTTATAATAGAAATCAAAAGATTTAATACGGAAATGGAAAAGGGATGAGACTTCGACGGTAAGTAGAGTAGAAAGTATCCCCTAATGCGTTCGAACACTGAAGAAGACGGTTGATAATGACATACTCTGCCTTTTGTAGACTTCCGGAGGAAGTGCATCGCTTTTTGATACGCGTATTGTTTGATATTATTCTTGTTATAGTAAAATATGTAGTACGATTGCCCTTTTAAATTAATCATAATGGCGGGTTTTTGGTGGTGTCTGTAAAATATTATATGGTATTCGATTGTATATACTTACAGGGTGATTTTAACGGTGTGTCATTTTTTTTGGACGTCTGAAGAATAGGGCAAGTTTTTAAAATCATTTGGTTGTTGTTGTTGTTGTTGGCACCGATGTCAACATTTGATTGAACATCTGATTCTGACAGCTATCACTGATGATTAATCCATCCATCAATAGTCATCAGCCCTCGGAGCCGATTGCAATTGTTGGCATCAAGTCGGTTGCATCGGAAATCCAAAAGAACGCGTTTGATGGTATCGGAACGTTTCAAGAACTTGTTTGATGCCTCGATTGCTCAAACGATTACAAACTCGCCCACATTAGAGTTTAAAACTTTATTTGTTTTATTTTTGTTGTTAGTATTTATTCAGTTTTAGTTTAGTTCTTATGACTTTAGTTCGGGTTCAGTGTCATTAAAGTTTATGTTTAGGTAAAACCATTTTGCATAATGGAGGGAATTATTTATATTATTATATTGTGTAAAAAAATCGAAGAGATCTAGCTCGGAAGAAGAAATACCTTTTTTCTGGTTGGATTGTTTTTTTCCTGTTAGATCGTACATTTACAGTCAGTGGCGGTCCCAGTCATTTGAAAAGGGGGGGGGGGGACGGTTTCGATACGAAAAAAAAACTAGAATAATCAATATGCAAACAAAACTTAGTAACTAGAAGCGCGGATTTTGTCTCAAATCTAGGGGGGGTACTCAGATTTTAAGTCGTTTATTTCATACATTTTTTATTTAAAAAAATGCAATTAAACTAAAACCGTAAATACCAACGATATCATAGCGCCGCAGGCGAAAAGAAATTTGCAGTAAAATATGCATTTTTTTATTAGAAATTAAACTAAAAGTGCAAATATATCAATGGTTTCAAAGCGCAGCAGGCGAAAATTTTTAAGAAAATGACACTACAAATGCCATTTTTAACACAAAATTAAACTAATACCGTAAATATCAGAGGTGTTATAGCGCCGCAATTTATGCCCTACTTTTGATTTTCTAAATATTTTCATTATTTAAAGCAAGGGAAGGGGGGGTTAACTATCCCCCTATCCCCCTGAAAACCGCGCCTAAGCAACTACGTCTAATTTTTCCAGTTATAAAAACATAGATAACAAATAAATCACAAACAAAACCTAATACCTAAATACTTTTTTTTGGAGGTCTAAAAAGCTTTTTTAAGTTGAAACATTACCTTTTATATTGCATATCTCAAACATAAGATGCCTATCTCAAAAAAAAATCGGTCAATGTTCGCTCAATGTCAATTTCAATATGTCTGTTGATATGCAGCAACGCGGTCAGATGAATTTCTGTCATAATAATGTTTTTAAGTATACCTACTTTTGTTTTCAATTTTCTGAGGCATGAGAAGGTTCATTCTGACGAAGCATTACTTACTGGCAAACATCCAAGGATGTTTTTATAAACGTAAAAATATCGCCACACTTGTTTATTGCCTTGAAAACGTTATCAGGTATGTTTTGATTTAAGCATTTGCCTACTTCTGACCAATATTGTTTCCAAATACTGACTTCTCCCAATAAAAGTTCAAGAATTTGTGGTTTGGATTAATCGAACAGTTTAAAGTATTTAGAAACGACTTTAGTTAATTTTGGCTTCACGTTGTATAAAACTTGGTATGATTTTGTCTAAAACTTGTTTATAAATAAAAACTCTATAATACTCTCCTGTATTTCCATTGGTTTTCGTGGTAAGTACGTCATGCGTTTGTTTATTCTTGGTGTAAAGAATTGAAGGTCAAACTCTCTCAAAATACTATGGAGGGATTCTAGAATGTCTTTAAAGGAACTTTCTGCATTTTCTCGTTTTTTCTCCAAAGACTTCAGGGTTACCACCAGCATTTTTGTTATCTACTTTTTTGTTTTTCTTGTTTTTTTTTTCTGGGACAAGGGGGGGACGATGCACCCCCCCCCCCCCCACCCCTTGGGACCGCCACTGTTACAGTACAGTTTTTCATGTGAATCCTCTCTCCCCCCTTGTACAGTTTAATACTCTTACAACAACCCCTTTCCTTCCACCGTGCTGCGTTACATAATTTATGGATGGCCCATAACTTGGTTATCTAACGTCCTTCCTACTAATTTTAAAAATTGTGCTAACTTTATGTATCGATAAGTCCCTAATAAACCTTGAAACCAGACCTTATATTATTAATATTATTACTATTAAATTTCCTTCCCTTAAATATTTTTTAAAAGCATCGGCGATGGTGAAAATGACTTCACATCCCGAGGCTGACTGAAAAATGACCAGAACTTCTTACAAATGGTCAGGGAGAACCAAGAAAAATCAACATTCAATTTATGACAGCCTATCAGTTACAAGGAGGTCAATATTACATAAGGTATCGGCCAATTTAAAATTTATTTCCATAACATCAAATAAACTCATGCCACATCAAGTTGTGTGAACCTTCGAAAGAAGCCTAGAATTATGAACATTAAAAACTCATTATCGGTAGGTTTTTGTTCCCCGGGAAACAGGTGATTAAATAATGTTATCTGACGTTTCTTTCGGTTAAGCCAAGGGCCATAAGGGCATATCTACAAGTGCATCGGTTCCTTAAGGAAATATCGAGCAGGTGTATTTTTAAAAAGAAACTTTAACGATTATTGATTTAAGGCAACAGTAATACATTAAGGTACGTTAAATTTATTAAATTGTTATATAGTGGAAAATCATGAAACGATATACGCGAAAGACAACCAACTCCAACTGTCAGATTGCAGTATTGGCAGATGTCTCTTAATTTTGAAGCTGGCTTTACAGATATCCTAAACTCGAGTTGATAAAATTAAAAAGGGTTTAGTGAGGGAAAGTAAAACTAAAAACAATATAATATTGAGCGAGGCTTTCGACTATTCTATTGCAAGTTTTAAGGATACTACAAATAAATACAAAGAAAAAGTTTTCGGAAGTCTATCCTTAAAAAAAAGGTGCCAAGTCGCCGTACCTACCCCTTATTACACCCGGTATAAGTCTAAGTGTTAGACATAAGAATTTAGTTTCATCTTCTCCTGATCATGCCGTTAGGGAAAGTTATGGTAGATAGGTAAAACGTTTCTGAACTAATCGTTTACGCCAAAGATTCTAGTCGTCTTAGTACCACCTACTTTGAGTTTGAATTCACTTTTCGTTGTATTAGTCCTTTCAGCAAAAATCATGACGCATCACTTATGATGATGCTCGAACATTTTCGAAAGTATTTGAAAAATTAACATAAAAACACACATTCGACGTGTATTCGAACGTAATACATGTTAACAGAGAGAGCGGATTAAATCTGGGCTTCTTTGTTTTTACAGTTTTGATTGATATAGGGCCTTTTTACACGTCGAGCTTCATTTGTCTCGATATTATGCGTATTTAACGTTGGTTTTTTTGTTTCGATACGCGTTTGTTTCATTCGGAGCTTTTGACGCTTTCATTGGGTTTATTGCAATTAATTGGTGCGATTTTTGTGATGGTTACATGCACAGTATGATAACCTGTTCAGAATAATAGTGAAATAGTTATCGGTTATATCAAAAATGCATAGTTCTTTTATTATAAATACTTTTTACTTCTAATTCGGTTCTTTTATTGTGCTTTTTTGTGTGAGGCATCATTGTCAGATTTTCTTGACCTTTACTCAATTAGCATACGAGCCTCTTACGGTGGGATTTGCAAAAAGGGTTTAGTCTATTTTAGAACGTTCCTAAGTTTATGAAATTTTTGGTTTTAAGCATTTTAAACCAACCTTGCTTGAGTTTTCGACATGTTTTGATTTATAAGAAGAATTTTAATAAATTTGTTTATTTAATAATCATCTCACAATTTTTTATTGTATTTAAGAAGAAAGTTTCAATTTAGAAGAAAATAAAATTAAAAAACACGGGGTTCAAATAATAAACACTCTTTAGAATAAATTAAAATTGGGGTTATATGTCACTCTAATTAAAACTTACCCTTGTTAATTAATTTTTCTAATGTCCTACAACGATTTAGATGGGTAATAATAAAATAAGGAGGAGATTAATTTTGTATTTATTTAAAAGGTGTTTTTATTTATGAAATGTATTAAAAAATTTAAATGCAAGTTTTGTTTACATTTTTGTCACTGTCGAAATGTCAGTTTCAAAATATTAGCTGCGTTCAAATCACAAACAGCGAGTTCAAATGTCTTACCGCTGTTTGTACCCTGGCTTGCACCAACCTCTACTGATGAAAGCTACAACTTTGAAATAAGTGGGCTTTGAGTAAGGAAAGTTTTCTTGACTGAGCTTTTAGATATCAATGTTTTAATTTCAGTTTGTAAATAAATTAATATAGTTTAGTTTCGGGTTTTTTTTATTTGGTATGTTTTTCCTCGTAGTGCCCTCATAAATATATTTTTTGTGCTGAAAACGGGTTCAAAATATGGCATTTTTCTGGATCAGCAGTGGCTTTCTCGCCAATGCAAAAGACTGTGAGCACGTACATCTTAAATCATTGCACTTCTGACTGAACCACAAAATTTAGGGATTTTAACTGAAGATACTTGACTGATTTTTAAATAATCTGCGACCAAACATTTGTGTCGGTTAAAACTGAAAAGGCGTAAATTGCTTTATTGATAAAGCGCAAATGTTTGGGAATTTAAATTTTATCGGTGATGTTTTTGACGTCGTTGTGCTGTATCGCAGATAAAAAATGAGGAATTGTAAAAACCGTATGGGACTTGTTGAAAAAGTTTTTAAATTCGTGATAAATTCGTTAAAACATTTTTAATAGGTAGTAGGGAGTTTTGGGCCAACATAAAAAAATAACAACCTTTGTGGTTATCGTTATTTGACAAGCGGTCAAGAATGAAGTTATTTAGATTTATTATCCTAACTGTTTTTATGCTTACCCATAAAGCAATATATTCGGCATCTTCTTAATCAAAATCACCGAGGCGGCATCACCTCTTTATATGGCTATGCTTATTTTTTAAGTGGCCAGGACTGGCAAGGTGAGATCTCTGATACAATCTCGAAAACCCATAGCCTTATCACCTCATCCCTCATTGCCAATTTCAATGGGTTCCAATCTGCAAATATTATAGCCCTTTTAAGAACATCGTTGATCTGACTGTATGGAAGCACGCTCTGCACTTTTCTTGCAGCTTAGCCCATTAAATACCATAAGTATGAGTTTACTTGCAATCATATTGTCAAATTTTCTTTGTGTTAATCTTGAGGAATTGAATATGACGAGGAATTTCTTTGTGATAATCTCGAGGAAAGAGAAAGCGAATTTTTTAAACCTCTATCAAAATCTCTGTTTTTTAAATTGTTTTCATTCATTCGTTAGTGTGCCAGTCTGGGACTTTCCACTGGGACCACCAGCGGGTCTGTTGTGGCTCACTTTTCAGATTATTATTCTAAAGCATGTTCAGCCCCTTAAAGAGGTTTGCAACTTATTTTGATGAAGCCTCTTTTAGCTCCACATTTGCACAGTACATGTCTGGTCGTCTTATCGCACATACAGAATGAGCATTTGATGTCCTTGCATAGACGCATCCCATGCAATGGTACTTTCAGCTTGCAATGTCCATCATTGTGCGGATCTTTTGCCTCTTTCTGCAGAGTTTAGGCAATTATTTTCTGTACTGACGGAAGTAAGTGTCCATCTAGTTTGAGAGTGCTATGTTAACCATGCTCTGTGCTATTCCAAGAGCTGGTTCGGGGCCATCTAAAGGCGCAATTACACAGACGAACATGCTCAAATAAAAGCTCGTGCAAAAGATCTGAAATTTTTTGCGCGAACATTTTTATGAGCTTTTCTTTGAACATTTTGTTCGGGTAAATTTTTGAGCAAGTTATTGCTATCTATTTTGGAAACATATTTTTAAAGATGAGAATAAATATAATTTTACATCAGTGATCAGTGATCTCAATTCTTTAAAAAAATTGAACACCAACTTTTATTTTAAACTTTTGTGAAAAAAAGGCGAAGGCAAGCGAAACATTATTATTGGCTATCAGTTTTGTCATATGCAATGTTAAAATAGTTAATGATGGAGGTAATAACATTTAATTCTTTTCTTTAACTTTTTTGGTTTTCTTTCATTACAAAAAGAAAACGGAAATGTCTTCGAAGTAATTACTTTTTAAAATGCAGGTGGATATTTTTAGAGAACTGTTCTGGAGAGTAGTTAGTTGTTCCCTGGGGGGGGGGGATAGGGAGGTTTAGACAGTCGGAACGCAGCGCTGTCAAACACTGCTGTAATTTTGTGTGTCAATGTTCATTTGACCAAAACCCCCTCTCACTAGTCTACGGTTTTTACCTTCTCCTAACCCAGCAACAGCAATAAATAAGTGCCAATTTTTTTTTTTTTGATTCTCGTTTTTTTTACAACCCCAAAAAAGTTACAAGTATACTGGCATATCCCCTATAAAAATCAGATCAATCGAAGTTGCTTATGAGGTAAAACGTGAATTTCGACGTCAAATAGTTTTTCCGTCGGAAAGCACCTTGTTTTAAAACTTAGTCTTTCTATTTTCAGTTAAGTTCAATGAATTCCCATAAAACTATAAAATTTAAATTTCTAAGAAATTTTTATTACCAACATTTCTTCAAACAAATTTTGCTCAACATTCTCTCCAAAATTTACGTGTGTTTTTTGTACGCGATTTTGCTCGAACATTTCTTTGAACATTTTGCTCAAGAGGCTCGTGTAAATGTTTGTCGGCATTTCAACATCAAAGGAAAGTTTGTCTGTGTAAATGCGCCTTAAGATGGTGGAAGCTGCTTCGCGCTCCGGTTGGTCTGCGGTTTTATTTTAATATATTTCATTCTTTAAACATTATAAAAAATTAAAAGTTTATAAAACTGAATTACTCGCATTCTTCATCTCCTCCTAACGATTTCCTTTGAGCCGTTTTTGGACGGATAGGTGGAAAATATTGCTTTATGATTTCCATTTAAAAAGCTTTTGTAGGAAATATTTTAAACGTCGAGGATGTAATTTTCAATGAAAAGCGGTTATATTCAGCCAGACGAGATCAAAGCAGGGCCAAAAAGAGAGAGGAGGTAAAGAGAGCTGTACGATTCGTTTTCGGTCTAACTTTTCGTTAATATTTCGCCTTTCTGATCATTTATTAATGTTTGTCTAGTGGAGAAAATTCTACGCCCTCTCGTATTTATCTACCCACGCCGATTTAAATATTTGGTGAACAGACAAGTTCTCTCAAAAAATTTTTTGCAAATGGCGTAGGCAGAATTTATTCCTGGTGGCGATTTTTCAACAAATTCAATATTTATAGGAGTTAATATTCAATATTTCACTCATTAGCGAGTTAGCGTTAACTCGAGCAACGTAACCTTATGAAAATCTTTTAAATGCGAGTTAAAGTTAACTCCAGGGTAACCCTGGCTTCGAGGTGAGGGTAAGTTATTTTACCCCAAGGTTAACCTTTAAAAATATTGGCGTAAAACCTCAAAAAACTGAGATTTATAGCCCGAGTTAATTTAACTCTCTGGTAACCCGCTATTGAGAAACCGGCCCTGAAAGGGTTTAAACCTCTTAGTTTCTCTGCATAGGCCACTACTTTTGTCAAAAGTGTTTGATGATTTTAGTGTCTTATTATAACAGGCTAAATTTCTACAGTTTTTGACTATCATTTTATTTCTTATTTAATTACAATCATGTCTCTATATAAATTTAAAAAAAAAGAGTGAAACAATTGTTTGTATGCAGTTTTGTATTACATTCTTGTAAGACTAAACATGCTACTACAGACTAAAGCTGACTAGATATAAAATTGCCAATTGGAAAATGTTGCGAATTTCCTGATAAGATCAAAGATACTAAAAAACTTTACAAATATAATTGCTTCAGACTTGAAAATATTTTGGCAAGCCCTAGTCTAAAATTGCAATAATTTTTATACACATGGGTGTTAATTTCATTTATCTAAGTATTCAGGAATCTTTCTTCGACACTGACGTTATCCCCCTTCCCTCCGCTCCCGCCGATTTTCCCATTACCGAAAGAGCACCGGAGACGACGCGAGAGGCTCCCGCGAAGGACTTGATTTATTTTATTGCTTTTAGTAGCGTTAATGTTTATTTCGCTAAATTACAAGAAAGGGGTTTGTGTGCATGCGAGAGTGTGTTCGTTCAGTTTGCCGCCGACTATGCAAATAAATTCGCTAATACGCAATAATGTAGAGACGGAGCGCGACACGGTGCGCGCCGTTCGTTGTTTCGGTTAAATGACGCGGGGATTCGATTCCTATGCGGTCGTAACCAGAGACAATGTAATATACGAGACTGTTTCCTATTTCTTCCCTGGTTGTTGGCTTTGGGCTTTTCATTCACCCAAGTCATTCATATCTACTGACGAATCAGCTTATTATATACAGATTTTATACCTCCCGTGCCTTAGGAACTCATTTTTCTTTCACTAGAAGAATTTAATTTAGCCTAAAACTCTCTAACGCATTCTGGGGTTCTTTAACGTGTTCAACCACATATAGCTTCACGGGACCTTCTTCTTTACGTCCCTTCTGAAGTTTAATGTTAACTTCTGGTTAACATGGGATGCCCATTCAATACTGGTCTTCCGTGTAGCTATTCTTGAATTCAGGGAGAAAACATTTATGTCCCTGAAGTGCATGGATCCTATTATTCGACGCCACCGATTCCCCCGAAAATGAAACTAATAATATGACCTTTGATGAGATTTTTTCTTTAGTGAGAGAAATAAAGTAGTAGTAACTAGGGAGCGGCCCAAGACCTGGTAAGTAGGCCCAATCGGTCCCTTTTTATCTTACCCCAGCCCAGCCCCCTAATCCAGCACCTGTACCGCTTGAACGGTAGTGGGCTCTCCGGACCTTCCTTGTTCTCTTCACGAAGTCCAGTACCTTGGCCCACTTGAGAGCTCGTAGGTCCTCTCCATCCAGGTTCGGTTGTCCCAGTACCTGATGCCTCGTCCTTGGGTATGCTTCGCACTCCGCAACGAGGTGCCGAGATGTCTCCTCCGCCCTCCCGCAGGCATAGAGTCGTTCCCGATCCTGATGCGAGTCAGATGCTTACTGAGTCGGTTGTGGCCAGTTAGTATCCCTGTCAGTAGTCCAATATCTTTTCGTGTCCTTTCCAGGAGCCATTTGAGGCTGGCCGCGTCCAGTCCGTCGATGAATTCCTTGGGCTGTCTGCATCCTATTTCGCTCTCCCAGGAGTCTGCCAGTGCGTCGTTAGCCCATTTAATGAGTCGACTTTGCAGCTGTCTCCTTGTTATACCTAACAGTGGTTCCAGCCCCACGTATTGAGTGCTGGCCCCGATCCGAGCGAGTTCATCCGCCTATTCGTTGCCCGACACTCCCGGCGTGTCCCCAGAGTATTGGTAATTTTTGGCGCACTGAGTGCCTTTAGGGCCGCTTGGCTGTCGAAGCATATGAGAGAAATAAAAATACGGATTGCTATTTTAAATAATGTTATTAGTCTTATTTGTGGGAGAAATCAACGACATCAACCAATGGGAAATTTGAGAAATGCCATCTCATTTCAGGTCTCAGAAATTCCTTAGCTTTTCAATTTTTGATAGGTAATGTTATGTCTTTGTCAATTTTTAAAATTTTATAGATGTGGTCATTTTTCTTTACTTAGAAACCAAAAACTTCATATTTTAATCGATTTAGTTTTTTTTCAGAAGAAAAGAAAAAATTAAATTAGCGTATTTTAAAGGCGCGTTAAAAATTTATCTATTCTTACCCCTATTTTTATTAGAGAACTGCCTTACGTTTTTGAAATTTATCTATTCTTACCCCTATTTTTATTAGAGAACTGCCTTACGCTTTTGAAAATTTGATAAATAAGTTCATAAAATCCGAATCTTAATCAGCCATTATCAATATCATCATTTTCATCGGTCTAAAAGTAGTTGCTCCAGTAGACAAGAGTGTCGCTACTATGACGTTGCCAATGGTTTGCCATAAAATGACACTCTTTTTATATAGTATAATCTATGGTCGTAACAAACGTTCGGGGAATTTCAAAACAAGAAGTTTTAAACGCCTCAATAGGGCGATACATTACAAACCCGCTCATACTCCACATATGTATACAAGTAAAAATATGCCTATTTTAATCGAGTACAACTCGAAAAGCTTATATAATCTCTTAAAGAAGTTGGCGAATATGATTGGACAATGGTATGGTGTTAACACTACGACAATTTTCAGAAAGGTTTTAGACACTTACGGTGGGATTTACTAAAAAGGGTTAGTCTATTTTAGAAAGGTCCTAAGTTTAAGTGAAACTTTTGATTTTAAGCATTTTAAACCAACCCTCCTTGAGTTTTGGAAATAGTTTGATTTATAAGAAAAATTTTAATAAATTTGGTTATTGAATAATCATCTAAAAGCAATGCTTTGTTGGATTAAAAAGGAAATTTTCAATTTAGAAGGAAAGAAAATTAAAAAATTTAAACCTATGCGGGGTTTAAATAGGAGACACTTTGTAGAATAAATTAACATTGGGTCTATATATCACTCTAATTAAAACTTACCCTTGTTAATTAATTTTTCCAATTAATACTTGATTTATTTATTTATTTACAAAAAGAGTCTTCCACAGACTGCAGTGGCGCAGTCCTATTACGGAAAACTACAAATATACAATTAACAACAATTAGATAATAATTTAACAACTACAAGTAAACATAGAGTTACAATTTTTTGGTGCAAACTTGAAACTTAAATAATTTAATTATTATTTTTACAGATAACATAAGCGTTTAAAGCTTTGAAGCGAAACATGAAATATGTCAATATGATTAAAATAAACATTATAGGTTCGTTGTAAACTTATTATAGGTGAGTTTAAAGAGGCATTTGTTAAACATCTTGCAGTGTAAAACACAAAAAAGACTCGGCAGTCATAATGTCTGTTCGCGTTAAAGGACAGCCTTTCAAGTATATCAGAACAGTCTGATTGGTTATGAATTAATTTGTAAAGGAAAATCATTTGGTGGACATTGCGACGTGTAGAGAGTTTTGTAAGTTTTAAAATTTTTAGTTATGTCTCGCTGCTTTGAAAGTATCTAAAATTTACATTTTTAACAAATTTGTATTGAACTTTTTCAAGTCTTGCAATGTACTTAGCATAGTGCGGGTTCCACATGAGACAAGCGAACTCAAGATGTGACCTCACGTAGGAATTATACAGTATTACCAATGTTTTATAAGACGTAAATTCTTTTGTTATCCTTAATATAAATCCCATGTTCTTGTAGGTCTTTTTGACGGACTCTTCTATATGTTTTTCAAATGAAAGTTTCTTGTCCATCCACACTCAAAGATCCTTAACAAAATCGCAGTTTTTAAGAGGTTTTCCCAATACAGAATACTGAAAAGAAACTTTGTTGCGACCTCGAGTAAACGAAATTTGTTGACATTTGTTTGTGTTTAAGATTAAACGATTTGCTGTGCAATATTCTGCTAAGTTGTCTAGGTCCTGCTGAAGAAGCATGCTGTCCTGTATAGATTTAATAATCTTATAGCATTTAAGATCATCAGCAAACGACTTAAATTTAGAATGTTTAAAACAGGAAGATATATCATATAAAAAGATTGAAAATAGCAATGGTCCGAGATGAGAACCTTGGGCAATTCCTGAAGTGACCTTTTTGCAACTAGACACATAATCTTCAATTCTAACATACTGCATACGTTCAGTACTATAGGACTCCAGCAACTTCAAGAGGGTGCCGTACACGCCGAAGTTTTTTAATTTTACCAAAAGAGTTGGGTGATGAACTTTATCAAAGGCTTTTGAAAAATCGGTGTATACGACATCAACTTGAGCTGCGTTGTCCATGGCATCAGGAATGTCTTGCACAAACGCCAATGTAACACAATGCTTTAGATGAGTAATAATAAAAAAAGGAGTAGATTAATTTTGTATTTATTTAAAAGGTGTTTTTATTTATGCAAGTTTTTTTTACATTTCTGTCACTGTCGAAATGTCAGTTCAAAAAATATTAGCGCTGCGTTTAATCACAAACAGCGAGTTCGGATCTTTTACCTCTGCTTGCAGCTTGGCTTGCACCAACCTCTACTGATGAAAGCTACAGCTTTAAAATGAGTGGGCTTTGAGTAAGGAAAGTTTTCTTGACTGAGCTTTTAGATAACCTCAATGTTTTACTCTCAGTTTGTAAATAAATTAATATAGTTGTTTTGTTTTTTTTTGTTTGGTATATTTTTCGTGCATAATCAGTGACCTTCACTTATGTCTGTTTTGCCTCGTAGTGCCCTAATAAATATATTTTTTGTGGTGAAAACGGGTTCAAAATATGGCGTTTTTCTGGACAAAATAGGAGGTGTTTTATTGGGTAATGAACAACTTGGGGTATTAAATAAGGTAAATTAATTCTTGTAAAAACGGTTACTTAGGGAAATTATAAACGAACTTATTACCAAATGCCACAAAACAATTCTTTCTGGGGCTATAAATTTAAACCACCCCCCTGAGGTGGTCTAAAAAAATATTTATAACCCAGAACACAAATAATGTGCTAAATTTTTGGTGTCTTCGCCATTTGCCATTTTGAAACCTGTCAAAAAAAATTAGTCTTAGGGCATTTTCTTCTAAAATATGGAGTATTTTGAGAAAAAATCAGTTTTTCAGTGGTATTTTGCAATAACAATACAAAATAATCAATAACTTTGTGTCTTTTATGTATGGGTAAGTGTTTATAAATATTTAGACCTGTGAAGGGTACTATTTTAAATCTTAGTAAATCTCACTGTAAGTGTCTAGTGGATAGGTGCAAATGGCGCTGATAATAGCCAACGTTCGAAGAGAGCATTGCACTTAAAGAAGAAGAGCAAACTTCACAGCTTTCTGATATCTCTTGTTGTTTTTTCTTAATTTTAAGGGAGGAAAAAGACATACATTGTTTAATGCGCCGAGATAAAATAAGGGCCTTGCCTTATTTTTGTGTGGTTACACCATTTCAATTCCACCACAATTTTTCTGATAAACTTTTGTTTATTTTTTGATCTCAAGTACGTTTAAAGTACGTTACGTCTTTTAGATCATAATCATCCCCGCAATTTTTTGTAACCTTTCAGGCGGTACCACGCAATCATGATCACCTACGGAGCGTGACATTTTTTTACGAACCGTATTAAATCGTGTGAGTGACGATCAGTCCAAAGACTTTTTCATATCTCGCAAAATCTAATGACTCCTAAAAAATACTGTATTTCCTTTGATTAAACTAGGCTAGAGTTGTTAACTTCCTCACTAAACCTATACTTTTTTCCCATTAAATAGGTTTTTAGTTTATTTGATTAAGTTTATTGGTGGGTCTACAAATTATACTAAAAAATATTCATCTCTTTTTAAACTCAAATAAATGAAATATATTTATAAAACGAAAAACAAAATTCAAATTTTATTGTCAAATAAAAAAAATAGAATTACGAAAATATGTGGGAAAGTGACAAGTTAATATATTTAAAAACTTTGATAATAATAATAATAATAATAATAATAATAATAATAATAATAATAATAATAATTAATGCTTTTATTGCCGTTAAATAGAAAGTAGTACAAAATACACAAAAAAAAATTAAACGGCCTGACCAGAGTTCGCACTGAGTTTTGCTCTCGTAAAACTCAGCAGCGCTCTTCCACTCAGGACAAATAGTTTTTTACAAATTGAATTATACTGTTAAAAAATCTATAAAATGAAATAAATTAATAGAAATAAGAATAAAATAAAACTGAATAAAAAATAGAAAAATCTTATGAAACTTTAAAAACATTATTGACCAACTAGTCAGAACACATAGGGTAGGCCTTTGTGATAAGTGCAGGCTTGCTCCAATTAGAGCCATCTTTTCCCAATTACCAATATTAACTTCTTCATCTGTACTTTGTCCAGATTTTGTATTTTTTTCAGCTCCCACAAAATCTGGATTACCCTAAGAATCAGAATCTAGTTCGAATACATTTTATTGGCATTAGTTCTTAAACATCTTTAAAAGTTGTAAAATATTTTAAAGTACCAATACGAGGAAACCTTTTAAGCATCAGTAAGTTTTTTAACCAAAGTAACAGTTACACAAAAACATGGTACCTTACGTTAAAAACCCCATTAAATTGTCATAGAACCTAAGCACAACTTATAATGGAAGCAATGAACATTTAGACTGGGACATAAGACGCCACGACATTCTTACGCTGGGTAAAGTTGATTACAATGTCTATTAAACAGACTCGGTTATACAAAAAATTTAACTCTTCGTGGTCGTATTATCACGTATGACTGCATTTATTTATCAATGTCATTTAGAATATAGTGACATCGTTCATTAAGTCCATTGAGTATAACCAAATGTTTTTTATCTCTTCAATAAATATTGTATTTCCATGTTTATTTACCACTATCTTATGTTTATTTTTTGTCTTCAATAGCATTATCTTGTTCCAGATATAAATTTACACCTCATATTTTTGTGTTTAATTTTATTTGTTTATTGTAGTCAGCATATATTGGGATGTTGATGTTTATATGGCTTAGTCAATTCCTTTTCGTACTGCATTCTCTATTATTTTTTTACTTTAGATATTCAATAGCGAAGACAGTAGGAACCTTGGCTATCACCTCTCCTAGATCTGGATCATCATGACCAACTTCTTTAAGCGATTTTATAAGCTTTTCGTATTGGACTGGCAGCGACACATTCCTAGCCCGTTTACTTAAGACCTGAATACGTAATAAGTTCATGTGCCAAACCCCCCATAAATACCAGACTGTGTAATACTAGTACTAGTTTTAAATAAAAAGATTAAATATGTTTAACAGGCTGCTTATGTTCGTGGCCTAAAAGTAATATGGCAATAATAATTATAAAAAATCGTGCGTTTACAGATAATAATTGTTCGAGCAATGTCGCCTTAGAACGGCTGAGTTTACGATGGGAATATTACGATGCTCATAGAAGCGTAAGAGCGCGGAGAAATGAAAACTTCGGAGGCACCAGGTGGAAAGATGGTATTGTCAGATATTGTAAATTGCCCATAGTTATTTTTCGTTTTAAAGGTATTTTAGGAGCATATTCCAGTAGAAAAGATAACAGAAAAATATTATTTTAAAATTTCTCTGTTAAACTCAAACATATTAAAGACAAGTAAATAGGTAGATTGCAGGGGGAGTCGTTTCGGCTCCGGTAGCTACTCGGCACTGCTTCCTTTGCATCTTTGTTTTTGTCCAAGGATTTAAGGCTTCTTCCGAAAGAAGCTATTTTCTTGGGGGATAGATGATCCACTTCTTGGGATGATAGAGGTACCCTCTAGAAGTGCTTAAACCTTTTTGAAACTTGCGAGGGCGTTCGCAGATTTCGCAAAAGCTGCAGTAGTGGTCTTCTGCTCTTCCTATTATTTCTATTTATGTGTAGGATCTTTTCTGCCCTTTTTTCTTTGATGAGGTGGAGAACCGTTTTCATTAGGCGAATAGGTATGTGTATACAAAAAATTATAAGAAACCTATAGCTAATGATTACCATTGCTTTAAACTTCATGTACCACATACACTTCTAAGCACCAAATATCTACAAAACGAATCAAAAAGTCGGATATTTTAAATATATTTAGAGAATCATCTAAAGTGTCTAAATTCACAAGTCCCAAAAAAATTTCCTTGGGCATTGGAGGTCATCTTGAATATAGTGTCACTTTCGGTATCTCTGCTCCTATAAGCCCAATTTTACAAAACTTGTTTGTCTTTTAGAAAAAAAAATAATCCTATCATCGGGGCCTTTTTTATGTCTGCAGTGGACGTCTAATAACTTTGCAAATGTTCAGAGTGAAGTAATCATCTATTCTGAAAATAAAGAATCGAAAAAATCGAAAGGTAAAAAGGGAAACAACCCCATTAAAATCATCTCCCGAACTAAATAACAAACTAAACTCCGCAGATGTTGCATCTTCGCTAATAAAGTTTTAAATCATTGAAAATTTAGCGCTCGAAAATCTTGCAATTAACTCGCCGATATTTTACAGTTTGAGGGCGTGCTGTTGAGAGGTTAAGGGTTATATTTCGACGATTAAGCTAAAGCGGAATTTAAATAGTGCTACAGTATGTTCGTCTGATAAGATATACTGCAGCTAGAAGTCGTTAGGCAATTGGGAAAGCGACCGTTAAGGGGAATTTTCTAATGGCAGTTGAACCTTTTATACGGGCAGGTGGAATATAGCCGATAAACCAAAGCGGTTTTGCTGAAAAATTAAAAATAATTCTGGTACACATGAGACACTTAAAAACAATATTTAAAATTATTGGCATTCGTCTATCTAGATTTTGGGAGGCGGGCTTGCACTGCTTCCTGTGCCTAAGTTATTTAGAATGGTAATTGGAGCACATACCATCCTAGAGGTCAAAACGCCTGCAGATCATGAAATTTGATATAGGCTTGAAAATACGGCATCAAGTTATTCCACTTGATGCCTCATTTGTTTGCCATCCAACTACCACTGGAGGTGTCACAATAACCCCCAAACCAACGTGAAATTCACTGCGAAACCCCCAATAACACTTGTGAGGCGTCTTTGTTTAGGTGTTGCCACAGATGTCACAAGGAGACAAACTATGGAACCGCCACATCCACGTGTGCCACGTGAAGGCAGGCGCCACAGTCATTGTATTTCCATCTTCCAGTAGAGCCACACGAAAAACCCTTTCTAGAAGATAGCAATATCAACTGCATCCCGACCCTCACCGTCATGCCTAGGAGGATACTTTTTTTCTGGCTGCCCATCAGAGATCACGACAGCGCGGTGGCCGACGAACGAATGCAGTGTGAACTAAGGACACTAGAGCAAGTTCTAAAGGAAGCGAAGCCTGACATTTAATTTGACACTTGCGTTGTCATTTTTGATTTGTTTGCCTCGCTTTTGTCATAGGCGGCTCGTTATTATTGTAAATAGTTTTTTTTTTATCAAACGATTTAATTTAATTTTATTCTTTATTCCTGTTGTGTGCCAGGCTGCAAAAAATAGTCCTGCGACAGAGTTCAGCTCTTTCAAGTACTTACTGAAGGTAAGTTATAATGAGTAAAAAAGTATTTTTATTAGGAAAATCAAACAGCAATAGAAGGAGAGCTTGGCTGGAAGCCTTCCGACAAGACTTTTAGCAGCACGAAAATTTAAGGATTTGTTGGGCAAGTTTTATAACAGTACCTATTTTTGCCCGACGATAGTGCTTAATCAAGTGGAAGTAAGTATAAATTCGATTCCTTGTGTATTTGCGTGCCTGGTGTGTGAACATTTTATATCCGAAATTACTAAAAAAATTATTATGGCGTTGTGAAAGTTAATCTTTAGTCGAGTTTAGCTATTCTTGGTAAAAAAATCATTTTTTAAAGATTAGGTATATAGTTATTTAGTTTATGGTAAGAATTTAAGTACTTCTTTTGGGGCAAGTATTAGCCTGTATATATGTTACCGTAAAACCCCGATTTCAGTTACAACCTGGTTTTCCCAGGAAAAACTAGTTTGGATTAGGTCAGTTGGATAATGTCAGATTCAAATCTAATCTAAACTTATATAATTTAGTCTAATCTAATCTAATATAGAGTTAACAGTTATAACTACTTTTTACTAGAAAAAACCGGGTTTTAACGGTAATATATAGGTACTGTGATAAGAATGCGTTGTATTGGTAAAAGATTTTAAACATTATAAATCTAATGTAGTTTTAAGTTGATTTGAATAATTTAGATAACTTTAATCAGTTTTCTGTAATTATTACGGAATAATTATTTTTTTTACGTATAAGTATAAATATAATAGTCAAAAGAAAGAAAAAACTGTTTTAATTCTTACTTGAAACAGTGACACAAAATGTGTTATTCATCATACCATCATATGGTACGGTAGTTCATCAAAAATTTAGTTGCTATTTGGGTCCTAAAACACCTACATCTACAAAAAAAAAGGATTTTCTGTCGGTCTGCACACATGATAGAGAAGACATTATGTATTATGATTTTAACCAAAATTTGGTACCAAAGCGTTTTTTTGGCCACCCACCAAGTAAATGTTGGAGGGAATGATGGGGGTTTTGGAAGAGAAAAGTGTGAAATAGTTGAAAAAATTGTAACTTTGAAATAAACATTTTTCTGCGGTTTGGTTCAAATTACTAAGTTTTTGAAATACTTAAAGAAGCAGATATCAATATACGTTTCCAGATTTTAGTTCCTGTGAATAGTACTTACCTGAAAATTTTGTTGTCCGGTTTTACAGAGGGTTTACCCAACTTTTCGTGTTGATAATTTATTCATAACTTTTTTATCAAAATACAGAGAACCCAGACTAAGAGTAAAACTGTTAGATTTATAATTTTTGCGTATATTTTTTACTTTAGTAACTCGCGACTGTATGATAGTGGAATAGTCGTGCTTTCGAGAAATACTTTCTTATCGTATTTATCATTCATTAAAATATTTAAAATAAGAACGAGCCGCCCATGACAAAAGCGAGGCAAACAAATCAAAAATGACAACTCAAACTTTCAAAGTAATGTCACGCTTCGCTTCCTTTAGAGCTTGCTCTAGGATTAGTGTCCTTAGTGTGAACAATAACTGCCACCCATCGGTCTATCTAACGCGTTTAAAACAAGGCTAAAAGTTCGTTTTTGACAAAGTTAGGCCATGCTTTAAACGTGGCCCGCTTTTATAGTGGATGCGATGGCAGAACAGCTGAGTGCAGTCGTTGCATAGTGCCATCATCTGGTACAGTTTGAGGGCGAGCTGTTGAGAACTTGGGTTATGTTTCGACGACTAAGTATTTACCTGATGACGATTACAAATACATAAGCAGACAAAAAAAGTACAGTACCTACTTTATTCACAATTACTACATGTAACCAAGAGAATTATAAAAGAAGATTTGGTTAAAAAAGGAAGTCGTAAAAAATTAATCAGCTCCAAATCAAACCATATAAATAGACAATAAATAAAAGAAAAAAATTGTAACTACTAAATCTCCATATTGATGCAATTTTGCACTGTTTTAAATTCTCGAGCGCAATGAAAAACAAAAAGATGAATTGGCTTTTGTTTAATACCTTGATGATTTCAGCAAACGGGGTAACTGGTTCAAAACACCGTAAAAAAACATGGATCTACAAATCCCGAAAGCCGTACGTAGGATACGGAAAAATGCTATATTGAATTCAAGTTGTTTTTTAGGGGAAACTCTATAGCGTAACGATTCTGCTTTGTGGCTTAAAACATGCACCACAAACAATTTTTTCGCTTTAAAAGACATTATTACTGAACGAACGCAGCTCACTAAAATCATTGAGTTTGAGTAATGCTGCGGCATTGTCAGATAACTGAGTTGTCAATTGGCCTTGCAAATAAATGAACTTGCTTGTATGATGGTGAAGGTTAATTTCCCTATTTGTACGTCGAATTTAGGAAAAAAAATGATGAGATTTTTTGAGTATTCTTTACGCTTAATAAAAGCATAAAGGAAGTTTTAGAAATATGTTGTAAAATAAATTCGAAAATAGGTACTCTTGTTTCCAAAAAGGCAATAAGTTTTAAAGATAAAAATGCTGCAAATTACAATATTTGCGAAGGCACAAATATCACTCGAGTTATAGTAGTATTGGTATAGTAGTAGTACGATGAAAAAAGCACTGGATACAAAATAATTCGACGAATATAAAACGTCGATCAGGACGAAAGCCTGTAAGTTCTGAGATACAAGATGAAAGGCTTATCGACCACCTCAGACATAATCCTTTTGTCACATCCGTTGAAGCATCTAATGTAACGATGTTTCCAGGTTTTTTATAACTATTAATAGAAGGATTAAAAAAATTGAAATTTTCTGTCGAGTTGCTCCAAAAAAACCTTTTTTAACGGAAGAACTAAAATAGGCCAGGGTTATGTTTGCATTAAATAATATATCTTATGATGATAACTTCTGAGAGAGGGTGGTTTTCAGAGATGAAAATATATTTCAGTCATGTTCGAACAACAGGAGAATTTTATCGTATCGTCCACCAAATTCTAGGTTTGATTCAAAATATACCAACGAAATTAAGAAAGCTGGACATTTTTCAGTGAATATGTTGGGCTGGTTAAGCAGGTATGCTTTGGCAAACACGGCTAATGTTGTTTGCCAGTGGTTTGGAAACAATTATATTGAAACTTTTCTTTGGTTATCCAACAGCCCTGATCTCAACCTAATTGAAACCGAACGAAGAATTTTTTACAGGTATCGCTAACTAATAAAATCTTTACTCTATATATCTTCCCTGAAAAAAGTGGTAAAACAATTTTAAATTGATCATTTATACCAAAAGTTTCAGTATCCTTAGCAGTAACCACAATCCTCTTCTAATTGCTGTAAACGTTAGACATCATCAGCGCGACTTGTATCATATCTACTCTCTTTATAAAAAGTCTCACCATATCATAGCCCTTGTCCAAAATATTTAAGCGATTTTAAGAGTTCATATTTGGAATTTCTTAAAATATGGCCAATATATTCAGATTTACGTCTTTTGATGGTACAGAACATCCAGGTTACATACTTTTTTCATCCAAGATACTATGAGTACTCTACAATAGCCCCAAATATCAAATACCGCCAATTTTTTACACATGACATTTGTTAGTGTCCATGCATTTACGCTATAATTTTAAATCACAAACTCAATAATCTGCACTATGCAATGCAATGAACTATTTCATCTTTCAAGGAAAACCATCAATATCCTATTAGAAATGCTTACATTGTTATCCATAACCGTATCACAAAATATTACAAAATTGATCATAAAATTATTCAGGCCTATTAGGAGCCTGAACGAAAATGCATTTAACTAAATGTTTGGTAATTTGTTTAACCAGCACCGAGTCTGACAGAACGAAGCCAACTACATAAAAAGCAGCATAGATAAATAGCTACAAGTCGCACGCACGCAGACAAATAAAAGTGTCGTGCATAAGCGCTCTGCCTCGGTATAAAATAATAAAACTATCTATAACTCTGCATATCTAGATATTCAATCTAACTTTTTGATTACACTAAAATCGAATTTCTATTCTCCGACCTTTTTTATAAAGAAAGATTAAAATCTGAAACGAGAAATGAGTAATAGTATCGAATATTTTCGTTTCTGTAACGAGGTAGAATTCGTGTAGTATATGTTTCTAAACAATAATAGAACGATATTCTTTTTATGGTTGTTACAGAGCACATGTACACTTGATTAAAAAAAAACGCATACATGCAGTCACTAAATTTACCTTTCTAAAAGTGTATAATATATAGGGACTACCAGCTAAAATGCCTAAAAACTTCAAAAGTACGACAATTTGTCATATTGTTTAAAAAAGGTTTCTAAGATTGAAAATATTTTTTTACTTAAATTAAAGGCAACCTTATTTTTATATTAAATTTTGCATAATACTAAAAAATCAGCAAAAATAATGTTTTAGTAAAGTCTTTATTGAACAATATCAAATTATCACTCGAGTAACGGATGAAGGCTGTTCTATAAAGAGGGCGGTAATCCATTTTGGAGTTGATAAAATAACAGTAATACGATGGAAACAGCGCTGGATCGAAAACAATTCGACGAATAGGAAACTTGAATTAGGACAAAAACGATGGTAAACTTAATACTAATTATTTTAACGTAAAAAAGAACTAAAATAAATAATTTAGTATTTAATAGGATCACCATTTTTCTCTATTACACGCTGCAAACGTCTGGGCATTGAAAAGGTTAAATTTTGAAAGTACTGATGGTCTTCTGAGAGTTGATCCAATGCGCGATAAATAGCATCGCTTAACTCTTCAGCATTTCGTGGTCTCCAATTCCTTTGATATATTATTGTAATGATTCGACCCCATATATTTTCCATTGGGTTAAGGTCAGGGCTGTTGGCTGGCCAAGGAAGTCTTTCTATATTATTATTCTGAAACCATTGGCGAACAACATTAGCCGTGTGTACTGGACAGTTGTCCTGCTCCTGCTGATAAACGAAGTCATTATTTTCATATAAAGCCTGTACACATTGGCAGCATAACGTTTTCAAGGATTTCAGTATATCGTTCACTATTGAATCTTCAATTCTCAAAAAAAAACCCAAACCTCTAGCACTAAACCAGCCCCAAATGTTTACAGAAAAATTTCCAGCTTTTTTAATTTGGTTTGTATATTCGGGTTCAAATCTAGAATTTGGTGGACGATAAACTAAAATTCTCCTGCTGCTTGAAGATGATTGAAAATTTTTTTCGTCAGTGAAAACCACCCTCTCCCAGAAGTCATTATCACGAAGAACGTTGTTGAGTGCAAAAATCACTCTGGCCTGTTTTTGTTCTTCTGTTAGAAAAGGCTTCTTTGCAGCAACTCGACAAGACTTCTGATTTCGTTAGTCTTCTATTTACTGTTGCTAAAGAACCCGGAAATAATGTTACATTAGGTGCTTCAACCGACGTTGAAAAAGGATTTTGTCTGAGATGTTCAATAAGTCTCTATCTTGCACTTCAGAACTTACTTTTGGTCGTTTAAATCCAGCGCTTTTTCCATCGCATTATCGTCATTTTATCAACTCCAAAATGGGTGGCCGCTCTTCTTATAGACCAGCCGTCTTCTATAATTCGAGTGATAATTTGAATTTTTGTAAATGTTGATATCTGTGGCATTTTTAAAGATGTCATGCTGAATTTTAATCTGTCAGGCATACTAAGCTGGTGGTGCCTTATAATAGTATACACTAATGGAAAGCTAAATTTTGTGGAATAGGAAAAAATGCATGTATGAGTTTTTTTTGAAATCAAGTGTACAGATTACCAAAAAAGACAAAATAAGAATTGCCAAAAAAAATCAGTTCTTTATCATAATCCTCAATAAACGAAATGGGGCAGGGAAAAAAGTAAATAGAATATGTGAACAGAATAAGTCCCCAAAACTCACTCTTAGTAAACCTGACGAGGTAAAGTGATTTAGGGTTAGCCAGAGTTTACTTTTTTTTGACTAGGGGGGGGGGGCCTAAGTCGCCTCCAAAGCCACTGCAAAAATATCTTAAACTTAGCTATCAGGTAAAATCAGTCAGTCATAATAATTTATATCTTAAATAAAAATAGAGAATAATCAATAAATTATTTGGTTCAAAGTAGCCCTGTCTATAACATACTAGACAGTTTAGACAAACCAAAGGCTGCTAATAAAAACAAAAAGCGCTATGGAATGTTACAAGATAGATTTTTAAGACGCAGAAATATTTTACCAGGGTTTGAAAGCTTATTCCCTTCGCCATCATTACCGTCAAAACGATTTTGAAAACAGAACTCTGGAAAATCACATCACAAGTTACATCGATTGAAATATGGAAAGATTTCCAAATATAAAATAACCATAACTTTACCACTAACCATAAAGCAACATCAGGAAGATATTAGACACTCAAAGTTGGCAAGCTATTTTTGATTCCTTGTTGTTACCGTATCTTTGATGCGTTTGTGAAAGCGTCTTTCAAAAGAAAGAGTTAAAGTTGTGCTTACAACGTACGACGTAACCAAACCAATTCTTGTTCAGTGCTTGATGCGTAGTTTTACTTCATGCCGCTCATTTCTATTTCCTTTATCGTCGAAAAAAGTGAGAGGCCAGTAGAATGAAAAATAGAAGGAGCGATCAGGCATTTATGATAATCTTAAAATTATTTAAACCCCCCCCCCAAAAAAAACTATTTTTCTGGGTGTGCCACTGGGAGTAGCTTCGCTTTTGTTTTGTGTTTTGTTGTAAAAATTGACATAAACCTATTCATTTCTTGGGAAACTAAACAGGGGATTAGTGGATATTGTTTTAATTTATAGAAGCACAACAACCAGCTGCAGAAGCTTAGCTAATTTATTCCTGTGTCCCCTTACATTAATAGAGGTATGTAATTATTTGACCTTTTTATTTAGTAATGAAAATATTCAGTGATTAGGGGTTTTGTCTCATACTTCAACAAATCCTTTGCATACTTTTAGTGTCATGTATTGGAACTGGCTTGACCAAAGTCAGTATACCTCAACAGGATCAGCAAGTCACTAATTTCCTGGAAGAACACCCATTTTCGACGGCCAGAGAAGGAAAATTAACAGTTAATTTTTCTGCTACAGTAAGAACTGCACTAAGACGAATACAGAAGTCGGGGCTGAAATGTCGTGTTGCAGCTAAAAAGATACGGCTAAGTGAAAAAAAAGCAAGCCAGATTACCTTTTCGAGACAGAAAAATGAATTTTGGCAACAGGTAGCTTTTACCGATGATTATGCAGAGATCGTTGAAGAAAATCCAAATTTATTTGAAAAGTTAGCAGCAGACTCCATGCCAAGGCCTTTAGAAAAAATTATTCAAGCAAATGGTGCAATCGATAGGTTTTTTATTTTTATTTTTTTTTAATATTTAGTTATTTATAAAACTGACCCTGTTTATGTGTATTGACTTCTCTTAACCCAAATCCTTCCAGTTCTTTCTTCTTTGTATTTTCCTTTTACTCTCACTGTAGTGGACTTGTTTGATCCATTTTGACCGGCTATTTGACGAAGGGGCAAACCTTCTTCTAGTTCTGCCAAAATTTGATTGAATTTCTTTATTTATAATAAAAATTTTGTTTTAAAAGTAATTTTTTTTATATTTCGTAACAGCAACCTTAAAACTATAGAACCAGTAAATATCGGTAAAAATGCTTTCAGTCTTCTTAACAAAATTTGTTTATGTTGTTGTTAACTTACAAAAGTCGGTAACAATAAGCAAGCAAAATTTTTGATACATAGACATGTGCCTAACTTCTGCTGTATGCATTTTATGTGTCTGGAAGTGTAGATATCTTTATTCTTTTGATGTAAGGTGTTGTCAAAACCAACCAGGTTGTATTTTTGTAACAGGAGGGTCTGTAATCCTTAAATCGGTCCGTATTGTGATATGTGAATTTATATTCAAATACTTATTTATACTTAACTACCTGGTAATATTTTATTTCCATACTAAAATTGCAACACTTTATTCCGATATCATGCATAACAGATATAAAAAATAATTCCCCCGCGAAGCATCAATAAAAATCAAAACCGTCTTCCATCCGCGCATTCTTATAGTATACAGGGTAATAAAAATAAATCATTGGCAACAATACGAGATCGGTCGTTAGCGTTTATTCCCATTCATTTTTATATATCCTTTAAGAAACGCGAAAAGTGCCAGAAAATACGGAAGCTATTGCAATAATTCTGCATTACAAGATATCATCAAACGTGATCGTTCGAAATTTGTGGAAATGAAAGTGGCAAAAGAAAGAGTATCCAATAATCGCACATTCCACGACCCTTCACCTTTGTGCCCACTGCGACCATCGGCGGGTCTATTGTGGCTCACTTTGAGATTGTTCTTCACTGGGGTATGTTTAGGCTTGATTGATTGATTGATTTACTATGTACAGCAAGATAAGATTCAGGAATTCCCTGATATTGCAGCTCATTGCTTATTATAACCCTTGCTGTATTCTTTCACCGAAAGAGGTTCGATGCCTTCGCTAGGTTTAACTCCCTCTTTACAATTGTTCTCTGACAGCCTCCCATTTCAGAAGATGCCTCTTCTAGAAGGCGTGTTAGGTGCTGGGCACTCAAAGATGATGTCAGAGGCAAGCCAGATGAGCAGTATTAATAAATTTATTACATTGAATTGGGCCGAAACGGATCCTCTTTCCTTTTATTTTTGTAATAATATTCCATGCATTAAGGGTAAGAAAGATCTTTGAATGGTTATTGCGGTCTGCTTGGTAAAAATAAAGTTCTGCATGGCAAAAAATTACTCTTAACAAATTCCATCGTCTGTATATCGAGACCAAACATGTTGGCCGTTGAAGTTGGCTTTTTACTGCATTGCAGCATAATGATGTGCCTTGTATATGTGTGTATTTTGTTTCTTGATCGAATTCTGAATCGGTTAGGATAAAATCTGTATGTTTGTTGCGGATTCATAATGCTGAAACTACTTTTTTGGGATTTCTGCCAATAAGTTAAGGACATTCTTTGTTCGTTTGTCAGTGGTTTTTAATAAAAATAAATACTGCCTATACACTCGCAAATCCTAACTAGAATCTAAGTACTTATGACGTTTCGGCAGAAATTCGACTGCCGTTATCAAAGAAATTATTCTTTCGAAAACTTTTTTAGATTTCTTATAAACACTTTTTTTAGAATGGGTAACTTAATATTTGTTTGTTCAGTTTTAAGTTATGAGCTTCATCACTTAGAAGTTAAGCAGGTTTGCTATGGAGAACAAGAGCTCCTAAGGCTGGCTTCTATGTTTTAGTCAATTGTGATTATTGATATGGTATTTTACTTTAATTTGTATTATCCAAAGTTTATAAACATTGGTTGGACTGTTCATTTTAAAAGAATTGGCAACACTGTTATGAATTTTAACTCTTAGAGCCGTGAAATGTGTTCCGAAATTTCTGATAATTTGATTTGTATAACTTGAGGGTGCCAGAAGAAGGGGTGTATTGGCTAATTGCCCAGAAGCTTATTTATCTTGCATTTTTATTGCACCCGAACTCTTTTCCTCAAGAAAGGGTTTGCTTGTTAAAGCGGTAGACTCTCTTTGATTAAACTTGCGGAAAAGAATTTCTTTTTAACGGGTTTGATGAACAAGGATTGTCGCAATATGGTGCTAAAGGCAGATGGGATAAACAGAAGCAGTCTGCGGTAGGCAGGGTATTAATAAACAACATTTTATTTTTAAACAAAAAAACTTCGAAAACAGGAAGAATTTTTGGGCTAGTCAATCAACTAGTCGGACTTTTCACTACGAAAAATCTATTATCATGCCGTCTGGGTACCGGCGGAGATGACAAAAAACCAACTTTACATATACATCGGAGTACCATAAGGATACATACCGGGTGCGACTTGATTAGACGCAGACACGTATTTTGCTCTTATTAGTGACTGATCATTGCGCCATAAGTTTTTTAGAAACGAAGACGAACGAATTCCCAAAAGAGAGAATTTTACCAAAGGAATAAACTCGTTCACTAGTTATACCACTAACTGGCTTCGGAGCTCGGATAATGGATTTTTCGTGATGAGAAGCTTGATTTACAGTTTTTTTGGAGTTTTCCTTCATATGTGGTGTGACGTAAAATTACCAACGGAAATTCTGTTTTACAGTTTACCACAATTTATTATACTTATGGTGTAAAGAATAATTTACTACAGTTGTTATAAATGAGAAAATTTTTTACATTTTATGCCAACTTTAAACTAAAAATTAAGTCTGCGAGTTTTTACTGACTTGGTTTGGCTATATTCCTGCTCAATACTATTTTTTTTTAGTCTGTTAAAAGTGCGCTTAGCTTCCGCACTGCTAGGAGCAATTGTATTCGCTATTTGGCATAATTTAATGTTTGGGAAGCGGTTTTTTATCATAAATGGCAAAATATCTTCGGGATTCGTGATTTTATTTTTTAATTCGGATATCAAAAAAAAAATATTATTTATATTCATCTATAGTAGTATTTTCTAGATCTGAAAAACAAGTCTGTCAGACATTTTAAATTGTTTTCTGAATCGTTTACATTAATTAAACAATCGAATTTTTTGGAAACTTTTTAAGAATCTTGAAATCTTGTTTTAAGCGGCTCTATAAAGGTACCCAATGCCACATAGAATATATTTATTTTAAAGTCTATCTACCATTTAAAAATCGTATAGCGATAATTACTCTCCCAATCAAGTGAGCCTCGAAAAAACGCAGAGCCAAAAGCTCTTTTGGGCGCGAGTAGACTGCTATGGCCTTGCTTATGTTCAACCCTCATTTTTATATTATCTTCTTTGTTATTATTGTAACATATTTTTCTACACTTAGACCATTATAGTACCTTATAGTTATCTGGTAACTACCTACCTATCCTAACCAGATTTAAGACACTGACGGTTTTTCCACATTACGAGCATTTCCAAAAAAATTAATTAAGTTTTTGGGCTGTTTAGTTTCAACGCTTTCCAGCAATTTTTTTCGCTTTTCCAAAACACACAATACATTTAACTCTGTGTTCCGGACTTCCATTGTCTATATTTTATTTATACACGACGTTTCGATCAGTACAATCTTTAATCGTCTTCCCCCCTGCCCCCCCCCACGCTACGCCGCTGCTGTTTTATTAGTGCAAGAGTCCCGTAAAAGATCTACCTTAATTTTAGGACCAATAAAACATACAGACCTAATTCAAGAAAAATTCCCACCAAATTTAAAACCGCTGAATCTTATAAATACTTAAAAACTTAATCAATGTCCCCACCTCCCCCTCGGCTGCTTTTATAGTCACCGTTGGTAACAAGTGTATTTAAACTTTTAAATAGAATCCGAAATTTATGACCGCTGCGAACTTTTTACCCCTTTTTTTAATTTAAGGGTTGCCCTTTCATAAGTTACTAAAGACGTCCCCCCTTTCGTTCCCCCCGACGTCTTATCTGTTACCTTTTCTGCGGAATGGCGTTGGTATTAAAGAGGAGAAAAAAAAACCACTTAATTTGTGATTTATCCCTTTTGGTTTTTTGTTCCCCCTGTTGTTCCGCGTCCGAAACTTTTTCAACCCTTTATTTAAAGTTAAAATTACTGACTATAATTCAATTTGTATCCGATATTATTTTTTTAATTAGATGCTTCGACGCGTTTTCTTGAGGGTCCCGAAAACAGTGTTGTCTCTTCTAGAAGTTGTTGGTATAGTCACGGTCAGAATATTTTTACCGTATCTCTTGAGGGTCCTTGTATATATTTTTGGCATATTTTTTTATATCCCGAATATGCCCGATTCATCTTCTCTTGAGGGCGTCTACGGACTAAACCCCTCCGCTGCAGATTTGGGCGAAATAGCGGAGTCATTTCTCAGGAATATAGCGTCACTATTTCGCCGTTCACTATTTTAGTCTCTTAAGGCGCAATTACACAGACGAACATGCTCAAACAAAAGCTCGTGCAAAAGATCTAAAATTTTTTGCGTGAACATTTTTGTGAGCTTTTCTTTGAACATTTTGTTCGGCTAAATTTTTGAGCAAATTATTGCTATCTGTTTTGGAAACATATTTTTAAAGATGAGAATAAATAAAATTTCACATTAGTGATCAGTGATCTCAATTCTTTAAAAAAAATGGAACACCAACTTTTATTTTAAATTTTTGTGAAGAAAAGCCGACGGCAAGCGAAACATTATTCTTGGCTATCAGTTTTGTCACATGGATTAGGGTTACTTATAATATTTTTTTCTTAGGGTTTTTCCCGGATTTTTTTGCCCGGGGGTTTTTTTGGGATTTTCTTGCGAGTTTTTTTTATTTCCAAGGGTTTTTTCCTAAATTCAAAAAACAACCCGGGAAAATTTTTCTTTTCCAAAAAATTTGAGTTTTTCAAATATCGGCAAAAAACTCAAAAATTGCACTTTTAAGCGGTAATCCGCGCCTCACGACTATGAGGAGTAGTGGGGAGGAGATTTTTTTTAAACATATTTTTGTAACTTTACTTTACCCTTTGCTTTGATTGTTTTTTTTTTTAAATTCCTCACACCAGATTTACTAGATTTACCTAGTTAGTTTAAGGCCCCAACGGTTGCTTAAAAAAGCAAAAGTTTCATGATAATGCTGAAGATAGATATTTACTGTCAATTTAATGTAATAATCAAGGTCGATTACTGACACTGAACAAACAATATGCAAAGAAGCAACATTCCGATTCAGAAGTCTAGTCTATTACTGCTAAATTATATTTTTTTTTAGACAAGGGTCGGGATCGAAGGGTTGTAAAAGTTGTTAATAAACGGGTATTATTTAGACCGAACGTGCTTTTGTTTATATATTTGAGATTTAATAAAATGTATATTGGTTTTTTAATTTGACTTAATTATTATTGTATTGTGTTTTAAACTAGGAAGTAAAATAAAGAGATATTCTTTTAAACGTAAATTTTTATCATTACATTTTACAGGCAACAGCAATAAATAAGTGCCAATTATACTGGCATATCCCTTATAAAATCAGGTCAATCGAAGTTGCTTATGAGGTAAAATGTGAATTTCGACATCAAATCGTTTTTCTTTCGGAAAGCATTAATTAAAAGTTAAGTTCAGTGAATTCCCATAAAACTATAAAATTTAAATTTGTAAGAAATTTCTATACCAACATTTCTTCAAACAAATTTTGCTTAACATTCTCTCCAAAATTTCCGTGAGTCTTTTTGTACAAGATTTTGCTCGAACTTTTTTTTGAACATTTTGCTCAAGAGGCTCGTGTAAATGTTTGTCGGCATTTCAACATCAAAGGAAAGTTTGTCTGTGTAAATGAGCCTTTAGGTGCGTTCGTTTTCGTGTTTGATTTTTAGAATCGTTTCTATCATATCATGTCCCTGGTTCCATTTATCTACGTGTTGTATCATTTCATTGAAGAGGTTCTCTATGGTAATATTCTCTATCTGTAAATCTTGTTGTTTTGCGGTAAATCTTAAATCTTGGACGGTAAATTAACGTATGTTTTGCGTCATTTATTCTTTGACAGTACCGACATATGTCGTCCGTTTTCCCTATTTGCTTTGTGTATGTCCTAAAAGATCCATGAGGTGGGTAAATCGATCATTTTGTACTGAACGAATCGATCAGTGATTCGTTTCTAGAATGATCGAATCTTTTGAATCGATCATTGAATCAATCATCAAAGTAAAGAAAATGACGACCAAAAAAAAAAATGCAGGATGCAGCTAAATACGATATAATCTGCTGACCAAAAAAATCTATATTTTTATACAGTTTACCCCGCGCACACGAATTCGAATCAAAGGAACGAATGAACGAAACGATCGACGTATTTCCAACTGATTCAGTGTAATCGCCACAGTGGGTCACTCGTTTGATTTTTTCTGTCTTCGTCGGTCATTTGACTCATTTGACTGATTGAATCGAGCGAACATGATTCGATCACTCAATACTCGCAAGTGATTCGATCATAGTGAACGAATCGTTCACGAATCACACATCTCTAATCCATGTCCCGTTAGAGCTTGTGCCATATGGTAGTCTACCCATGTTTTAATGTCGGAAATAATTATTTTCGTCCATTATCTTTTTTCGGTACTTGCCAGGATTTTTAGTGTTTTCTCTTTAGCAGTTTCTTTGTTGCTGTTTCTTCACTGTGGCCATTTTTATCTTCATATACAATTTCTTCGACAATTATAGGTCGGGCGGGATTCCTGCTAAAACCTGAATTTTTGGCAACGAAAAACATCGGTCCAAGTTTCCAATCATGTCATTTTTGACAGCAGCTAGTGAAACTCACTTTTTTAATTTATTTTAAAAAAAGGCACAAAAATTCTGTAGTAGCTGTGGATAATAATGGATATCTACTACATAAAGATTTCTTCTAATCGGATCGGATGGCGATGCCTTGTATTTGCCGGTTTGCAGTTTACAAAAAATAGGTATCTTGGCCTGATTTTACTTCTATTTATGTAACTAGATATGTTTGTTCGGGTGAAATCTTGCAACTTAATTTTGACCAACTTCCTGACATTGGCATGCTTATTTAGTTGCTGTGACAACACAAGAATATAGTGTGATGAAATTGACATCTCTCCCTACTCGAAGGGGGTGGAGGGGGGTTCAGTTGAAGTACGCCCGATTTCGTTGAAATTTAGTGTGTTGGGGCACTTGGGGATGGAGACGAATTTCAATCAGACTTTGAAAATTCAATATGGCGGATTCAAAATGGACGATTTTCGGGTGGTGTCATGTTTTGCTGACCATTTTTAACTGAATTATTCACATCCGATTGTGTTCAAATTTGGTTTGCGTTTATAGTTCCGGTGAAAATACAATAATATGGTATTCTCAGGTACTCACCTCCCTCTAAAGAGGGAGATCGAGGGGAAAAAATATTTAGTTTGTTCGATTTTAATCAGAATTGGCATACAGGGGTTTTTAATGAGGGGAATTATGAATTTTTCAAATTTTAAAATTTCAATATGGCGGATTCAAAATGGACGATTAAGGGTACAAATCTAAACATTAAGGGTTTGTGTTCAAATTTGGTATTTAGGTAATTAGGTACACACTTCCCTCTAGCGAGGGAAGTGTAGGGGGGAAAAGATTTAGTTTGTTCGATTTCAATCAAAATTGGCATACAGGGGTTTTTCGGGAAGGGGATATGAATTTTTGATCAGATTTGATGGATCGGATTCAAAATGGACGATTTAGAGTACAAATGTAAAAATTAAAAAATAAATATTTATTGAAACAAACTTTTAAAGAACAAGCTTTTATTAAATGCACTCAAAAGTAGAAAATAATTTTTTATCTTCCTTATACCATAATAAAACCGAATTAAAAATTTTAACTTTACGGTGACAAGGAGAGAACTACAAAAGAAGAACTAAATTTTTCTTCTATTCGGATGATAAACATAATAATTTCATCTAAAAAAGCTGAGAAGACACCTAAAGTTAAAATTTTTAATTTGCGCCCATCGCTTTTATTATGGTATAAGAAAGATAAAAAATTATTTTCTACTTTTGAGAGAATTTAATAAAAGCTTGTTCTTTAAAAGTTTTTTTTTAATAAAAGTTTTTTATATCAATATTAATTTTAGATGCATAACGGAAGCTCAAAAAAAAAAAACTAGTCTAGGCTATAAAAACGACTAAACATGGTTCACAACCTTAATCAAAATCAATTTTGACAAGCGATTCCCCAATTATTTCCACACGGTCTTACGCAACGCTCAAAAATCAAGTTTGACATATAAGGGTGCAAGACCGCTGGCTGTGCTTTTATAAACAATTCCTTGAAAAACAGATTGGATCGACCAGCGTTTCTACCTCACTTTTGTTCTACTAGACGTTCTTCTGTCACTTGATGGCCATTGAAAATGATTGAAACGGGACCCTTGAATCGGTAATCGACTATAACTTTAATAAAATAATTGACTATCTTGACAAAAGATCAGAATTGATCAGGTGGTGTTTTTAACAGAATACAGTTTTGTTTTGTGTTTAAAGAAAAGGCTAATGTGATAATATTTTTATTTAAGTGAACTAGAAAGTATAGAATATGTATAAATTTGGAAAGTTGTAAAGTCTATGGCTTTTGACGTATTTTTTTTGTGCTGACCACGATATATCGGGAATTGAATGAAAAAATGTTCATCATTCACCACTATTTTTTATTGATTACAGGTTACTGAACAGGTTTCAGTGGAATGTGTGTGGTTACCCAGAGCAAAACATCTTTAATCATTTCTCTTTTCGCTTTGGTTCTTTGTGTGTTCCTTGTGGGATGCTCATCCAGGTTTTAATTTTCGTTATTTCCACCCAAGATCTTTTGATATTTTGTTTTTAGATTCTTTTCGGTTGATGTAACTGATTTGGAGGTTTTTTAACTTCTTTTTTGATTTTTAATTGCTTTAGGAGCATAATCCTATTGGAAATATTAACACGCCAGGACGAATCCGTTTTAGGTAACTTGGATAAGTACCAGTGCGGAACGATGCCTATTTGTGAGTGATTCAAGGTTGGAAATCAAAGTGTATGATGGTGTTTAATGATATATGGGGAGGGTGACCAGTGGAACCATTGACGAGCTCACGCTGGTTACCCAGAGCGCAACATCGTTTAATCATTTGTCTTTTCCATTTGGTTCTTTGTGTGTTCCTTGTGGGATGCTCATCCAGGTTTGAATTTTCCACCCAAGATCTTTTGTTCTTAGACTGTCATTATCAGAATATAAACTAAGAACCCAAGAAGATTATTCAACAGCGTAGTAAATTGTGTGACTAAAATTTAGATGTAACACATCTTTTTTGGTAATAGCTCTTTCCTATAATTTAAAAAAAATAAGAGCTCTTGACATCTTTTTCGTTACCCTCAGGGAACACTATTAAATAAGAAACATGATTAAATGTTTTGTTTTGCATGATAAACAAAGAAATACAGTTTATCAAAGTTGTGTTACAGGCTTCCATAACTAAGTACATCACTTTAATCCATTGCATGCTATTTAATAATTAGTTTTTGGACAGTTTAGAAATGGAGAAAAACCCTATTTATTTATTTGTATTTGTTTGGATATATTTTTGCACAATTCTGGATATTTTCAATTAAAATACTGTTTTCGCTTGGACGTTTCAATTATAAGGTTGCTGTTGCGTGCCTCAATCCAGTAAATTATAGTATTCTGGCAAAAATGTGTTTCACCTGCCACCAAGTAGATACATTGCATGTATTATTGGTTATAATTTAGCAACGCTTGGATTGTTAAAATTTTTGGTTTCACACATTTCATCTTTACAAATACTAGCATGGAGAAAAGACTTTTTCTTCTTAAAGTACCATATTCTTCGAACGTTTGCTAAAACCTAGACCTCTTTTGCCTTCAATGTTTCCTTCAATTGTGGTTGAAATATTTAAGCTTATTGCAAATAGTTCTTCAAGATTCTTGCTTATTTTGAGGATAACATCCGCGTATTCTGCCAATCGACGATAATATTCTGAGCATCCTACGCATGCCTTCAATTTGTTGCACATGGCATCAGTTAGAGTCTATCACTGTAATTTAATGTTAAACACATAACAACAAACACACGAATTCGAATTCGGAGAGTGGTGTTAAGAGAAGAGAACCCCAATATATAGCACAACCACAATATGGCAACGTTTATTTGAAAAATTAACATTTAGGTTATTTTATTTATAACCATATTCTGTTAAGTTAACCAGGGCCGTCTTTGGACCTCTCTCAATTTTTTTTTAGGGATTTGAAAAGATATTTTTAATATCAAACAAATACACGATACTTTCTCTAATTGTTTTAATTAACTTTTTCAATCAAAATTTTTAAAAATTAAAATTATAGCAACGCTAATAATTCGTTTTTATTTCCACAGCTTTTCCTTATATCGAGGCCTTTTGGATGTAGTGGGTCAAGCAGTAAATGGCACACAAAAAATGACATTTCCACACACCTGGCCCAAAACACCCTGGGAAACCTGTGAAAAAATAATTAAAACACAAATCATATATTTTTTTTAAATTTGCTCCTAAGAAAAGGTCATGTGTATAATTATTTTACATATTTTTTTAGCTGTTATTTAGAATTTACCTTGTCCTCTTGCACCGGAGCCTTACGCTCTTTTTTAAAAACGAATAAATGCGTTTTGGGGTAATATTTCGATTTTGGCCCATCACTGACAAAGTCGCACTGAAAATGTCTGCCACATTGGTGACACCTTCAGAAATAAGGATACTTTATTCACAAAGTTTTCAGCCACTATCATGTTAAGTAAACTGATAATCTGGGCTTTATTTTTTTTTGTTTATGGTTGAAATACAAGTGTAGACAACCCAAGTGAATTTAAAATAAGAAATTTTAGTTTTACATCTAAAGAATAAAATCAAAATTCAGTGTTTCAGATACCTTAAACAGTGGTAAGGTTTATGGAAATCATAGCCAAATGAAGAATACTAGAGAAATAATATTTTGCATACAAAAAACTATTTAAAAAGAATAAATTACAAAATTAAGATGTGGCACATTGGGCTCTGTAGCACAATTGAGAGTCACATAACTAGTATGTGTGCAAAATTTCATCACTCTAGTACTTTTTGTTTGGCCAGGATTTCCAGAATACGATTTGCCCTGGGGGTCCTGGCTCGGAAGATAGCGACTACACAACAATCAAATCATTTTGATGAGTGATGCCCTGGACTGTTGGATTTTGGTACGGCCTTTCTTAAAGGTTGTCCTAGTTGTCATTGAGCTAGCAACCCAGGCATTTATACAAACTTCATTAGGACTCATTCGACTTGTTTTTCTTTTATTTCTAATATGCTTCTAATGTTTTTTCTTTGGCTATCACCATCAATTTGATTTTTCCCACATCTAAGTTAAACCCAAATTGCGAGCTTTTACTGCAATTTGATTCGACAACCCTTTTTTTATATACTGGGACTTTTTTTTTGAGATTTTGCAAAGTTAAAGACAAACACAAAATATCCATGCACCTAGCCGGGATTGAAACCCGAGACCTTCCATGCGGCAGGCCGACACACTACCTACTGCGATAAGGAGACCGGCAATTTAATTCAACAACTCTTGCTATCCTTCCAGCGTGTCTGCAATTATGACAGTATCGTTTTACTGACTTGAGCAAAACATGATACTCACAGAAAAAAATACATTACCATGGTCGCCCAAAAAACCTTTGATCTATTTCCTTTTATCGCATGTTACATTAGGCAGGGACTTTTTGCCAGTCTGTTAAGAGGCATCAACCATAAAATTCCTTTATTTTTGTGCTCTTAAAGGACGTCACTATTAATGATTTTCGACGTCATTAGGGCAACGCTACAACGCCTCGTTTACTATGTAATAGATTTCTTTTAGTCAAGAGAAAAACGAGCTCAGACTGTCGAAAAACACCCACCATATTTATGTCTGATTCAGCATACCAAATTTTCAGACTAATCCACAGAACACGATTGGTTTTTACAAGGTAAGGATTTCCCTGATACTGCAAATAGTTTGGTTATTGTATTCCTTATTGTTTTATATTATTTTTTCTTAAAAAGCCAAGCCATCTTTGTGAAGTGAAGTAACTTCTTTATTAGTCTTCTCAGAAAATCTCCCTCCTGAATAGTTCTCCAGAAGATGTTAAGTTCTTCAGTGGGCACAGCAGGTAAAGTTAATTGGTTTGTAAATTTAAAACCATTTATCCTTTTAAAAACAAAGTAGGAGGATAGTTAATATACTCAAAAGCTAACATTATCCAGCAATATTGAACTCTCCAAGAAATGTCTCCATGGAAGAAAAGTTGTTCACACCATGTGACATGTCACGTGGTGGGATCTGTAATTTTCAAAGTTAATAGATTCAGATATATAATATAATAATAATAAAATTTATTTAGATAATGATTTATATAGATAGAAACTCAAAAATTTAAATCCTTTTTTTGTCTTCATCAAAAAACAAACAAAAACACGTGTAAACTCATTTATCTGAAAATGGAGAAGCACAGAAGCCACAGTTTAGGAGTGTAACCTGAAATGTGTTACATAATTCAGTTTTTGTGAAATTTTGAAACAGTATTAACGTTTTGGCCGAGATAAATGTCGTACGTGTTTCTATATATATAAGGAGTAAATGGTAAGATATTTACTTTCAAAAATGTGATTTAAGTATGAAAAGGAGGCATTTTACTAACATTAAAATACAAAATTAGTATTTTTTTTATATTTTTTGTTATTTCAAAATTTTGCTAAATATGTCACTAGTGTGAACATCACTGGTGTGATCTTTCAGAATATTTTATTGATAACACCTGTGAAATTTTTCGCTTGTAATAAAAAAAAGTCAATAATTTTTAGAAAAAAAATGGCAAAAACTAGAAAGTCTATAGCAACATAGTATATTTACTTAAAAAGTGGTACACCAAATGTTACCATTTTTTAAGAACAACCCAGCTATAAAAATTCCTGATTTTGGTAAAATAGGTATAACTGGTGTTAGCTGGCTATCACCTGTATTAGCAGTTGAATTCACAAAGTCAAAAATATGTTACTTTTTTTCAAGAACGACCCATATATCAAAGGCATGATGTCCTTACAATAATCTAACTTTTAAAAATTCTACTAGTTATATTTAACGAATTAACTGGACGCCGGACTGGCATTATATATTTCGTGCTCATTGACAAAATTCCGTGAAGAGAACGATTTTGTTGAGCAACACGTCATAAGTAAAAATGATTTAGTTCTTGTTGACGGCGAAGTAACGGCAGTTAATGAGCATGAGAAATTTTGGTTTTGACAAAATTACGGAGAAATTCGTTAATTTTGTATTATTTAGAGGAAAACATAAGCTGCAGTGGTCGTAAAGCTCTCGAAAATAATTCAAAATAATTGTTCCGATGAAACTTGTATTGCCGTGGCAAGCCGCTCATATAGTTATACCTACATGATATTAATAGTCTCAACACACTTTTGAGTAACCGTTGTGTAATATCAAATAAATATCTTGATAGAATAGTCAAGCCAGTAACACCTTAATTAGGACAGGGTAGTGGCAAAGTAAAAACCATAAAACTGACTACCTCCTACAAAATAAATAATAATTAAACCACTTATTAACGGTGCGTTAGAATCGCAAGAATCAGGTTTGAAGTTTAACGTTATCCAAAAAGTTAAAAAACTATCAGCACCTGTAAGAGACCCTTTATTTGTTATTTTAGTGGTTTTGCAAAGAGAAATTGAGGTCAAAATTTGTAATAGGTTGCTCTGATACAAGTGTTGTTCAAATATTAAAAGTGGGGTAATTTCAATTCAACACATATTTTAGATAAAATAAAAATGATAATATCAATGATTTAGTACTAAATGTGAGTAGTAAAGATGCTGCCAGATAAATTAACTCTAACCCCGGTACATCACTTCTAGAATTTCGTTTGGCCCATAGTGTAATGGCTTATATGAATAGATACTTTAATAAATTTATAGCCATCTATGAGCGTTCATCAGATAAAAAAACAAAAATTTAGAAGAGCCCTAATATATCAAAGAGTGGAATTATACCTTCGAAAATAAAATACAATGTATTATACTACCACAAATCTTGTGTGTCCGACACCCAGTATTGAAGTCGAAAACAAATAAAATAAGTTGGCCGTCCTTTTTAAATTTACTGACCCGAACAAAAAAATATGGGATGCCAATTACACCGGCCAACAAAAACTATTTTTTGACTTCCTTATAACAGGTTGTGATAATTTGTATAAGGGTTTTTAAGTTGCCAAAATGTTTAAAACCTTCTATGTAATTAACGTATATATGTAAAAATACGTACAAATACGTGTCCTGGTAGATCAATGAGAACTAGGACAAGATAACTTTAATTACCAAAATAAAACGAAACTAACCTTCGAGTATGGGTAACCGTAGAAAATTTTAAATTTTAATACGTCCATAAAACCAATACGTAAAATAAACCCAAACTGGAGGCGGCATAAAACAAATTCACACAAACGGGCCAAATTTCTCGTACTAATTGGCATCCGTTTGACAAATTTATCACAGCATTAAATATCGGCAAATCAGAACCTATTGAAGTTGTTTTTTTAGCATGCAGTTGGTTGTTATGGATTCCATAGACGTAACAAAGGTTGTTTGCCTAGGTAATCAGATGACCGGACCCTCAAATAGATGAGATAAAGGTGATATAAATATAAGGTACTTACATTGTTTTGTTGAATGTGTGAATATGTTAGGAGTTTCCGGTTAAATTAACAAGAAAATTATTTGTTGCAGGAAAAGGGTGAACCAAAGTAACAGTTTGCGAGGGATAAATAAATAAAAGGGGAGGGGCGTGATTGTTTCTCGTAGATTTCGTAAAATTGAACAGGTGGTCAATTTTACCGCCACGTGCTTTGGTTCGACTTTAACTTCTTCACTTTGTAGAATGGGGTTCTTATCGAGGGCCCAGAATGTAGACTGTATGGAGCACGCCATGAGAAGACTAGATACGAAAAACAACCAATGGAATTTGAAGGCAAATGCTTAATGCACACCAAACTCGTGTCTGGTAGTATGGCTTTCCGTTTCCGTTTGACACATTAATGTCAAGGGCTCGATTCTGGGCGTAATAGAACGATCATACCCTGAGAAGTGATCCATCGCACAAAAGTCATGGTGGTCGATTTTCAGAAAAACGCGGACATAACTTGAAAAATTAAAAAATTCAAAATGTGTCTAAATTAGCCCTTATATGGTTGTCAAGATACTAGGCGAATAGTTGGCCAAAGAATAAACTATGCTTTTTACGAGTTTGATATTACGCATCAGTATTCAACATCAAATTTCAAATAGAAGACCCAGAGTATGACAGTATTCAACTGTTGATATCTCGAAAACAGGTGAAGATCGACATAGGGTATGTTATATAAAAATGCTTAGAATTTCAAAACACTATATACATAAAAAATATACTAGTATAGTGTAACACTTATATATTGTGTCAATTACTTTTAAAGTAAATTTGATTGTTATAAACTAACATTTTTAGTTTAATTTAGCCAATTAATAAATATGTATCTTTTACCTTCTTAAAAATGTCTTAAGGTAAATGTGAAAATTCACACGATCATCCTGTGTATCAGCTAAAAAAGAATAAATGCTTGCTTATTTAAATATTATAAACTATTTATTTTTTTATTAAAACTAAATATTTTGTACGATTAAATTACAATGTGGAAGTTTTTTTTTGAATATCCGCGTTTTTACAAAAATCGACCACTGTGCGAGGTCGTACTTTACGAGACGGTCAAGTTGGCCGTAGCATGCGCATTAGCGAGATTTGTCACGTAATGGTTTCATCCAATAGCGTGCTCTGAAATCATACGAGTGATGTTTCTCAGACGAGCTTTCCTACAAGTCCATACTACTGGGTCTAGTCAGGAGAACGCCTTCGCTCAAAAATTGTTGTTCGAGGTAGATCTGCGCGTGCCCATAATAGATTGGTGATTCTTCGATCGTCTTGTCACTGCTTTTAAGCGCGTTTATTGGTTGACACTGATTCCCTTCTCTCAGGCGAACGATCACTCCCTATTACTTCCAGAATCGGTACCCAGGTAGTCGCCGGTTGCCTGATTGTTGCTCTTCTATGTTTCTTCTGTAGCTCTTGCCTTTTCATCTGTTCCTTTTTATTTCACAACTTTTTCCATAGATGCCTTTTTTGCTTCCCAGTTTTCTTTTTTTTCCCTCACTTTTGTGACTAGGTTTAAGTTGCTTTTGGGGATTGTATAAGTATTGTTGTCCTTTGAGCTTTCTCTTGGAAACTATTGTATGTGTTTTCCAAATTTTAATCCATAGTCAATCCTAAATAATTACTTTAATTTACTGACTTTTGACTTGACGTTCTTAATCAATTTAAAACAAATAAACTCTTGTAAATGCCCCCGATTTATAAAGAAAGGTCGTACGTCAATGGACCAAAGGGTGGGAAAGTGCACTCAACGCGGCCGCATATTTTCATCGGCGACCGGCGGCAAAGATCAAAGGCCTTTTTGCAAATCAAACATTTCGCGAATTTCAGTGATCGCTCGCCTATATTGGGATTGCTGCCAATATAACAAGATCCGATTCACTTTTTGAAATTGGCACCGCCGCAATTAGCGGTAATAGGTGCCAGCTGACGAGCTGTGTGACAATTTTTATTTTTGTGGCTGTATTTATGTCTTCATGAGAAGGTTTTTCTATTGTATTTTGGTTACCGGTAGCAATAAAAACTCTTTAAGTAAGATCCGCAAAGCTCATTAATAACTTTACACTATTTTCTTTCTTAAGTTTTAGGACAAAACTTATATTCGTGGCTTAAAATAATTTGGTTTTCCTAATATTTTATTAACATCATTTTTTAAATCTTATTAATAATAATTAATCAATTAATAATTCGAAGCAAAATTAGGTAAATTATCATTTGCTTGACTCCTGATGCCTGTATTACAATTATTAATAATTATTAATTTTCTTTTAGTTTGCTATGAACGCGTGTATTTTTAAAAATCCCTTTAAGTTTAGTATACCTGTATTAAGCCCTTTATTATTTACCACATTTATGACGTCACTTTTATAAACATCTTTCTTGCTTGACCTCCCGAAACCGCAGTAATAATTTATAGCAATGATTCTTTACAGGCGGACAAAAAATTCGGCTTCCGTTGATGCCCATTCTTTCTTTGACATGTCAGTACTGCCAACTGTACCGTGACTTTTATGTACCCATTAATTATGGTCATTACGGGTCAGATTTGGTCACCTGTAACTCCTTGTTATGGGAAAATATGAGTATTTTATTAATTTCTATGGCTTCATATTTCAAAAATTATACGACTAAAGGAACTATACAATTGCCAAATGGTCGCGATTCTTCAAAAACCATCAGAAAATCTCGCCCTTATAAAAAACAGTGGCGGATCCAGCAATTTTACCAGGGGGGGCGGCGCAAGCAATAAAACTTATGTAGGCCGGTTCAAGCGACTACGAACATGGGGCAAAAAAGTACTTTTTTTATGGTCATCATTGTTTTTGGGGGTTTGGTTAGATTGTATGGTATGTTGGTTAGTGGTGATCTAACCGTCCCCACTAACCAAACAGTTTCTACCTACATATTTTCGTAGTCGATTGAGCCGTTGGTGGTGACTAACAGATACCACCTGATACAACTAATTTATTTTGGCAAAGTTATTTGTTATACAAATCCTTAATTCTAAAAAACAAAAAAATACATTCAGTATTAACATTCCAACATTATTATTGTATTAAAAAAACTTTTAGTTAGATAATACTTTTCAAACCTATCTAATATAGATTCTAAATCCAAGTTCATTGATGGGTGTTATGTACAAAAGCATCAAGGCATTAAGTCTCTCCTACCATGGACCGAAGATAAGTTTTCACAAGTCTTAAAGTGGAGAAACTTCTTACGGTGGTAGCAACCGAAACAGGAAGAGAAGAACCAATTTTTAATGCGTTGTAGATATCAGGGTAATCATGTTTACTACACAGTGTCAACGCTGTTAAGGCATCATCGCATTTACTATTTAAAGTTTCGTTTTTAACCAATGTTAACTCTCCCATTAACACTGTGTGAGAAGGGTTGTTTAACTGCGCCAAATTTTTCTATAATTTTTGTTATCATATCTGATATTTTTTCTGCGTCGCATCTTTGAAGGGTCGTTGGAATGCATACATTTAATAGAGATATCTTGGATCGCCCCCTGTATGCAATTCAAATATGACATTTGGCACACAGTTGCAGGAAGCCTGCAAATTACGATATTTAAATGATTTTTGTCGACTTTGCTGCTCAAAAAATATTGTCAACCCGATTAAGTTATCTAATGTAATTTTTTTAGGCAAGGGGAATACTATAATCTTAAAACGTATTTTCTTACGAACTCCTTTAAGTTACTCAAGCAAAACCTATTTTTCTTACCTACAAATAAATGAAAATATAATATTATGGCTCAAAAAAACCTTTAAATTGTCAAAATAGCTTAAACCAGAAATTCGAAAATTTGCAAAAATGCCTTATTTTTTACTGAACACTATATAAAAACTGTACCAAAAATAACAATAGACCCTTGCGTACAGCTTGTGTTCTGTTTTTAGCAATTTTAGCCATTTTTTTTCATATATTCTAGAAACAACCGTATTTTCTTAATAATTTAAATTAAATTAAATAACAGTGGCTATTTTTCTTTCACTTTGATAGCGGATATCTCAGAAACTGGTCATAGAAACACAATAAAAATTACCCATTTTAACCCAAATTAATTGAAATCGACCGAGATATATTTTATAGGAGTGTCCAGTGCGTGGTTCTTTAATTTTTTTAAAACTTTCATAATGTTCAGAGGGGCGCGCGCGACCCCTGCGCCCCCCCTGGATTCACCACTGCAAAAAATCTGACGATTTTTAAACACAAATTTACACTAACTGCTTTTATGTCCAGACTTATTTGCTGGCATTCCTTAAAATTTAGTTTCTTAATACTGTTTTAGTAAAAAAAAACAAAAATGTCAATTTTTATTTTTCTTGGCAAGTTTGTAAAAATGCTAAAATGCGCCGCTGGAGAAAATTTTTGCGAAAATGACACTTAAAATGCTATTTTTGATACCAAATCGCACGCAGAATGTTTTGATGATGATGGTGATCCAAATTAAAAACAAATAAAAAAGTCACACATTTTTGTGTGTTGATTGTTACAAAAGTCCAGGTTCTTGTATTTTATTCCCTATATATTTTATTTTTGCTGTTATTTGATTGGGCCAATTGTATATAACCAGGCTTCTCGGGGGGGGGGGGGTTAACCTCAAAACCCCCTTCTCGGTGCGCCACATCTTTAAATTATAAAATTTACAAAATATTATTAAAAAAATGACGCAGTTTCTAACATTAGGATAAATATTAAGGACGCTGTGTTTTTATTTTAAATGAGGCAAGAAGTAACAATCGCCACATCTGAAGAATTGCGACCATAATATCAAAACTTACTAATTAGAAAGTTACATATTGTCACGTAAAACATATTCATTCTTGGTGGAGTAGATGATAGTACTTCAGTATTGTAGTTTGTTTTTCTACTACTGATCCAGATTTTTTTTTACACCAAGAGCTGCACTATATTCTTATTTCTTTGGTATCTTTGCGTGTCAGTCATGAGTCTGAATAAATTAGACACTTAAAGTAAATATTTCAACGCATCAGTATCCGTATACCTAACGCGTTCGAAATAAAGCCAAAATACACATATTTTTGCCTTGTTTATGCGATGTTTCGAACGATGCCCGCTTTTTTGAAGGGTGCGATGACAGAACTGCTGATTGAAATCGTTGCGTACGTTCGTGGGTCCGTTACGATACGTACATCCTTCCGTGCGCAACGAGATTCTGTCATCACACCCGTCAAAGAAGCAGGCATCGTCCGAAACATGGCATGAGCAAGTCAAGAATGTAGCGTATTTTGACTTTGTTTCGAACGCGTTAGGTATACCGATACCGATGCGTTGAAATATTAATTCAAGTGTCTATTTAGCCCAGCTAGCTGCTGTGAATGCTAATATATTTTTGATTTCTGCTTCTTTATCTGTCCTTTTGTCATAGTTTATTTCCAGATATTTGATAGGATTTTGGCACTATCCTTTTTCCTTTTAGGAAATGTAGTCGCCCTGAAAGAAGTCGGAATTTCTAGTTGCTCTGTGTGGTCCCACTGGTTTAGGTATGTTATAACACTATATGTCACAGTGATTACAAGTACTGGCATTGCACACGACGGGAATTTATAAAGAAAGGAGACTGTTCAAGAGGGGGTTCCCTGAAAACACTTATAAAGAGTCTGCTGCACCTAGAGAAGAAGCATCTGTAGATTCGCCCACTTGAGTACTCCACATCATCTTAGAAGGGAGGTTTCCTGAAAACACTAATAAACAGTCTGCTGCACCTAGACAAGAAACAAGAGATACAATAGACAAACTAGCTGTGGAGCAAGGGAAACCCTAAACCATTTTCTTTAAACTCAAAAATAATAATTCATTATAAATGCTACGAAGTAAATTTTCTTATGTGTGAACGTGATGCTGTCAATAACAATAATTAGAAAGACATAAAATCCAATAATAATAGACGATTTGTTGTTCATACTGTATCGGCCAAAGGCTACATAGACCCAGGACACCCATATCGTGACTTGCACATTATTTGCACACCGAAAATCAAACATTACGATGCAAATGGGCGCAACGCAAATACCCCGACACTAATCCGATCACTTCGATCGATCACAACAGATACTTTATCGATCTTAACCCACTATTACCTTTAACCGAACCAAATCGATAATGCAAGCGTAAGGTTTCAGATGCCATTAAGCGATTATACTGCGACCGTATAAAGCATTACGGATGGTTTTGGAATAATAACAAAAGTCGTCGATGTAGGTGGCAAAATGTCAGTTGGTAATTGATTTTAGTTCCCTATAATTTATGTTTATCTAGTGCTGAAAGATTGTTGTTTATTGAGGGGTTTAGTAGCATGTTGCTCATGTTTTTTGGTGGAGAGTCCCTACGCCTTTAATGCGGGTTATTCTTGAAATCTAAGCCAGTAAGTACTAGTCAAAATTCGAAAGAAAGTGGCTATATATTCAGAAATCGCAAATATCTTAAAATTATTAAAATAATGAAAAATTGAAGGCAGAACAGGTCTTAGACAATAATATGGTGTTAGCATTCCAACACTTTTCATAAGAACATTAGATAGGGTGCAATTATTGATTGTAGAAGAGAAATGTGAGATGACACTGAAAAATAAAAATACCCCAACTCGAAAGGCGAAAAAATAATTTTTTTCTTCTCTAGGACTTGATGCCAACATGGTTATAAACATAAAATTTAACAGTGAGATTTACTAAGATCTAAAATAGTATCCTCCCACAGGTCTAAACATTTACACCTGTGGGGGGTACTAAATTTTAAAACCAATTTTCAAAAAACATTTACCCATACAGAAAAGACATAAAGTTATTGATTATTTTGGATTTTTATTGCAAAATACCACTGGAAAACTAATTTTTTTCTTAAAATATACCATATTTTAGGAGAAAATGCCCTAAAACTAATTTTTTTTGACAGGTTTTAAAATGGCAAATGGTGAATACGCCAAAAATTTGGCATATAATAGCTTCATTATCCGTGTTTGAGGTTATAAAGTTGGTGATTTTTTAAACCACCTCTAGGGGGTGGTTTAAATTGATAGCCCCCAGAGAGGATTGTTTCGTGGCAATTGGTAATACGTTCGTTTATAATTTCCCTAAGTAACCGTTTTTACAAGGATTAATTTACCTTATTTAATATCCCAAGTTGTTCATTAATCAATAAAACACCTCCAATTTTGTCCAGGAAAACGCCATATTTTGAACTCATTTTCAGCACAAAATATATATTTATGAGGGCACTACGAGGCAAAACAAACATAAGTGAAGGTCACTGATTATGCACGAAAACTGTTCTCAATGAAGAAAATCCAAAACAACTGTACCTATTCATTTATTTACAAACTGAAATTACAACATTACGTTTATCTAAAAGCATAATGATCAAACAAAACTTTCCACTGAAATATCACACTCAAAAGTCTCAAAGCTGCTGTTTTCATCCGTACTTTGCTAATGGCCATTTTCTAATGTTCTACCAGAGAACCGGGCACCGTCCAGTTCGTAGAGCCTACATGGCTCTTTTGTGAACGCATCAGTGAATGATTGGATTCAGATTTCTTTTTAGCCGCATTTGTTTTCATGACCCCCTTTGATGAAATATTTTTATTTGTGGTTTGCGATTGCGATGGGTTTGTGTTTGTAAAGTTTTTTTTATACTTTCGATAGATAAAAACCCATTTTAAATAAATACAAAGTTAATCTAATCCTTATTTTATGATTACATATCGAAATACTTTTGTGACAGTGAGTACTAATCGTGAAAATCAATAAACAAGGGTAAGTTTTGATAAGAGTGACACATAACGTCAATTTTAATTTGCTCAACAGAGTGTATACCATTTAGATCCCCCCTACGATAAAAAAAACTTCTTTTATATTGAAATTTTCTTCTTAAATCCAACAAAAGGTTGCGTTAAGATGATTCTTGGCTAAAAAAAAAAAAAATTAAAATTATTCCTATAAATCAAACTATGTCCAAAACTCAAGGAAGCTGGTATAAAATGCTTAAAACCAATAATTTCACTTAAACTTAGGACCTGTCTAAAATAGGCTAAACCCTTTTAGTAAATCTTACTGTTAGAGTAGAGATTCTTTTTTTTGTCAGTGACCTTAGCTCAGGAAATGTCAAGGTGCCGTTCAAAATGGATCATGTGATATCCGTACTTTTTGGAGTCAACTTTGAGTGGAAGGCGCATTTTGTAAAAGCTAAGGAACGGCTCGGAGCACTTTTGATTTTTTGACGAATAAGCCAAAATTTCTTTCTAAGGCCACCTATTCGAAATATTCAAACATTTGAATCGGTGGCCTTAGAAAGAAATTTTAGGTTATTCGGCAAAAATTCAAAAAAGTGCTCCGAGCTGTGTCTTAGTTTTTACAAAATGTGCCTTCTATTCAAAGTTCAGTCAATCCTGATGTTTATTTTACTCCATGGATATCACATGAGCCGCTTTCAACGTGACTTCAAAATTCCCTGAGAAAAAAAAAATCTCCACTCTTAATGACACTGAACCCGAACCAAGATCACATGATCTGAAGTGAAACTGCATGAATCCTTCATGTCAAACTGTGTTGTATCGACTATATTTACTTATTTGAGGTCTAATCTGTTTTTTTATTTAATATAAAATAAACTTCCGAACATGACATCAATAACAAACATATTATATTCACCTAACAAAACAAAAGGCAATTTCATGTAATACAGTTTTCGACAAATGCAATCGTCCTCCATACGTTGCCTTTATCTAATCCAATCCATTTATTTCATATTATATCTCTATATTGTCTAATATCCTATTTGATAAGTCTACCGACTTGACCTTGACCTTGACCATGACCATATATTGTTAAAATATCGATATCTTAGTGCACAGCGTAACCCACAAAATTTCAGAAATTGACTTTTTGTTTGGTATCACTTGACAACTTTCAAAAATCTAAAATAACCTTTGGGCCAAGTGATGGCCAAGAAATAATGTTTTTGTTAAATTAATATAAAAAAATATTCAATTTTAATATAAAATAAAAAATTTTCATATTTTTGGTTACGCCCTTTTAGCACATGAATTAAACGCGTTCCTCAATTTTCTAAGGGAATCCTGATTAAGTCAGTTGATGCCATCAATACCAATTGGCTTCGGAAGTCGATTGAACTGTTGTGATGAATAAGATCAGTAAGGACTGACCGCGAATGGTCTTCTTCATGAGTGATGAGGAATTGCGATGCGTTGCATTCAAAGAGAAAACTGCAAATTCACAACTTTTTAGCGAAATAGTGCCTGCTCATACCTTCATTGTCCTAATTTAAAAGTCATCGGTTATGACGTCATATCCATGTGTTCATCAAATCGGTGGAATGAAACTCAAGAAATCTTTAAATTTCAGATAATCTTAAAAACGCTATAGCCACAGTTAGTGTGTCAAAAGACAATGCACAGGATAATCTTTTATGGAGCACTCTAAGCCATCCTCTTGATAAAATAGGTGCTATATTGACTGACGCGATATTTCTCCAATAAAGCCCCAGTTAAAGAAAGTGGCTACACGGTCAGATAGGTCGTTACAATAATGGCCAATGATCTATCAATGACTGATAACTTCATTGTCTGCTGCCGGTCTTGATGTCGTTTTTATGCTACTTCATCAAATCTTGAGGATATGGTCGATCCTTATCTATGAAACTTTTCTCCCTTCGGCCACTAAAACAGATTTATTAATCTTGATTTATCTAGTTCTTAACTAATTCAATATTAACCACATAGGCAGTCCATAACTTCAACCGCTATATTCTAATTATGCAGTCGTTCTCGGCATCCAGATTTTTGTTGTTTAAAGGTGGTAGATAATGTTGAACTTGAGAGTAAACTGAAGTTTCACACATTTTTTTATAAATCTGCATTCAAACCGATATGAAAGAGTTCAAAAAATAATTGTTCGTTTCTTGTAAAGTATTCTTACAAAGCAACTACGTTTTAGGGATTCGGTAATAGTTCTTAAGTTGAAATTATGTAGGAAATTGATGCGTAAGTTTTATAGATGCTTACGTAGCTGTTTAAAGGGCTATAAAAGTAGGTACTTACGGTTACAGTTCGAGGTTCTTTTGGGGAAATATTCAGTTTTCTTTAGTTAGGAATTGGTTTTTGTTCTGGAGTTATCGGGAATTTTTTATGTTCTTCTAGATATTATGGTAATTGCATTATTGTTACATTGTTAAATTTTGGTAGATCCATCGAAACTGTTTTCTACAATTTTCACGATTTTTCAACGGCATTCGATGGGGTTATATAAACACGGACGCGAACTTTCAGAATCTGTTAGTTTTTGGAAGTCATTGCAAGCAACATTAGTCAAAGTCAAAGTAAAGGCTAGAAGATAGGTTATCAAGAAGTTGTCAATCAAAAATACAAAAATCACTGAAGAATCGAGTTTCATCTGCGAGTTGAAGAAGGACCATACTTCAGCCAAGTTTATAAGTCTCAGTTATCCAAACGAACCCATAGACGGAGTGTGTAACAGTATGTTATCAGTAATCAAAGTGACCATTAATTCTGGATCTAGAACAATCGGTCATTTTTACAGGATCCTATAGGTCCAGCGTTCACTATTGGTCTACTATGTAATTTTGAAAAACTGTCTGGTGTTGTCGAATTAGACAAGTTTAACTAACGTATGAGCGTAAATTTTACCCCTCGTAAAAGTGTATCTTAGGAGAAAAAGTGCAATCATGAAACGTAATATTAACGAAACCAATTGTTTTTTTTAAATTGCTCTGTTTGCTGGCTTTTTAAATTTTAACATGTTTGTAAAATCATTTAAAACATTTTCAAAATAAGGCATCACTTGATCTACTAGCCTTATTTTTGGTGGAGAAATTCATCTTCTGAAAGGCATCAGGTACTCGGACAACCGAACCTGGATGCAGAGGACCTGCGAGCTCTCAGGTGGGCCAAAGTACTGGACTTCGTGAAGAGAACAGGAAGGCCCGGAGAGCCCACTACCGTACAAGCGGTACAGGTGGTGGATTAGGGGGCTTGGCTGGGATAAGGTAAAAAGGGACCGATTGGGCCTACTTGCCAGGTCTTGGGAAAGAGTTTTTTAAATCAAACTTTTGTTCACCACTGCTTGCAAAGCACGATGGATTAAGGATCATTTCTCTCACATTGTTGAGACATGAGGTTAGCAGTTCTGTTACTCAATTGACTTAAAATTGAATAGTTAAGAAGTATTTTTAAAATATTTGTCTTTTTGGTTGCAAACAATGTTTATCTTCTTGTACCGTACATATTCGAAATATTATAGCCATCCCTCTTTCTGGAAATACGTAAAAGCATATTAACAAAATAATGTTGCTGTCAGTTCGCCCGTTTACATAGTGTTAAATTTCCTGGATGGCGATCCCGTGACGTGGGCCCTTATTACAGAATCGTGTTCCGAATCAAGAAGCTGCCACTTTTGACTTTACAAATTGTTAATTCCGCGTTTAGGATATTACAGGTGTATGTTACATTTATTTGCAAATAGTTCGTCGGGTATTACAAGTTAGGTTAGATTTTGTCGATTAGAAATCTTAAAAGGATTTTTGAAATTAATGTTATTAGTTTTTTACGAGTTCTTTGAGTTTTTAACGCTTATTAGAACTGAGGAAGTACAACAGGCCATATAATTAACTAAAAACCGAAAAAGTATCCAGTGAGGTTTTAAAGCTAATAAAAAACGAAGATTCGATAAATATGCTGGTCAAACTTTTTAACATGATTTATCACAGCGGTAAAATCCCTGACGACTGGCTAAATTCAACCTTTGTTACACTGACTAAAAAACATTCAGCAAAGAAGTGTGGTGATTACCGCCTAATCAGCGTAATGAGCCATATGTTAAAAATATTTCTAAAGATTATCCATAAAACAATTTATGGAAAATGCGAATCCTTTATGGGCGACACGCAGTTTGGATTTCGTGGTGGGTTCGGGACCAGAGAGGCCCTGTTTGGCATTCGAGTCTTAGTTCAGCGGTTTAGGGATGTGTCGGTGCCAGTATATACCTGTTTCATAGATTATGAGAAAGGGTTTGATCGAGTCCAGCACGAAAAGATCATAGAATCGCTAAAAGAAGTTGGTCTAGGTGACTTAGATCTAAAGATAATCGCTATCTATACTGGAAGGGTTGTACATTGTCTCCGCTGTTGTTTAATATCTATAGTAACAAAATAATAGAGAATGCACTTCATAACTGCGAAGAGGGTCTGACCATAAACGGCATAAAAATCAACAACCTACGATATGCCGACGACACTGTAATAATAGCAGACACGCTGGAAGGCCTGCAAGAGTTTTTGAATCAAATTGCTGCCAAAAGTTCGCAATTCGGGCCCAACTTAAATATTGTGAAAACAAAGTGGATGGTCATATCCAAGAAAAAAATCAATAGAGGCATTTTAGAAGTAAATGAGCAGCAAGTCGAACGCGTGGATTCATACCTCCTCCTTAATGAGAACTGGGACAATATGCAAGAAGTTCGTGCAAGAATTGAACAGGCCAGATCACCTTTTATCAAAATGAAATCAGTGTTGTGTGGTCGCGATCTTAATACCACTCTCCAAATTCGTGTGCTTCGGTGTTATGTTCTTAGCATCTTATATTATAGCATGGAAGCATGGACACTGACTGAGGTTATTTGCGAAAAGTTAGAGGCATTCGAGATGTGGTGTTATCGTGGACAGAGTAATTAATTTGTTGTTGACTTGGGTGGGATTGGGGTCAGTGGTTATTGATCAAAGAAACAACTTAATTATTGCCGACATGTTTCGCATTTATTTCAATGCATCCTCAGGGCTCTGAAGGAACCGAGAAGAAATGGTTTTTAACGCAGCATAAAAAAAAAAATTTTTTACAGAGAAAGTTACAAGAATGTTTGGAGCAGAAAAACTTTTTTTATTTTTTATTTTAAATACTCAATATTACGTAGATTTACGCATTATTTTTTGTGGTAAGTCTTTAGTCAACAAAATTAAATTTTTCAAAAATTTTAAAAAACCCTTTAAAAAATTTTTTTTTTTAAAATTTAAATAGTTAGTTATAGAATAAAAACAAACTGTTAAAAACAATAAGAAAAAAAAAGAGACAAAAACATAGTACAAAAATACAATTACCATTTAGCTAGACAAAAAAAAACAAAAAAAAAACACAAAAAACAAGTTTTCTCACTTACCTAATTTTAGTTTCTTTTTGTCACAGAAAAATCTTATCATGCTATGATGTTGCTGATAAAAAACATAGATATAACGACACAGAACTGTACACAATTAAAAAAACGTTAAATATCTATGAACTGAGTGTTCCAAATTTTAAAAAAACTGTACTCAACAATGCTTGGGATATTGGATTCCGTCTTAAATCATTTCGAGTGGTGTGCCGAACTGCAAGGATGATGTCAGCGAATACTACTACATTTTAGGGAAAGCCAAGTTGAGCTCACCTTCGAAATTGTCCACCTTTAAGATGGTATGCAAAACGTTTAGCAACAATTTTGAAGTGCAAGATTGTTTATTATTATCTAAGCAAAAAAAAATGTTGCCTATCCATGAAATTTTATTCTCCAAAGGCTTGTCTATATGTTCCAAGACAAAGTTTAAATAAAACCCTTCCGCATTATCCGGGTTCCAAATCGATCCCGCCAGATATCAACACTTTCGATCTACCCCTTTCGGGCTATTTCAACCCTTTCTGCCGAAAATGGAAATGCGATATTTTACTCTCGATTTTCCTTTCGCCAATAATTAAATATCTTGATTAATGACGCTTTTTCTTTTAAACTACGGCTATTTCCCAACCGGCAAAGTATTTCTTTCGGCCCGTTATTTTATCTCAGTCGCACTTATTCCGATTCTTTATGCGCCATTTTTGAATCTTGATTAGAGGAGCTTTTTTCGTCTGCCGGTATCTCGGCTAACAGATCTACCCCTTTTGTTTCGATGCTAAATTAATTTGGATTAATGTTTTTCCTTTATAGCACCGCGGGGAAATCCTTGGCAAAAAAGAGTTTTAGTTCTAAATCCAATACTCCATTATTTTTCCGTACTTCCATTATAAGTTTTTGCAATTTCTTTTATTAATTATATGTTGATATATATACGGCCTGCAAGATGTTATCTGAAAACGCTATAAAAAAATATAAATATTAAGCAATGTCACTAACTCAATATTTCGAAAAAAGTCCCACCTACTAAAAAAAACATAATATTTTTAAAAATTTTTATTGGCAACGGTGATATGCTGCCCTATTTTAGTTTAGGCAACAAATTTTAATGTCTTTTTAATGGTCGTGGGTAAAAATAGAATTTTTCGATTGTTTATGACAAAAATAGAGCCAAATTGTTTTTTGAAAAATTTTCTTCGGTCGTAGATATAGATAGTAAAAATAATCAAATTAACTTGTAGCTAATTAAAATACCTAATGACAAATTAAACTCATCACTTTTTTTATATCTTTTTAAGTTTCTCTTAAATACAACCTCTGGTTCTTCTCGACAAAGTATCCAACAATAACCCGCTAACATTGAAAGGTTCCTCTTGCCTTGGTATCTTTTATCCATATTATTTGCAATTTCTTGATGGAATCGTTCTCCATGTTCGTAACTCAGATCGCCACATCTCCACATTTCGGGAAAGTAGTCTAAGTGAGAGTGTAGAAATTGTATTTTTAAGGACATATTACATCCCATATTTTCATATGATTGTAGAAGTTTGTTTACAATCTCTGGATAATTTTCTGCTCTTTTATTCCCTAAGAATTTGGTTACCACCATTCTAAAAGCTTCCCATGCCTCTTTTTCTTATCCCTCAAGCACAGCATCAAATCTCGAATCCACGAGAAGGTTTCTTATTTGGGGTCTACAAAAATTCCCTCTTTAATCTTGGCTTCACTTGTTCTGGCAGATTTTGATATGTAACGGCGGAAGTAGTATACTGAGTGACAAAGTATTTATGATGCTATTTTAATAATTTTTTGCAGGCAGGTTTATTTTGGGTTCAGTATAAATTGATTCAATTTTCAGCCTTATCAACGTCTTTTTATGCCGTTTTTTTAAAATTCCTTTTTAAGGTGTTCGATTTTAGTTTAACGAATTTGTGGTCATAGATGTGGTTTAACTCTTACGGAGTTCGTTGCAAAGTGTTTCATTTTCTTCGTCAGAATGCCCCGCGTGCGTAGAGTTCCTCGTATTCGTCAGCTTAATAGAGACATAAAGCTATTTGTAACTCATCGCGGTATACGTATCCGCATCTAGCGAGAACCAAGCACATTGATTGGTCAGAAACTTGTAGCTCGTTGGAAAAGAGCAGATATATGCTAATTTAAGGTGTTTCCGAAAGCAATAGGTGCTGAGATACGAAACGTGTGCCCTAACCGCATGTGGCCAGAGTAAGCTAGACTTCATGGATCTACATAACGTTACCTTCTTACCATGGCCACCAAGATCTCTGATCTGTCCCTGATGGAACATGTGTGGGACATTCTGGGTCGCAGGCTACTAACTTACAGCGTCCTCCTCAGACCCTTGCTGCACTTAGACATGAGTTAGAAGTAGGGTGGAACGAGATACCCCAAGAGGATATAGACCACCTCATCCGAACAATGCCTAGACGTGCGAACGAGTGTATAAGAAATCGAGGATCGTCAACCCATTATTAGAGTTAATTCTGTTAATGATCAGCCAATTTGGCTGAAAGCCTAATCTCTTATGAAGTATTTCCTGGTAAATATGTGAGCATAATATTAATAAAATATATCAAATATAAATAAGTGTTTACCTTTCTTTGTCACTCAGTATATTTTATTTAAAGGAACTAAAGGATTTTTCGTAATATTTTTTACTCCTGGTACAAAAAATTGTCTTTGTGACCAATTTTTTTAATAGTGATACTTTTTAGCTATTTGACTATTCCATTCGCTAAACAGCTTCATATGGGGATATGTTTATTTCATATAAGTAGATTAACAATACCTATGAAATAAACATGAAAGAACAATACCTTTCATTATCTAAATTCAAATATACACACAAACTCACTCTCTCAGTCTAATCCGTGATAATACGTTAATAGCATGCGCCAGCGTAAAAGATCTATGGTTCGTAGACAGGTATACTGCCCGGAAAATATTTGAGGCAATAGATCTGCGTCGAGCAAGTCAAAATCTATAAGACTGAGCTATTTTTATTGAGGACCTTTTTTTTGTACGTTGACTAATGTAATTATTTGGACACTGACTGATAGTACGTGCAAAACATTGAAGACATGTGGTTCTACCGTAAAATGCTCAGGATTTCCGGATGGCTAGACGATGTAATGTGGATATTTTGCTCAGAGTAGATAAGAGTATTGAAGTTTTATTCACCACCATTAACGTCTTAGCCACTTTTCAAAAACGACCAATAAGAATTCTTAAATAATATCAAAAGGCAAAAATGAAGGCGGAGAGGCAGTAGATAAACTGCAAATTGCCCTGATGATAGCCAACATTCGAAAAGAGCAAATTTTCTGTCAGTACGTTCGAATCCTTGTTCACGACAATCAGTAAAACAAAACAAAATCGACCTTTTAACAGTATTATAAAAGTTGAATAAAAAATTAAGTGTCCCTAAGCGAGGTAAAATACTTAAGAAAATAGCATCGTACAGGTAGCCGGTCAAACATTTTTATATAATTCCCATCCCATCCAGGCATAACAATCAACCCAATAATAATAACTCTTCAATTTTTCACGGACACCTTAACATTCGAACGGGCTAATAATCCCAATAAAGAAGAAATGCCGCTTGATATCGAAGAATCCTTTGACTAAGATGTTGCCGACCTCAGGTGGCATTCAGTAGTGCCAACCGCTGCGTTCGATCGTCAACTGTCTGTCGATGATAAAGATAAAAAACGACTACTGTGATGATTGATCCTGTCATAATTCAATTGTGTTTCGAAAGAGAAATGATCTAGAGCAAGGACTAGCCCAAACCCAAGCAAGTAATCAGGTTGCGCTGAACTAAACAACTATTTGTTTATTTTTGTTTTGTTAAATGGCAAAATATTTATTACAAATAAAATGTTACTATTTACTTCAGATAACCGTCATTAGGGAAATTTTTGGAATGCTTAACCACTATCACGCGCCGATTTTACCAGAGTTTTTGAAAAACATTAAAAACTGTCACTTATAAAAAATTTTAAGATGGGAAAAACACAAAATTGGGCTTTATTTTACAAAATAAGTGTCTTGTTGTAACTCGGTAATATTTTATTATTTCTATAATTACTGGCGCCAAAATTCTCTAAAATTAACCACCACACGAAATGGATTCGTAGCTTACGATAGTGGTTAGTTACCAGAACCACTATGAAGTGTCAAATAAGCGTTCCAAAATTTATATTAATCTTCTAGCAGAAGGCATACTACTTGAGTTTTCATAGTCAAAATTAAACAAAACGTGGACCAATTATAAAGCAATCAACAATTAACAGAAACAGAATAAAACACCTAAGTCGCAGACTGAATCTTATTAAAAATAAAAATTCATTTATATTTCAAAGGGAAACCCGTGCATAAATTAATCTCTTAAAACAAATCAACGATATTAAATTTTTAATCAAAATTATACAATGAATCCTCACAAACGTTGAAATTGAAGAAACAATATTCCCTCGTTAATTAATTTTTCTGCTGATTTGTTTGAGCAAAATAACATAAAAAGATTTTTCATGTAATTTACGTGGTTTTTCATTCTGAGATTTGATTTCATGAGATTATATTTCAAAAGCTTTTTTTAGCAATTAAAGGAAAATTTTGTCCGGGTACGATATTCGACAATTTTAGCTTTCTGTCTCTTTTGGAACTACGAAGAAATAGCCTGAGAATAATCATATATTTTTTATTATCATCTAATTTACTTTTTTCAATCACTTTTAACAATAATAGAAAATAAAAAATTTAAAAAAATATATATGAAGAGTAGCTATTAAAGAAATCAAAAATTAAAAAAAAAAATACAAAAAATAAAATACAGGTGTAACACATCCTTTTAAAGGAAATTTTAAGCTGATTTTAAAAATCAAATAAAAAACCGGTTATTTCATAAGAAAAATACCAACTTTGTGTTATATCTCAGAAACTCAGTTTGATAGTCGAATTCTGGTTTAAAAAATCTATAAAAAAGTATTTACACCAAACCGAAATTTTCACAAATAAAAAAGTTATAGACCGCATCCCAAAATGCAGACTTCAAAAAGCCCCAGTAGCTCGAAAATGGCTTGCGATTTTCACCTTTAAACTTTTCTTAAAAATTAAGCATCATAAGTGGGGGTTAGTTTTTCTCCATCTCCTCTGGAAATAAAGGTGCTTGAAGTGGCGATTCGTTTCGCATAAATTTGTTTAAAAGTTTTCCCAAAAAAATAACCAAAAATGTGCTCAAGCGTTTTCTTCGCCTTCGACTGTAAATTTATTTGAAAATTCTGAATACCAAGGCGTTGAGAAAAAATTATTTGTTGTTTATAAAACTGATCCTGTTAATGTGAATTGCCCTTGCTTAACTCAAAGCCTTACAGTTCTTTCTTCTTCGTATTTTCCTTTTGGTCGCACTATAGTGGACTTGTTTCGTCATTGTGATCGGCTATTTGACGAAGAGACCAACCTTCTTCTAGTTTGGTCAAAATTTAATTGAATTGCTTTTTTTATAATAAAAACTTTGTTTTAAATATTTCGTAACAGCAACCTTAAAATTTAAGAATCAGTAAATATCGGTAAAAATATTTTCAGTCTCCTTAACAAAATTTGTTTATGTTTTCTAAAAGTGTTAACCTACAAAAGTCGGTAACAATAAGGAAGAAAAATTTTAAAAATATAGACATGTGCCTTACTTTTGCTGTATGTGTTTTATGTGTACAAGGAGAAACAAAATACAACGTTTTTTCTTCGTATAGATGCGCCATTTCACAATATTCATTTTGCACCCCTCATATACCATGACATATTTTATTTTTGATTTAATTCAATCATTGCCAATAATTTTTGACTTTAGTCAAAATTACTTTACTAAATCGCAGATAATAACTCGACTGCAAGATGGATGGTCAGTAAGAAGGGTCGCCGAAAATTTTGATACTAATAAAGCCACTGTGGTTAGAATTTCCAAACGATGGCAAGGACATCAGTCTTTGGAGCGAAAGCGGGGTACCGGTTTGCAAAATAAGGTAAGCACAGAGGAACAGGATGGACAGTTACTGAATAATTTGCGAGAGAACCAATTTTTCACAGCTGTCGAAACCATCAACACAACCATCAACACAAATGTCGCATTGCAGCAAAGAAGCCCCTCTTGACAGGGCAACAAAAACAAGCACGACTGATCTTTGCTCTCAATCACGCTGCAGAGAATGAAGAATATTGGAACAGGGTGATTTTCACTGATGAAAAATTTTTCAATCTTCTTCGGATAGCCGAAAAATAAAAGTATATCGCCCACCTCGAAGCCGGTTTATTGAGCCATATACCCACCAGGTTAATAGAGCATGACACTTCTCAGTGAACATGTTGGGTTGGATGTCTGCTAGAGGGTTAGGTATTTGCTGGCAAATTGAAGGAAGATTTAGGGAAGTGAGAAATTTTAGAAGGGGTATAAATAATTTTTCAGCAGGCCAATAATTGTCCTGTTCACACAGCCAATGCTGTGCGTCGCTGGTTTCAAGACCAAAATATAGAAGTGCTGCTTTGGCCATCAAACAGTCCCGACCTTAACCCCATCGAAAATATTTAGGGAAGACTAGTTCCAAAATACCGAAGAACTTTTGCACGCTATTCGTAATGCATGGGATTTGCTTTGTAACGATGAATAATATTGTCGAAATTTAGCTTATTCCATGCCACGTCGATTGGAAATGGTTATTGAAAAAAATGGAGCCGCCATTAAATATTAGTTTTTATTTTGTTTTCATCTTTATATTTCATTAAATTAAAATAATTTGTTTGTTTATGAGAACACATGCATAAACAACTCTGTGTAGTCTATGAACTTGCCTTGCTCGTGTATACAAAGAGTTGCTCTTTAGCCTTCTTTAAAAATACTATTTTCTATTGCTGAGAAGTGTAAATTAGATACTGACAAAATAATAAATAATCCTCCAAGAATTGCAGTTTTTAATATAATTAGGTTAATTAAATTTTCAAAAAAATAATAGGTAAACTATAACAATAATAGAAATATCTTAAGTATACTACAATTAGCAGGTAGTGCCCCAGGTGCATACTAAAAAGCGTGGGTATAGCTAAATACACTGAAAAAAAAATCGTAGTTTGGTTTTTCATGTACGCAGTGTATGTGAAACCAACTGTACTTCAACAAATCATTTGCATACTTTTAGTGGTAAAGTCATGTCTTGGAAAAATGTTTCCTAATTGAAACATTTTTGAAGAGGTTTTTTAAAACGGCGTAATCGTTTTTTTTATATATTTTTGTTTTACTTGCAGGCCACTTAATACGCTGTAAAATTTTCTGACATAAGTTGTGAAACACCCTGTATATGGTTTTTTCGGGGTTTGGGTTTGGTCCATGAAAAAAAACAGACACTGAGAAAAAGTAAAAGGTGGAACCATTAAATTTAATTGATCAATATTATTGACTGATGTGTAGTGGTATCTTTACGATTTTATCTCATAAAAATTGGCGCCTATACTTTTAGAGCTCTCTCCCCTTTGTCGAGTCATAGCCTACTAGAATATATTTTTGCGCGAGACTGGTGTTTGGTTATTTAGAATTAAAGCAGCTAGGCTCTTGAAGACGTTCAGATTAAGCGTTGAATATTGTTGATTACCTTCAAAAGCGTTCAGATTCAAAGCAGGGTAAATTTTACCCTCATTTATATTTGCCGGAAAACACGTCGCCTTTGGTGGTGTTTTAGAACTCTTATTTTTTATTTAATTAAAAACCCTCAACCATATTAAATATGATAGAAAATATGTTTTGGATCTTATTGAGAACTAGATAGAGTTTTCAAAACCTTGCCAAATTTTGAAAGGCTACCCTCCCTACCGTTATTTTAGATCTTGATTATAAATCTTGACAATATTGGTTACATATACCTATTTCTTCCAATTCCTTACATTTCATTCCATCTTGCAAAAATTCTACCCCAAGATGTACCACTGAGAATCCTGTATACTAACTAACTATATATATATATATATATATATATTTGTTGAGTTTTCTTGAACCTTTAAAATATATTTTTAGTTTTTCAGTTCTTGGGAATTTTTGTTCAGCAGTGAATTGAAAGGCTGTGTTTTTTATTACCTATTTATTTTACGTTTCGGTTTTTTCGACCTTCATCAGAAATATCTGTAAATAATGGAGAAAACAACATTGTAGGTTATTTTGTTTTTTTTTGTGCATTATTGCTTACTACATATGACAAAATAGAGAAAATTCGTTAAAGTATGTATACAGAAAGGAGAGGCACTTACGAATTAATTCATAAAAACATGAATTTTTGATTTAACACACATAACTAAAATTATTTATTTTTTATTCCCTTGGTATACTAAAAAGATCGACACATTTTACGAGAAAAACAAAAACAAAGGTACATAGTGGGTTCGAGTTGAACGTGGTACTGATAAAAGTTAAAAAATTATTCTATTGATTTAGTGAATTTTAAAATGTGTGTGCCTGTATGGGTGGCGGGGGAGGAGGGAATGGGAATGGTATGGAAGACAGGTAGATTTTGGGGTTCGTTCTTGTTTTTATTGTGTGCGTCTGTGTATGTGCGTGTTTGTTATTTCTTTTTTAGTAGTTTGAAATATATTGGGTTTAATTGTTTTATGTCAGTTCGTGAATTTACGCATTTTTCGTTTTTTTGAATTTCCATCATTTCCAAAAATTCCCGCTTTTTTTTATGGACTTCTGTTTTTAAAATTGTTGTATTTTCGAAATCAAAAGTATGCTTGAGTGACTGGCTATGGTTTGTTAGTGCGGTTTTGTTTTTTTTTGTCGTATTTGTGAACATTTAAACGGTTTTTGAGATATCAACAAAATTGTCTTTTTCGATCTTTTTAGTATACCAAGGGTACAAAAAATAAATAATTTTAATTATGTGTTTTAACTCAAAAATTAATGTTTTTATGAATTAATTGGTAAGTGCCTCTCCTTTCTGTATATTTTAACGAATTTTCTCTATTTTGTCATATGTAGTAAGCAATAACGCACAAAAAAAAAACAAAATAACCTACAATGTTGTTTTCTCCATTATTTACAGATATTTCTGATGAAGGTCCAAAAAACCGAAACGTAAAATAAATAGGTAATAAAAAAACACCGCCTTTCAATTCACTGCTGAACGATAATTCCCAAGAACTCAAAAACTAAATATATATATATATATAACTATATATTTAATTATTTTTTCATAATTTTATTCCTTAATAAAAAGTTTTTTAAAAACTGATTTAACTTTAATTTTTAACCAGTTGAGAGGCTACCCTCACTTTTTAAGGGGCAGGGATTGAGTGCCCATTTTATTTATTGAAGCGTAATAAAATTTGACTTATATGACTTTTGGATCAGATAGGCTCAAAATACTTATTTTATTTTAATGACTCAGTGTCTAGATGGTTATAAAATGTAAGTAAGTTTTAGTGTCTTTTAAAAATTTATTGCCAAAAATAAGCAAACGTTGTTAATAGGGTCATATAGATAAAAGGTAATTTCTTGTTTAAAACACTTTCGTTTCATGCACACGCAACACATTTTCTCTTGGATACCTCTTGTTTTAATTTACCAAAACTCATCATTACATTATACTTTAAGGATAGGGTGAATTTTATTATTTAATCAATATGGTTAGTTTAGATTTATTATGAGTGGCACTATTTGCTCCCTCCACGGCGACCTAAAAGTCTATTGTGGCTCATACCTATTTTTAATTCACTCAGCCCAATTTCTCTTATAAAGGAAATCAGTATGTTTGCTGAGACTTCCTCAAAATCTTGGGGCACTTTGGTCCCAGGGCCAACTAATTATGCCCTTATTCTCATTAATCCTACGTAGTGACATAGGAATTGAGTTCGTATTTTCTTCTTTTTACATAATTTACACTTAAATTTTATTCATGTGTTTTATGAGTATTATTATTATTATTCTCAGGCTGTATCTTGGTAGTTCCGAGAGCTGTTTTGCTCTGCGTTTGTCTGACTTATTCAGCGCCAGTTATGCACCCTTTTCTTTCAACTAATTCGGATATTTCCCTGTTGACCGTGGCTTTAGTTAATCCAAAGCGAGGCTGTGGCCTTAAAAATGCAGATTCCGTCCCTGCCGTAGAAATCAATATCCTTAAATCTTAGATTTATGGTCAAACTTTTAGTTCATATACCTCAAGCTTTTTTAAGACTTAACCATGATAAATTATAATTAATACAGCTTTTAACAGAAGTTAATAATACATTTTGAGTCAACATGCATTTGTACCGTCTCCTTGCTCTCGTATATTTTCTCCATTTTAGTTTTCCCATTCATAGATACTTGTATGAAGTCAGAAATCCCTTGCGTATTGTCGGAATATTATTTTGTCCATCCAGACGTTTCCAATTAAACAATATTAATTAAAATTTCCTGACCACCTAGATAAATACACGGAGAAATGTTTTATATTATTTGGCGAAAGTGGGAACTGGAAAATTGCGGGATAACTTGCTGTTTGTTTATTTAAGGCGTGCGTTTATATTATAGACAACAAATTGCGTTGTTTCTACTTTCGAAGCTTAATATTTTCTAGCTAAAGTTAAGCACTCTACACACACGTGTGTTTTTTTATTTAAGCATTTTTTGGAGGGGGAAATCCTCTTGAACACCTTATCTTCGTCTTACATAGATAGCTTGAGACTTTTACTTACTAAACTTAAGACTCCACGGGAGTCTGCGATGACTTCATCGACAAGTTATCCTAGAGTTCTGTCTCGTCGTTAGTATGTTTATTAAAAATAAAATTATAATTATCACCAATATTCATATTTGCATAAGCACCAAATGTTGTTATTGTAGAATTAAGATTTATAAAAGACTTCGAAAAAATGCTGACAAACATTTTTGTAAAAGCAAAAGATCAACAAATGTTGGTTGGAAAAAAAGAAAATTTTTGTATTGAGCACCTACACTGCCGAAGTTGATGGTATCGTAAAATTTAAAGCCAGTTTTATTTAAGTTTACAATAAACATCTTTACAATATTTCTTCTGTTTTGGGACCTTATGTCCTTACTTTAAGCAACTGCTTGTCACTGGACTGCCGAAGTTGATGTTATCCTAATATATAGGTTGAATATAAGATTAGAATGGATATAATTTATTGTGTTTTATTTATTAATTCATTGGTTTAAATATCAGAACAATCAATTGAAAAATTTAATAATATTTTTTTATCAAGAGTAATATCATTTTAATCACCAATATCCATATTTTCATAAGCAGCAAACTTAGTTATTATAGAATTAAGAACAAATTGCTAACAAACACTTATGTATTGAGCAACTACTTGCCACTACACTGCCGAAGTTGATGGTATCGTAATATTTAAAGCCAGTTTTATTTAAGTTTACAATAAACATCTTTACAATATTTCTTCTGTTTTGGGACCTTATGTCCTTACTTTAAGCAACTGCTTGTCACTGGACTGCCGAAGTTGATGTTATCCTAATATATAGGGTTGAATATAAGATTAGAATAGATATAATTTATTGTGTTTTATTTATTAATTCATTGGTTTAAATATCAGAACAATCAATTGAAAAATTTAATAATATTTTTTTATCAAGAGTAATATCATTTTAATCACCAATATCCATATTTTCATAAGCAGCAAACTTAGTTATTATAGAATTAAGAACAAATTGCTAACAAACACTTATGTATTGAGCAACTACTTGCCACTACACTGCCGAAGTTGATGGTATCGTAATATTTAAAGCCAGTTTTATTTAAGTTTACAATAAACATCTTTACAATATTTCTTCTGTTTTGGGATCTTATGTCCTTACTTTAAGCAACTGCTTGTCACTGGACTGCCGAAGTTGATGTTATCGTAATATATAGATTAAGTATAAGATTAGTTAGTTTATTGTATTTTATTTATTAATTTATTGGTTTAAATATCAGAATCTTTTTATCATCAATATCCATATTTTAATAAGCACCAAATTAATTAATTATAAATATTTATTGGGTTTACTTACTTCTGGAAACCAAATTCACGATCTGGTGAATGATAAATATAATAATGTCAAACAGTCTATTCATAGTCATATTTGATTTTTAAAAGCAACTTTTTTCTCCGCTCCTTTTCGGGTCTCTGAAAACAAAAATGCTCCTGTATCTACCTAGTAGATGACAAATAAAATAATTTCGTAGCACGAGCTTTATTTTCTGTTTTAAAAGCGTCTTTTTCTCCTCTCCTTTTCTGGTCGCTGGAAACAAAAATATTTGTGTTTTAAGAGCGTCTTTTTTATCCCCTTCTTTTCTGGTTTTAAACCACGAAATCTGAGTATACTCAAAGTTTTCGTAGAGTTCTGTCTCGTTAATAGATTCCTAAAAAGATAATACGATGTCATCTGCTAACTGAAGCAGGTGTCTTATAAGTAAACCATATTTGCTATGGTTATGGTTTATCGCCAATATTCATATTTCCATAAGCACCAAATGTTGTTAATATAGGATTAGGATTTATAACAGAAACTTCGAAAAAATTCCAACAAACATTTTAAGCAACTACTACTACACTGCCGAAGTTGATGTTATCGTAATGTCTAGGTTGAATATAAGATTAGAATTTTATTTATTAAGAATTTTATTTATTTATTCATTGGTTTAAATAGCAGAACAACAAATTAACAAATCAATTAATTATAAAGTTGGGTTTACTTACTTCGGGAAACAAAAATCACGGTTCTGTCCTGGTGGATAATAATAAATAAATTACGACTGGTTACAGAAGCATGATATTGGTTGGCTTTTTTAAAACCAACCTTTTTCTCCTCTCCTTCTCCTTTATCTGGGAACAGATATCGTGGACCCGTCTCTGCCTGGTAAATAATAAATATATAAATACCGTATCAAGGACTTTACGACAGTTTGCAGAAGCATGATATTGGCTTTTTTAAAAGCAACTTTTTTCTTCTATCCTTCTCGTTTATCTGCGAACAAATATCATACTCCTATCTCTGCACGGTGGATAATAAATATAATAATGTCGTATCAAGGACTTTACGACAGTTTGCAGAAGCATGATATTGGCTTTTTTAAAAGCAACTTTTTTCTCCTCTGCTCTGGAACAAATATCATGGACCTCTCTCTGCCTGGTGAATAATAAATATAATAAATCTGTTCATACTCGTAGTTTTCCCAGTTTTCGCAGAGCTCAGCTAATATTATTTTTATCTCCAATTTATAACTACGTTACTAGTAGAAAAAGCTAACAACTATTTTTATATTAAGCGATTACTCGCCACTAAACTGCCGAAGTTGATGGTATCGTAATATTTAAAGCCAGTTGAGTTTGTTTACAATAGATATGTTGAAATAATTTTAGTGGATAACAAATATAATAATGTCGCATCAAGAGTTTTACAACAGTCTACAGAAGCATGATATTTGCGTTTTTAAGAGCGTCTTTTTTCTGTCCTTCTTTTCTGGTTTTAAGCTCCTAGAGTTCTGTCCCGTGAAAACATTCCTAAAAAGATAATAAGATGTTAGACACCTAAAGTACACAAAGTACGATGAGAGAACAGCTGATTTCACTCGTTGCATATGGAGAGATGTACGTAACGTTACGGACTTACCATCGTACGCAACGATCGGGATCAACTGGTCAGCCCTCGTATTCATCAAAAAAGCGGGTCTCGTTTAAACATAGACAAGTGATAAATATTATTTTTATAACCCATAGACATATTTTCATAAGCTCCAAAAATAATAATTATAAAATTGGAATTTATAACAGGCTACGTTACTACTAAAAAAAGCTAAAAAACTTTCTTGTATTGAGCAACTACTTGCCACTAAACTGCCGAAGTTGATGGTATCGTTATGTTAAGTTTATATTTATAGTAGACATCTTAAAATAATTTCTTCCCTTTTGGTGGCTTCTATTTTCTTACTTATTATAATATATTAATGTATTTTATTGAAATAATAATCCTGTTTTCATAAGCATGCAACCTCTAATAAATAAAAAAAATAGATACCAAAATAATCCCTTACAAAAATATCACACAAAACGTTTAATTCACGATAATAGTTAACGTGGATAAATAAGAACACAACTACTAAAAAAACTTATACAACACTTCTTGTATTAACATTTAGCTACGACTGGCCACTGTACTGCCGAAGTTGATGGTATCGTAATGTTAAGTTTATATCTACAATAGATATCTTAAAATTAGTTCTTCTCCTTTGGTTGCTTCTATTTTCTTACTTATTATGATATATTAATATATTTTATTGTAAAAATAATAATAGTCCTGTTTTCATAAACATCTAACCTATAATAAATAAAAATATAAATAAATACCAAAATACTCCCTTAAGCAAAAATATCCCCCAAACGTTTAAATCACGATGATAGTTAAAGTGGCTAAATAAGAACACACGTACCAAAAGACTTATACAACACTTCTTGTATTAACATTTAGCCACCACTGGCCACTGTACTGCCGAAGTTGATGTTATCGTAATATAGCCAGTTGAGTTTACGTTTAGAGAATTTCTAGTTTTATACTTGTTGATTTTATCATAATATCAAAAAAAATAATTCGAAAATATAGTAATATTTTTTACAGAGAAAATAATATCATTCAATAATAATATAAAATTTTATATCTACATAACGTTCAATATTATAAGAAAAATTATATATGTATTTTATAACCATTGAATAGCTATTTCTTTATCGCTATGTAAGAAGAAGAAAATTCTTGCATTAACATAATTATTAGGTATTTTGTCTCTCTTTTAGATAATAAAAACAACTGTTTACTGGACTGCGTTAATTTAGTCGTAATATTTTAGTTAATTTTTAATAAAAGCGTTAATATTATGTGTTAAGCTTTGGATTCTACAACGATTTTAGTCATTTCTTAAATACAAACGATAAATCAAAAGATCCAATATAATTTTTTTAATAAAAGAAACAATATCTACCAATAACTTCGACTGTTTTATCACCGAAACCCATATTTCCATAAGCACCCAGCATCATAGCAATAAAATGGAATAAATACCATAATGCTCCTTTTTTTTTCGAAAAAATATCCCATATAATGATATGATAATGGCTAACCCGATGGTCATTAATTCAAGAATGATAGTATTTTATGAATATAATGTTCGTTTTTATGATTGTTTATGCGATTCGAATGATTGGTAGATATTGCTCGCATTTGCCGGGGACCAGGAACAATATTATATTTAGGACGCGAGTGAATTCGACTAAACTTAGCGTATGGTGTTATAGTTTAGACAAAGTAAGTATTTAATCTATGTTGCATCCAAATTTATCTATGGTGCATAGCCTAGTGCACTTAATTTATATTGTCGTGAATGCCCTTTAGGCAAGATAGAATGCCTAAAGGGCATTCACGACATGCAAGGGCAAGATAGAATGCCTAAAGGGCATTCACGACAATATCAAAAAGCTTGTTATTAATGTCAATCAATCAATTTATTAGTCTAATTATTATGTAAAGCCAATAAAAAATCAAAAATATAAGTCGATAATTATTTATTCAGTACTACTAAAATCAGGATGTACAACGTTAAATTAATCAAAACACTAATATAAAAGTTACTAGTTAACCTTAGACTCCATAATTGTTGTTATGATTTGGTCATATTAAAATATAATAATTTTAAAAAAAATGTTAGTAAGAAAAATGAATCAAAAAACAGACAATGGTGGTTCCCACTGGTCCTCTACTACTACGTACAGGGTGGCTAACGAGTAAAACTAGTGTCGTAGGGAAGTGGTGACCCTCACCGTCCAGTCATACAACCGTCAGGTGGTCCCTCAGCTAAGTGTGAGGACTGTCTTTAACAGACTATTTTGTTTTTTAAGCCTTCTGGTGATAATCCGTGATAATACTCAGGTGCAAAGCGGCAGATTTCGCTAGTCGTCAATCAAGATGTATGCCGAAAGACAAAACCAGACTCCATCCTTAGACCATTTTTTATAGCTCTGGGATGTGGAGCTCTCAGGTAGAAAGTGTGAGATTCGGATAATGACCTTCTTGATAGATGGAACATTTGTTTCACCCAAAACTGGTCGCGTTAAATCTGGACCAGGGAACAATTTGCTTCAACTGAGTACAATTAAGGAAGTAATAATACAATAACTCTTTCAGTTTGACGTGCCACTGTAGATATTGTAGACTCCTGTGGATGCTTAGGTTTAGAGAGTGAGTAAGAGTCTGAGCTTACCTGACTGTATGTGTGGGCATAGATCATGGTCCTCGTTCACAAAAAGAACAGTCTGTTAAATGTTATTGTCTATATAAAAATAATATCGTTTGGTAATTGATAAAATAATTCGTGATTTGATTTTAGGTGGAATTTACTGAATCCGGGCGAAAAATTGTAAACTTTACTTAATATCCGACCTCCTAATTAAATATGATATTTGTGTCCCGAATTAGCATTTTCTGATATTCGAATCCTACGTTCCTATAATTCGTTTTTGTTCTTTTTCTTCGCTTTTGCGAAGAACCGCGGTTATAAGATGATCAGTGAGAAATATAACCCCCCTTTATAAACAATCGACTTTATAACGTTGTTTCTTGCAATAAGGAGTATTGCCGGACAACCGGTATCGCACCTTCTGTCAGAATTTTAAATTAAGCAAGCTCAATAAATATGCACTTGTGGCAATGTTTAGTACGAAGCTCATAAACCAGTAAAACTGGATGTGATGACTTTCTTAAACGAAAACTTCAATTTTTTGTTTGGGTAATTTTAAGAACTAAGTTTGGTACAACCCATAAAAAGTTTTGCTAACTGCATTGGTTCTGAAGGTATTCAAAATAAAAAATAGTAACCTTCACACACGCAAAAAAGGTTTACGATGGAGTCAAAACAAAATGTGCTAGAGACACGAAATTTTGCACACCTACTCATAATTAAATAAAGAATAGTGAAATTTTATCTGTGTTTACCACCAATTTGCTATTTTAATTTGAATAAAGGATTTATACAAAACATCAAAGAAATTTTGCCATTATCCTGCGAATTTAGATGCCAATTTAAAAATTTTGTGTTTCTATCACTTTCCGTTAGAGATTTAACACTGAATTGGTTTTTTAACCGACAACACGCATCCGCTAGTTGGCATTTTTGAGCTATCATTTTGACAAGATTTTTTGAAAATTATTCAACCTCTTGCAGGCAAGACCGCTTCATTTGTAGAAAATTCCAACCATTTTGTTAATATTATTAAATCTTTTGTTTTGGGACTCGAGGGTAGATTTTCCAGTTTTTTTTTATGTCTAAAGTCTATACATCAATGTTCCGATAAAGGAATCGCTATAATAGATATTATTACACAGACTGGTTGATGACGAGTCCCTTTATGACCGTACCAGCCTGCCGCTGGAGGGAGTGATGGAGTTGTTGTAGTGCTGTCTACATAAGTCATTTTCAGGTGAAAGATAGGTTTTATGCTCAGGATAACGGTCTGCCAATGGGTTCATCGCTTTTGCCAGTGGTGGCCAATATTTACATGGAGTGTTTTGAATCACACATGCTGATACCGCAACTTATAAACCTAGCTATGGCTAAGATATGTTGATGATACTTTTATTGTCTGGACCGGGAAAGACCAACAACTTTCAGAATTTCTTCACCACCTAAATAACATAAGACCCACCATTAAATTCACAATGGAGTTGGAGCAAAATTTTCAAATTCCTTTTCTTGATGTACTTGTCAAACGAGTGGAAAGCGACATCAGAATAATAATCTATCGTAAACGCACTCACACAGGACAATATTTAAATCAAGGTTCAAATCATTCTGCTATAAACAAACGAGACATAATAAGAATTTTGTATAATAGAGCCGTTCAAATTTGTAACAATTCTCATGACTTGGAAATCGAAATAAGAAACATTAAGAAGGATCTGCAGCAGAATGGTTACAGCCTTAAACTTGTAATAGATACTATTTCTAAATTTCAACAAACAGGACAGAGATTACAAGACCAAAACCAGGCAAATGCATCCCCTTACAATTCCATACATTAAAGGAGTATCAGAGAAAATTTGAAGAGTACCGAACAACTTTATTAAAACAGCTTTTAAATCTAATAATACAATTAGAAGCCTTATTAGTAAAACAAAACCGGAGAACAAACCAAATAAGGAATGCATATACTAAATTCCCTGTGAGTTAAGACCACTCTGTGTTAGGCTTAAAGAATATTAGACAAATACCCAAAGAGGTGAAACAACGAAATCAGGAATCGCCGAACACGCATGGTCCAAACAACACCGAATGAAGTGGACAGACGCAAAGGTTTTGCACAAGGAGTCACACTGGAAGAAACGAAAATTCCTTGAAGCTGCATTTATTGGGCAGAACCAGGGTGTTTTCAGTACACCAAGTATTGAAACTCCAAATATTTGAAAGCCCCTCCTTCTTAAACTTTACGGTTGAGTCATTTGCCATAGTATATAAGTACGTAGCCTTAGGAATAGATTTTAGTTTGCATCTGAAGACGATCAGAGGTTGTACTGATCGAAACGTCGTGTATACATAAAACATAAATAATGGAAGTCCGAAACAAAGAGTTAATTTTAAATACATCGTTGTGCTTATCACAGTATTCCTTATGATTGCCGGATTGCGCTTATCTATTAACCATCAACCTTCCCTCGATTTTATCTTTATAATTTTAACTCTTAAATTACTTAAATCGTAGACCATTTATATCAAGTCCAACTAACATTTATCATAACGTAAGTTACTAATATCAATATTTTACCAAGCTCGCAATGATCTATTGAAATTCTCGTCCTCTATTACTTTCTAGACGTGCAAATTTATATTATTAATCACCAAAAACCCTTTTCCCATCAACATTGTGGGGGCGATTCTTGCCCCCCGTCTCCCACCCCTTAGATGACGACCATATCTCATGCCTTTATGTCCGTTTTCGCGTACAAGTCATATACGTGTATTTACAGTGTGGACACTCTTGGTCAAATCTCAATACCAAGAGCTTCTTGTATGTACTGTTATAATTTTTTTTTATGTAAAACTACCACTCTCCGAATCATAAGTTTCGTTTTTATGTTTTTATCAACTTAAATAAAGGCATAAAGCCATGGACTGATGATGTTATGTGCAAAAAGTTGAAGTAGAATACTCAGGATATTTTGGAAGTTCAGAGTAACTAATGTGGATATTCCACTAAGAAAAATTAAAGATCCTGAAGGTTTATTCACCATTAAAGACGGAAACTTGAATATTTTGGCCATATTTTGAAAAATGACAAATATGAACTCTTAATATGATATAATGATATGGCTTAAAAATCTTAGACAATGGTATGGTGTTACTACTACGACACTTTCCGAAAAGCACTGGAAAAAAATAAGTTTAAAGTTAAAAGAAAAAAAAAGGAAAATATAGGGATAAATTTAAAACAAGCAACAACACTGTTAGGCAAGATTTAATAAACACAAAAGATTGCTCGGATGAGATTTTAGTTGCGATCTCCGCGATCAGTTTCTTCGCATCAAACGCCCCAAGGACCTAGATAATTTACTTTAACTCTCTTTTTAACTCTTAGTACTTTTTTTTATTGATTCTGCAAGTATAGCAGATCCACCAGTAAGTTTTGATTTGATTTTTTTCTTCTTTAGCACTTGATCTATCCTTTAAACAACTCGTTAATAATTCCGGCCATCATGTCAGAACGGTTGTAAAAACATACACTGTAATGACACTAAACCCGAAGCAAGATCACATGAACTGAACTGAAGCTGAATAAATCCTGATGATGTATAGTCATTTCGAACCTGCACGAGGGCAAACGTGCACAACCCAAACTACATTTGTGTAGGGCCCTTTACCTTACGTTCAAATAGAATAGAAAACATTTCCCATTCCACAAATGTTTTTTTAATGCTTTCACGTGTATATTTGTTATTCGTTTGGTTCACTCTGTACATTGATATCCATAATTCATGAATATATTAAAAGAGAGCAGTCGAGGGATGTGCTTTGTGATTTATCCACTATACGTGTAAATACACGATGTAAAAGAAAAGATGTGTGTACATGAAAGAGAGATGAGCTGCTAATATGTTTCTTTTGAGGTCACTTGCTTTGAGCATACACAATTTCGCTCGGTCATCTTTGCGGTCGCCATGATTGGAAAGGGGTGACGTCGCTGTCACGTCGGCGTCGCGACGTCTAATCTGATGATGAGAAATTATTATCGGCCAGTAAGGTTTTTGAATAAGCTTAGGTAATTCATTGGTTTGATTTGCAAAAAATAATTAATCGGGAAGAGAGTTATCGTCTTTGAGCAGGCATGGACTTTGGCTTTAGCCTGCGAGTGGACTGAGGATTTTTTTAAATCATGTCAACCTCATAAAGCCGGGCTCAAACGACTCGTGAACTTGACAAATACACAATTATTTGCGTACTTGGCAAGTATACGAGCTTAGCGAATTGCGATGGCAAGCAGGGCGCTCACATGACGTGTACAATTTACAAGTACGCGAGCGCGAACATTTGGCTTAAAACCTTGACAAATGAATCAGTGGTGTGGCAGTCAATGTGGATAGCGGTCGTCTGGAAAATCTCGTTGTTGCTTGCGCGACTTTTGTTGTGATGAGCTCTGCTTATTTGATTAAATTAAAAAAAAAAAAGAAAATGAGGAGAAGAAGATGGTGGATGGTATCATAAAATAAAAGACGAGTACCTATATTTCTTCTGCTAGGTCTTGAAAACTAATGAATAGTCGCAGTAAAAGCCAATTATTTGTGCAATTCGTTTGAGCGCCTCTACAAGTAAAGACAACTATGTACTTGGCAAGTGTACGAATAATCGTGATTCCTTTGACTCGGGCCATTTTTACCGACCACAAATGGAAAACCAACGAGTGACAAATAATTGTACAAGTAACTCACTCACACGACATGGCAAGTATACGCAAGTAACGATTAGTCGCCAAGTACACGAGTCGTTTGAGTCCGGCTTAAGAACCTTCACCAAATTCAATATGGAAAAAGAAGAAAATTATCAGCTCTCATTTATCGACGTTGAAGTCACCAAAAATTTAACGATTATCGCAACTCATACTGGACAATATTTAAACATCAAATCAAACTACTCCACATCGACAAAATTAGGAATTTCAAAATCTCTCATCGACTGCGTCAACAACATTTGCAATACAAAAGACGCTCTAAATAAAGAATAGGCAAAATTTCGATCCGACCTAGGAAAACGGTTTCTCTAGACTAGACTATTAATAAAACTCTTTAGACCTCACCAAGACCAAAGACGACAGACTTATGGAAAGAGGCAAAGATCCGAACCATAATAGGGACATTTGGCTATTATTTAAACGTATCCGTATATTTACACCTAACGTGTTCAAAACAAAGCCAAAACGCACTACATTTTTTACTTGTTTATGCTATGTTTCGAGTTTATGGTGAATGCGATAGTGGAACAGCAGACTTCACTCGTTTCGTACGTTGGTGTGGACGTAACGTTGCGACCACAGCCACGCACGCACCAATTGCAGTCAGCTGTTGGGTTATCGCCTCCATAAAATCGAGCTTTATTCGAAATAGTATCAAGGATATTTAAAAACCAACCAAGCGTAAACTTCATGGTCCACTGGTGACATGTTGGGGCATAAGCTTAGGTAGTCCTTAGGGAACCAGGCTCACCTTATTGTATATAGTTCCCGAAGTGCTGGGGAGGTGGATTCTAGCCGGTTTACTCGTGTGGGAGGGAACTCCAGAAGGACCCTCCGACAACCAGGAGGTAACACAGGGAACCGAACATGTACCCAGTGGAACTTCTAAAGATAATGATCTACAAGGAACTGTTCAAGGACCCAGTAGATCTACTTCAACATAAGAGGCCCGACAGGGAACTGCACAACTACCCATTGGACACTCTTCAAACGCATCAGGGGCGCCTACGGACGCCGCTGATGTAAACAAATTGGCCAAGGAGCTCAGGAAGCTCCAGGTCAAAACGTGGTCAGCGTGGACAGCCCAACCGAAACAGAGCTGACTAAAGAGCCGGAGACTCAGAGAGTTGAGGAGCATGGAGGAGGAAGAATTGTCCTTGTATATCCTGCTGGAGTGTCCGCCTTTGGCCAGGTCAAGAGAGTCGCACCTTGGGAACTATCTGTTGGCCTTAGGCGATGTAAGAAGATTGCATCCCAAAAAAATCTGTTCTGTTCGGACTCAGCAAGGTGGCCTACGTACACGGGAATTGTCCCGCCCGCACTCCTACATTCATTCAAGCGTAGGAAGTCTTAGATTTTTGTTAGTATCCTAATGAATATTGCAGATACATAAGCAACCGAAACTTTTTGAGAAAGTAAAAAATAAAGACAATGGAAGTTGGAAATAGCAGTTTATTTCAGTAATAATTCTTGTTAGCCTGTGCTTTGGTTAACTGTAATTAGACTAATTTTGACCTTTTCCGTTGTAATTTTTTGCATGCTCTTGCCATAAAAGTGACAATTTTATTATCACATAAACAAAACTTTTACAAGTTTTTAACACGCCAGTCTTTTAATATTTTTAAAATAATTTAATTACCGGCTAAAATAGCCGTGATATAACCGAGCTTTGTAATAAACACAATGTTTTATTTTTAATACGGCAAGTACAGTCCCCATATACTGGCTGTACTATATTAAAAATAGTGTGTTGATATTAGTGAAAAATAGCCTGTTTAAGTCATTTTCTACATGGCGGCAGCTCATAAAAGTTAATGGATTTTTTATGCGGCCCTGATTATTCATATTAATGTGCCTTAAATACGGCTCTTTGCAACGGGATTTTTGTCAAATGGGCAATTTTTAACATGTTTGGAGCCTAGACTTTTGTTAGAATTCGATATTTAATTGAAAAAAACGTCATAGACATGGTCTGTAGTTAATTAAGTACAGTTTTTTCCTCTACTTGTGATTGTCGTTAATCAAATACACAAAAGTTTAATTTCCTTTTGGTATATACTCCAAAAAAATCTTCTAAAAATAATACAGTTCGATGCCTTAATCATACCCAATAAGTTATCCAAAACCCACACAAGCAGGCAGAAAGCTGATCAATAGACAGCTTACTTTGATTTACCGAGTGTTTTGGTCGCTAAAATACACTCAAGTAAAAGATTTATTTGACAGCCCCGCCGATTGTGTACATTGGATACTTGTGATATTATGTTGGATTGTGCTAATATTGTGGCTGGAATTGTTTATAAAGTGCCAGTGACGGCGATTAATGCTTAGGAGCTTATGATTTTTTTCGATGTGTTTCAAATTGGGCGTAAGTTGTTTTAACCATTAAGTTTTTTTTAAATAGTCTATGGTTTTTACGTAAAAGCAAAATTTTCATATATATATCTAGAGCAGTTATAGAGTTATACCCCTCCTAGAATAGCAGTTGTTTTGAAAGATTGATCTTACTTTTTTTTTGTACCTTATATTTTAAATTGTCTTTTAACGTGTATTATATTATGCGACGTCTATGTACTCTGTATCAGGCTCTTGCATTTAAGATGTAATTTATGTACTCACACAATAGTGAGTTCATTAATCAATATGTGTATATTGTAAGAAAAAGACACACGTTTATACACCTATTCAACCAATTATTCAGCATAATCTTTCGTATTACATTTACGATTAAGCAATATTTAGAAGCAAAGATTATATTTGAGACCATGTTCATACAACGCTTTGAAAACTAGACTCGCCGGAAAATTTTACCTTCTAAATATCTTATTTTTTTCATATTTAGAACCTCCTTTGACACTGTACTTTGCCTGTAACTTGGTAAAATAAGCTGAACTAAAGTTGTGGGACGATTCATGTTGTGTATTGTTTCACGTGATCTATACCTCTACCAGAACAATTTTCTGTTCTTATTTGTTAGTGTAAATGTTAAATTTGACTTATGACACTTTTAAAATGTTTTCTTATGTTTGGTTTCTCCGCGAATTTTCCTGTTCAACCGTGAGTGTTATCGGTTTTATTGATGGCATCATCTAGTCTTTGATTCTTTTTCTTTACAACTGAGCCTTACTTATATAGGTTATCTAAAAATTCCATATCAAGATTTTGAGTCATATTTGACAAAAAATGTCGTTTTTAATTAAAATCAATTTAATCTGATAGTGTTCCGATCTGTGCCACAGTTTTTGGCGGTTTCCTTAAAGACGTTGACTAATTAGAGCAACTTAGGTCCCTCGTCTTTTCACGCCATTCGGGTCCGAGATACAGCTTCAGGAAAATGAATTTAACTGTGCGTTCACCCAAAGAGCGGTGCTTGTAAATTTTATGTGGTGTATTATTGGTCTCACAACTCGGTAACCTTAGGTAATATAAATTGTCAAAAAATATCACTGTGATGTTTTGTTGTTGTCGTCCGTTTATCTGAAAATGAAAATGCCCAAGTTTTGACAAAATCAGACGGTCGTTGGTCGGTTCGTCGAAAGTTTTAATAAGAAGGAACTGCTCGTCGAAAAAAAGATACTAGCTTGACCAAAGTCAGCACACCTCAGCTAGTGATTAATTTTCTAAGAACTCTTTTGCCATGGCGTAGCGCTGGGCTCAAAAAGCCAAAGGACTTCGCGTTAGAGCTAAGAATATAAAACTACTTGAAGAAAAGCATACTTGGACTTGTTTCGTCCATAATGAGCTTTGTAAGGTTATTTTCCGTAATAAAATGGTTGAACATGTTTAAATATTTTCGTTTTATTCATTGGTGTACCAATCTTATATTATCAGTTCCCTTATGATATTATGTTTATGTTGTCAATCAATAAAACGTAAAAATGGAAAACGTCAAATAAGCACCGCCATTAGCAAAATTTAAATTCATCAGACCCGCAGCTAACTTCTGCTGTACGCCAAGTGTACACAAGTGGACGACTTTTGGTAAAATAGTTATTTTAATATGTTGAGTAATTGAAGAAAAATTCAACAGAAAATCCACGTTTTTTAGGAAGGACCAACCCAACCCCACCATTCATTTTTTAAAGCTTTCATTGATTGATTGAACATTTTTGAGTGTATCAGTGGCACTTTCTATTGGAACAACCAGCAGGTCTATTGTCTCTCACTTTCGAATATGTGCATTCGGTGTCTTGTCTTCGCTTAGATCCATTTTGTGAAATGGTACTCTCAGCTTGTCATGTTCGTTATATAGATTAATCATTGAAAGTCCTTAATCTCCAGTACTGGTGGGACTTATTGTCCATCTAGTTTGAGAGTGGTGGAAGCCGCTTCACGTGCCAGTTGATCTGTTGATTAATTTCCTTTATGACACTGGGTAGCGGCTAAAAGTCCTGCTTCGATGTAATCCTTTTAGGCACTATGAAGTAAGAATTTGGGCTTATAGCTACTGGTTAGTTTATTTTGTCGATACTGTGTTGACATAGTCTATCGGAGACGGTTTGTCTCTTCTTGTTTAAGTCACAATATGACAGCAACGGCTGTTGAATACAAATAACTATCAATTATTGAGAACGTGTAGAGCCCGGTATTGCCGCGAATTTCGAAATGGCAAGATCGTTTGTCGTGAATTAATTGAGGTAATATTGAGTCAATTCGAGCTAACTCTAACGTGTCGGGAAGATGAATTGTACAGATGGAAGGTATATGCTTGGGGTTTAAGTTATGAAATTGACGTATACCCTTGTCATATTTTCTTAAAAGAGAACTTTTTTATTTAACCATTGTTATGGTGTTATATCGTATTTGACCGAGGTCCAGTACTTGTTACTTACTTCACTTTAACTTAACTTATTGTATTTAACTTCAACAAAAATATTGGGAATGTATCCCTTATTTTTTTTCAAATTGCCTTTCAAGCACTTGTCCGTAACTTGTAGATAAAGTCGTTTTCCTTCGTCTGTGTTAACCGATGTTTGGATCTTCTGGGTCTTAATGTCAAAAGAAACCTTAGAAAATTAGTGGTGTGATGGCGAAGTCTTAAGGTTGCACCCAATATGTATCCTTGTGGTATTCTGTGTAAAAGTTTTCTTTAATTAGTAAAATAACAGGTGGAATTTCTCTTGGTTAAATTTTTTCTCATACTGACTTAAATGAGTTAATAAATAAACAAGCTTAAAGAAGGTTTTCAAAGAGATGATGCCACCGTCTAACTAGCTCTATCTCTTATATAACGTATTTCTTGGTTGATGAACATAACTCAAAACAGGACGGAACTATGAGGGACAGTAGGAGGACCAGACTACCGATAAATAATAATTGAGCCAACTCATCTTAATATATCGGACAGTTTGCTGCTACTAAATCCTTAATATATACACCCAAGAATAAAAAGTCCTTTGACACGAGACTATACATAGGAAAAGTGTGCATCGGGCTTTCGGCGCCCTCAGGCTTATTGTCGGTGGGGGAGAATTTACGGATTTTGTGCGGTTTTATTTCGCGTTGAGGAAACTGGCCCATTGACCAATATCGGGGGTTGTTTTTACAACCCCGAAATAGCAGATAAAAAGATTCGTTTTGAGATCGGTGAGTGGGCGATTTTGTGTTTCCGGGGATAAAAATAGGAATTAGAGGAGGCTGGGGCCGACGATTCAATTAGCGGATATCGAAGTGATCTTTTTACAGACCAGGCTTTATTGTGGTGGCTTTTGGGGTTGACAAAATTAAAGGTTTTTACTGCGCGTATCGCATTTTATGAGCACCGATTTTCTGAAAATGTTTTTACGGGAACAAAGCAAGTTGTTGTAGCTATTTTTTTTCAAGGGTATCGAGGGAAAATGTCGGATTCTTACCGACTAAAACCCCCCGATTGTGGCTCCAACCAGCTTGATGGCTGGCCAGAGTCACTGCACTCCAGCCATTATTGGCTTATTGTGCACCCTTTGATTGTAGTTTAACCACTTAGATTTATCCACTACGATTTTGTACAGGTCCTTAGTGGATCAGTTCATAGTGGTTATTTGGTCTAGTTCAACTTCTCCATAGCGTTATACCGCCCATATTCGGTCGCCAGAGCTTCGTCTCTTTTAGACAGGGAGCATCACGGGAGGGTGAGGTTACCATTTGGGTATGAGAGGCTAGATGTAATCGCATCATATTGATTTAAAACCTCTAGTCCCACGCTTGATGCGAGCATGGTCTCCAACTATTTTGAGCAGATATGATTATATTCGCATCACTATCCCCCTGTTGCATCTATAGTTGCATTCGTCTTTGCGAATTAATTTATTATTTTTAGCAAAAAGTTTAATGTTATAGCCAAAGAAAAAGCATTAGAGGCTAACTAGAAGTAAATGGCCAACAAGTGGAATGTCGATCCGTACAAATATCTAACTTGCTAGCTAATCGAGAACTAGGATTAGATCCTCTTTTATCTAAATGAAGTCAGTTTTTTATATTATGGCATAAGGACATGGACATTCGAGATGTGGTGCCTTTGTAGAATGTTCAGGATATTTGGATGGACAGAGTACGAAACATACTCAGATTCAGAAAAGACGTAGACTTAAATGTTTTGAGTATATTATGAGAAATTGCAAATATGAACTCTTAAAATTAATAATAGAAGAAAAATTTAAAGGCAGACAAGTACCATGGCTTAAAAATCTTAGACAATGGTGGTGGTTGTAATACTACGATACTTCTTAGTAAGGTAGTAGATAATTGCAAATCGCGCTGATGATGGCCAACGCTCGAGTAGAGCATGACACTGAAATAAGAAGAAGGTTAATACTTTAAAACATTACAGCAAGAGAACACCCTCAAATATTACATTAAATTCAAATTTGCAACATATTTTATTAATTCGTCAACAATATGCTATTTTTTGCTTCAAAATTATACTTACCATCCGAATCTACTTATTATTCCTCGCATTCTCACGCTGTTTTTTGTATTGCGTCAAATAAATAACCCCTTAACAAAAACCTTCAATAAGGGATGATGTTTCAACCCCTTGCATAACTAAATAGCCAAATTACGGTTTTATAAATTTTATTGGCTGCAACGGCCAATATCATTGAATTTATTAAAACAAAAAAAACTCATTGAAATTCTAGCCACCTGGCCGATATTATTTTGTCATTGTCATTGAGGCTTTGGATGTATCCAACCAAGTGCTTGATAATTTTATTCAAAGCATGAATGAAATGGTGCAAAGGTATATTGCGTTTTTTGGTGGTGAGTATTATATGAAACAATAAAACAGAAAAATACCCCTATAATAATTTAATAATATAAAGTCCTTACCGTTTTTCTATAGCGGCATCTATTGCTTGAGTTATCCCCCATAAAATGAAGTTAAATACTACCTTTTTTTGAGGTCCACCAAAGGATTATTTTTATTACGAGAAAGCTGGCCAACCACGAAAAGTTCATAGAATCTTTAAAAGAAGTTGGTCTGGATGACCGAGATCTAAATAGTAGGAAAATAACTGCGAAAAGAGCCTGGCTTTCAACCGAATAAAAATCAACAACCTTGCATATGCTGATAATACTGTCATAATTACAGACAGGCTTGATAGTCCGGTGTCTTGAACATGGACGCATCTGAGATTTTTTTAGCCTAAAAGCAGAGCCCTGGAACTTTAAAAAACGTCCGAGACACAATTTATATGGTAATGGGTTTGACCGTTATGACGTCACAAAAATTGATATCGCACTATATCGGACCTCAAGGACCAGAATTTCTTTTTGTTTTCACTAAATACTAACTGACATCTTAATAATAATATAATATTAATATTTGTAATGTCATAACTGTTAAACGGGATAAGGTAGAGCTTGTGACTCGGGCTTCTTTTAAAGCTTAGAGATTCCTATTTTAGCAAAACTAAAAATCTTAGATGCATCCAAGTTTGAAGTTTCTTAACTTTTCTTGTGGCTAAGACACCTGAGTATGAAGCTCTTTTAAAGTTGTTGAATTAAACTGCAGTCAAAAGTCCGAAATTTGGGTTTAACTTGAATGACAAAAAAAATAAACTAGATGTTCATGGCATAGAAAAAAAGACATTAGGGACATACTAGAAGGCCAATAAGTCGAACGCGTCAATTCGTACAAATACTTGGATTGCCAGCTCAATGAGAACTGGGGTAATATGAAAGTCCATGGAATAATAAATACACGCCGGGTAAGAAGCGTGTCAGATTTTTCTGAGGCCCCCCTGCAAAATTTTGTAGGGTGTCCCCTATATTTTATTAATACAAATATTTATAATATATAATAAAACTCAGTACTTATAAAGAAAACTCACAGACTAATGGGTCTCATGTCCCTCTGTATTCAAAATGTATACAATTTTAACGGAGCCAAAAAAGTATTTGTGTGCGTATTTATTTTTATATATTATACTCCTTTTTTTGCTTTTTCTAAGACAAGGCGGCTAAGAGGCCCCCAATATGCCTTGCGGAGCCGGAGGGGGCACTTAACATGCCCCTGCGCCGTGTCATCTTTTATCAAAATTAAATCAGGGTTGTGTAGTCGCGCTCTTAATACCACTCCTCGAATTCGTGTGCTGCATTGTTAGGGGATTCGAGATGTGGTGATATCGTAGAATGCTCAGGATATCTTAGATGGACAAAATACATAATGTGGATGTTCTGCTTAGGATAAATAAAGATTTTGAAGTTTTATTTATCATTATTATTACCAAAACTTGAATACTGAACTTTTTAAATTAGTAGTTAAAGGATAAACTGAAGGCCTAAAAATCTTAAACGGTAAGGGGTTAATACTAGGACACTTTTCAGAAAAGCAAATTTAACAGCAAACTTCGCAGATTTATCATTGACTTTACAAGATAACAGGTTGTGTATAAAGCCAGGTCTTACTCTATCTAATTAAAAACGATTTGCTTTTTCCATTTTTTTTTGTTATAACCTAATCTCTACTCAATTAATTTATAAATATTTAAATAAAAGTAGTTATATTATTATTTGTTATATGTTCATAATATTAAATAAAAAACTATCTTGTTTTATTGGTGGTTGTATAGAGCAACAATGTTGGAGACCGCTACCACACTTTTATTATTTAAATATTTTAAGTATTTAAACAATTGTGAATAAAATAAAGGTTAGGTATCGAAAACACTATTTGTTAGCACCGCATTGTTCTTGCTCTATTCCTTTTTTTAAATTTTTATTTATATACTGCTCTAAACAAAGTCCGTCCTTCTTTAATTTTTTTCTTTCAATTTTTTAATTTATTTTTGTTTTAATGTTCTCTTTTTTTAAACTGTAAGTTACTTGTTAGTAATAAGTTTGTAAGTAACATTTTTAGTATGCGCTTCAACAGCCCTTTACCTCTTTGAGGTTTAGATGCTGCACTATTTGGGCATTATTCTCTTAAATGTATGTACTTAATTTAAGTATTTTTGCTTTTAATGATGTACTTAAGGGAATAATAAACGTCTTATTATTGCATAAATCCTGTTTTCATACCATTGGAAAAAAAGATGGTATTTTTTAGTATATAAAACGAAATAAATAACACCTTGTAACACTTTATATAAGTAACATATTTTATTGTATTATTATTATATCCGTCCGTCCTTCTTTTATATTTTTTTTCTTTTAATTTTTTAATTTATTTTTGTTTTATTGTTCTCTTTTTTTATTTTAAGTTACTTGTTAGACTAAGTTTATAAGTAATATTTTTAGTCTGCGCTTCAACAGCCCTTTACCTCTTTGAGGTTTAGATGCTGCACTAATTGGGCATTATTCTCTTAAATGTATGTACTTAATTTAATTATTTTTGCTTTGTATGATTCTTGTTTTAAAAAAAATCGCATACATGCATTTTTCCTATCTCGCAAAATTTACTTTTCTAATAGTGTGTGTGTGTGTTCCATTCACAAGTTTAGAATAGACGGTATGCGTCAAACTGATTTTGACAATAACTTAAAATGCCGCAAATAACAAAATTTACAAAAGCACAAATTATCACTCGAGTTATAGAAGATGGCTGGTCTGTAAGGAGAGCGGCCACTCATTTTGGGGTTGATAATAGAATAAATAGAAAACGTGGATCAGGACGAAAGCCTGTAAGTTCTGAGATACAAGATGAAAGGCTTATCGACCACCTCAGACAGATTCCTTGTGCCACGTCCGTTGAAGTATCTAATGTAACGATGTTCCTTATGAATTATTAACAGAAGGATTAAAAAATCAGAAATTTCCTGGCGAGTTGCTGTAAAAAAATTTTTTTAACGGAAGAGCAAAAACAGGCCCGGGTTATTTTTGCATTAAATAATGTTTTTCATGATGATTACTTCTGGGAGAGGGTGGTCGTCACAGATGAAAATATATTTCAGTCATCTTCGAGCAGCAGAAGAATTTTAGTGTATCGTCCACCAAATTCTAGGTTTGATTCAAAATACACCAACCAAATTAAGAAAGCTGGACATTTTTTTAGCGCTAGAGGTTTGGGTATGTTTTCAACAGTCAAAGATATGTTGAGATTCTTGAGGATATTATGTTGCCATCTGTGTAGATGTTTTACGAAAACAACGACTTTGTTTGCCAGCAGGACAACTGTCTCGTGCACTCGGCTAATGTTGTTCGCCAGTGGTTTGAAAACAATAATATTGAAACTTCTTTGGCCATACAAAAGCCCTGATATCAACCCAATAGAAAATATATGGGACCGATTTGTCAAAATTATTTATCAGAGAAACTGGAAACCCTAAAACGTTGATGAGTTAAGCGATACAAATCATCGCGCATTGCAGGTGCTCTCAGAAGATCGTGAATATTTTCAAAATTTAGGGTTTTCAATGCCGAGGCGTTTGCAGAGTGTTATTGAATTTTTGTTGTTGTTTTAAGTAATATTTAGTTGTTTCCATTCCGTTGTGTTATTTTGGACACATCGTTTTTTTTTATTTTATTATCGTCATTTTATCAACCCCAAAATGAGTGGTCGCTCTCCTTATAGACTAGCCGTCTTCTGTTACTCGAGAGATAATTACTGTTTTGCAATTAATAAAGATTGTTTTTAAATATATTTATGTGCTTCTAAAAAAAACAAGAAACTGAACTCAAAAAGCTCCTTTGAGTTGCATAGTCGGGTAATAAGGGTATTTGCTTTAAATTAAGGCATTTTTTGATTTAGAAGCCTTATTTTTACTTTTGATTTTATCAATATGACATTACAACCTGGTGGTTTGTTTGAGTGTAAGCTAATAAGAAGTTTAAAGTTTGAGAAGGAAAAAATGCATGTATGCATTTTTTTTACTTAAGGGAATAATAAATGTCTTATTATTAAATTATAATTATATTCGTCCGTCCTTCTTTTATTTTTTTCTTTTAATTTTTTAACTTATTTTTGTTTTAATGTTCTTTTTTGTTTAATTTTAAGTTAGTTGTTAGTACTGAGTTTGTAAGTAATATTTTTATTCTGCGCTTTAACATCCCTGTGAGGTTTAGATGCTGCACTAATAGTGCACTTTTCTCTTAAATGTATATACTTAATTTCATTATTTTTGCTTTGTATAATGTACTTAAGGGAATAATGAACGCCTTATTATTGTATAAATCCTGTTTTCATACCATTGGAAAAAAAGATGGTATTTTTTAGTATATAAAACGAAATAAATAACACCTTGTAACACTTTATATAAGTAACATATTTTATTTTTCACACGCGTTTTCAAACCCTTGATAAATTAAATAATTGGCTCGGTGCTTGTGTTAACTGAGCTTTTCATAACACATGTGATTTAGATGAATTCCATGCTAACCAACAGTTTATAATTAAAAGTAAAAATAGCTCTGTTACCGTAAAAATTTATAGGGATTTGTTATAACATAAATGGCCGTAATAACATTCTTGCGACATGCGAAATCGTGTCTTTTGCAGTGTTTGCATATTATTTAGATTACGATATTAATGAAGTCATATGAGTGTTGACCACGGCAATGGTATATAAATCACTGATTTGATATAAACTTCCTTTAAAAAAATCTTTCCATTGCATCGTCCAATTGCAACTAACCTGGGTTGGCACCAGTTTTCAAATGATATTGATCTACCGTCTTTAGTAGATTAAATGTTAGAAATTGGTTTGGTGAGAGAACTTCTCAGCTCTTTATCGAAGGCTTATATCTTTAAGACTGCGAATCAAGTACCTATATACAAAGTGATAAAAAATTGATAAACGATTTTACAAAAATAATAACACAAAGTCAAAAAAAGGGATATTTATTGCATCATAAATACGTCAGTATAAAAGATAAAAATTTCGATTAAAAGCCAAATGACACAAAGCTAGATGCATGGACGTCGCCAAAACTTGCTGCCAAAGGCTTTTTAGATAATCACAACACCGAAAATTGGGAATTCTTGGAGCCGGCGGCGATGAACATGAAGGTAGGTTTCAACAAGGCGTAAAAAAGTTTGAGGAACAGTAGGGGTTGGTGCTGGTGCTGGTGCGTTAAGCGAGAGTTACCCAACTTAAAAGGAAAACTACAAAATTTTGCATATGAAGTGGGTCGTTGGAAAAATCAGACATTTTTTTTTTAATTTATACAAATACAAAAAATATACATAGCCTATTTTATGCCCTTATTATTTCCGAAATAATACAGCAGACTTGCTCGGAATTAAAGATAATATAAGTTGGAGACGTATACACGGTATGAATATTCATTTAGATAGGCCCAGGGGCGAGAAACGCGGGATTTTAATTACCTTTCGAATATTGCAAAATTTTCGCCGAAAATATGTACGACAACATTTCGAAAATATTAAGAAAGTTTTGATTTAGAAATCTAGTTAGCAGACATGTTCTGTCGCTCTAAGTCGAAAGGGCATAACTGCAACGACAAAAATTGAGATATGCACTTATTATGTTAATATTTACCTTTTCTGTAATTTTTATAAGCATTTTGGGTGATATCTGTGCATTCACAAGCCCCAACATTAACTATAATAGTATTATCAAAAGATGTTTAAATGCCTTCCTTGTAAAAATAGTCATTTGTCAGATAAGACCTTTGAGGTTAGTGCGACAGTACCAGTCTGCTTGGCTAATTTGCACTAACAACTTGAGGCCGATAATAACAATTATTCTGCAATTTTATTGTAAATTAAAATGATTCAAACATAGTGACAGTATTTTTACCGCCCAGGGCTTCTGATCAGAAAAGGGTTTCAAAGAACCTTAAGGCAAATCGCTAGGCTGGCCATAGATTGTATAAACGTATTGAGAACGCCCTCTAGCAATCTCTAGATTTTTGGTTTTTATAGTAGATTGTGCGTTCAAAGATGCCGATTCCACGGGACCTGAGGCTCCACCAAATGAACCTCAAACTAACGTGGAGGTCAGGCAAGTCATTCCAATCGTGAATGGTTATTTAGGAAAATTTTTGGTCTTTCTCCTCTTTGGTAAGGTTGGTTTTATTTTAACATCTTCCCCCAAAATATATCATAGTATTTTTACCAAACAAATGATCGACTCAATTATAAAATTTTTTGTTACCTTATAACTGTTTTACTATCCCGATCTTTAATGGTTATATTTTCCATATATATCTTCAGCACTCTAAACTAATTTGTTGGATTGTATCTTACAATTCATTTGTCATCTTCTCTATATATTGACTGACAGCCAAAGATGCTACTGTGTATCAATGGAATCAGTTAAAAATACTCCTCGATGATAAATTATCTTTTAGAAATAATTCGAAAGGCCTTTCACCTTGGAATACTTTTCTTTAGTTTAGTTTGTACCTGATATACAGTGGTAGGTATTTAGACTGCCCACTGAAGAAATTAAAAAGAAATTAAGAATTTGTTAAACCCCAAGTTCTTGATGCAAAAAGACTTGGTGATCAAAGAATTACTGAGAGCATAGTACCGTAAACTTTGTGGCAAAGTACCACTAATGGCTGGGACTAATCCAAATACATAAACTGTACCATCAGCATATTTACATATGTGCCAAGAGTTATCCTTAATTAGAGACTCACGGACTGTAGCACTGCTGCTGTGCGTGGGAGTGGTGGAAAATCTAGTTAAAAAGCTGTATAAGTTGTCTTGCATTCTATTCAATACACAGATAATTTTCTTGTGTTCTTAGTGATTTATGAGTTTTATTAAAAGCAAATCAAAACGAATTCCAGGGGCGTACTACAGTGGTAGACTCCTGCAGCGCTGCATCTCTTCGGGGGATCGATAAATCAAAGCTACCGATGGTATTAACACGATTTAAGAATCGAGTCGCAATTATTTTTCAGTCAAAACTGAATAAATTTATTGCTAAATACCTTACAGAGGGTCGCAGTCTTTTTCTGAGATTACAAGCAATTAAAACAATGTTAGCAAACTAACAAAATTTAGGTTAAGTCAAAAGCCTGTGAGCACGTACATTTTAAAGTCTACAATTAATTTTGAAAGAATGATTTGTTACTTTCGGTTAGTAATCGTCTCTTATTGAATTTTGTATTGTTCAACTTATTTTACAGTCCACTTAGCTTGCAGCTATTTTCACCGGTTTGTTTAAAAGTCTAACTTATCTGAGGTAAACCTTGGCTCAAAAGTGCATCTTTGCTTGGATGTCTAATCAATATCTTTTTTCTTTGTTTTTATCTCAAATCCAGCTTACCGCGTCAGTCACTCCAATTTATAGTTAGGCTTTTTATCTCTAGAGCATATGCATTTGGAAGATTCAAATGTTTGTTCTATTTTAGCGGATGAAAATCTTGTATGATTAATTGTGCGCAAAAGGGTTTGCTTACATTATCTGGCTATAATAAGAGGATAACTAATGATTCGTAAAGATGGGGTGCGTGTCTACCAAAGTGACTTGGAGACTGTTTGGTCGTTCACCATTAGACGTTTTTTTAAAAATAGCTTCAAATTTTTATTAGTGCCACACTGACCACCCTGTCTTAAAATAAATAGCGATTCAATGCTTTAGAAACGTGGCAAACAAGTGAAGTAAAATGTTATGGTTAACCAATTGTAATGACAGAAAATAGTCACTTTTCAATTCAGGATCGTTCTGCATATTTTCGTTCTGCATATTTTCGTTCCCTTGCTTTTTCGGTTCCCATTTCAGCCAAGTTGGCCATGACTGGTAAAAATTTTATTAACTTTGACAATTAAAATTTCCGACAAGACAATAGGTATGGCTGCTTTTTTAAATTGTTTTATTTAGAAAAATGGACTTTGGATTTGGAAAATGATTTGAATTTAGAAGAAGTTTTACAAGAAGCCTTACGAGACGCATTTGATTTGTTGCCAGACTAACTGAGATCATCACAAAAGTAATTGAAGGTAGGTTTTTAAGGTACACTTCTCTCCACATAAAACTGGTACAGCAGAAGATAGCAGAATGTTTAATTTTAAAAATTTTTCTTGTACGGCATTGTCTTCCTATTAGTGACAAATGTCACAGACTCTTGACAACATAATTTTTTGCATGTCAGTGTCATCCAAATTAAACCGCCGCATCTCTCCGAATTTAATAAAGCTCAAATCTTAGCAACACTAGACGGTGGTTGGTCTATTCGGCAAGAAGCTGTTCATTATGGGAGAAGCAAGTCTACGATAGAGAAGGGAACTATCCACCGAAAGAAAGCCACCACCGATTTGACGAAAGTTACTAGTCCAGAGGAAGACCAAGAGGCAATTAATTTTCTGGAAAATCATCCCTTTGCCAAAGTGAAAGAAGTAAAAATTGAATCAAATTTTTCAAGATCCAGAACATCTGCCTAATGTTGAATTACAGGTTTGAAGCTATTAAAAATAAGATTTTTTTTTATGTTTTTAATTTTGTTATTTTTTTAAATTTTATTTACTTGATCTACCTTTTAATTTTTTTTTCAGTTTGTTACTTTCGTCATACCGGTACCTTTCTTTCGAGGGACAGTTCCTTCTTCTTGAAATCGATTTCATCGAGCTAGTCGAATAGACCAATTACTGTATAGCTTTTGTTTAGTTAATAAAACATTTTTTCTTTTTTGAAATGTGCCATGGTTTTTATTTTTACTGGCCTCAAAAAGTCAGTGTTGCGCATAGGAAAGTATAAAAAATCGTATATCGTAAGAATATCGATAATTGATTTTATACAGGTTTACAAAACTTGCATACTTATGTTTCTTGCATCTACCTGTAACATTCACTTTTGCAGTCTAGTAACGTAAATAGGTATTGCCATTCAATATCCTATTTTACGCCGAACCCCTTCGGTCCTCTGCTTCTTATTATTTAGGTTTATTAATAGTCATTCTGGGTCCTGTTGACGAAAAGTGACAGAGGGACGCGGGAGAAGTTGAGCCTACAGGAAGGAGTTTTGAAATACATTAATTTATCACAGAATACAAGTTAAGGAGAATGAAGGATTAACCAAAGAATAAAATTATTGTAACAGGAAAACGATACATCTCAGTAATTTAACAACTGTGAAGAGGGTGTGACTATAAACGGCATAAAAATTATCAAGTGCAAGAGTTGTTGAATAAAATTGACATAGTAGAAATAAATGGCCAACGAGGCGAATGCGTAGATTTGTACGAATATCTTACATTACGATATAAATGCATGGACTCTGACTGATGCCATGAGTACTAAACAACGCACCGTACAGTGCGTTATTCAGTGCCATGAGCAAAAAGTTGGCATTCGAGATGTGGTGTTATTGTAGAATCCTCAGGATATCTTTGATCGACAGATTCAGAAATTATTTATTTGCTAAGTGATTTTATAGGTTACAATATGGAAATCGTCAAAAATGTACCTAGCTAAAAAAAATGCTGGCAAGATTTTAATACCCTGAGGGTAGGTTCGCCAATTTATAAATACAGTTGGTCATGAGAAAATAAATGAATAGATTATCATATAAATTAACAAATAAAAATAATACATAAAAAAACCTATAAACCAGGTTTAGTTAAAAATTAATTAGAAAAAGAAAAAGAACAAGTGTAACTACACACACTAATAGTTATTTTAAGGCTTAAAGTCTTCTACATAATAAAAGCACATTTCTAAAAGAATTTTTGTAATTGTCAGTTTAAATCTTTTAAAAATACTGATATCTCACTGCTTTTGGTAGTTTATTATAAAGGTTTGCAGTCTTGTAACAGGGAGATCTCTAATAAAGTGCAGTACTGTGATGATTATTAGTTCTTAATAAGCTACCATACATTGCATTTTCTCCAAACAATGGAATATTATTTTTGACAAAAACCAATAATATAAAAATGAAAATTGCAGGGAAAGTAAGAAGAATTTTTTGCTGTTTAAAGACAGTTTTACACGTGGTGCCGGAAGAGATTTTAAAGATAAGCCACATGATTCTTTTTTGTGCCATAAATACTCTTTCAATATATGCCGCATGTCCCCAAAATATAACATTATATGACACTACAGACTAGGCTAGTGCATAATAGACATTAATGAGACCATTTTTGTCCAAAGTATCTTTTAATTGACTTATGGCATAGTAAGCAGAATTTAATTTTTACAGACCTGATCAATATGATTTTGCCAGTTTAGACCATTATCAATTTGTATGCCCAAAAATTTAGTAATGTTTACCTGTTGAATGATTTCATTTGAAACCCGTATGTCGCCAATGTCATAATAAACTCGGTTATTGTTTGATGAAAATTTCATGCACACAGTCTTTTTTGATTTTTGCTATTTGCTTATTATTATTGGTTCCCCAGGTGTTAAAATAATTACATATTTGGTTTAATTTCAAGGTTAGTTCTTCTGACGTATTAGCTGAAACAGACACATTCACATCGTCAGCAAAATTTGCACCAACTTTTATATACCATCAGAGAACGAACGCAAACTTAAATATTTTGAGAAATGAGAAATATGGACCCTTAAAATCAATAATAAGACTAAAGAAACTCAAAAATGGATTACATGACACAACAAAATCAAATAAAATGTTTCTAATAACAAAATGAAACTTAAACATAATAAAGACATTACTTGTAAGTAAAACAAAATGGCCGCAATATGTCTGTAATTTATGACTATATTTTCTTTCTCGAATCAAGAACTCGCCATAAAACAATAATATATCGCTTGTTAAGATCAAAACGTCAAAAATCCGACCGGCAACGTTCGTCTGTTTCTCGGAAAGTCGCGGAGATAGAAACATGCCCATGACCATGTTTGGGTTCACAGGTCAATCTGGTAGCCCATGGAAAAATAATTATTGCGTTTTAGAATGATTTTGATGTATGGTATGTTTCTACGAAAATTCTAACACTGGTAGGAATCTCCAGAGTTACAATTCTTTCTTCAAAAATATGGATTTTTTATTTAATTGAAATTTGATACGGTTAACACAGGTTTCCTCCTTTGATGTTAAAAAATATCTTTTTCCCACATTTGTTCCAGTTGCAGCATTTTTCTCAAGCACGCTCATAAAATTATTTTGGAAAAGTTTCACACATTTCCTTCATGCTCAGAATATCCCAAAATTCATACCAGTGACAGTGTTTAAAGGGTATTTAGTGTCTTCTGGCAGAGTTCAAGAGGATTGACTATCGGAAAGAATCTTTCAATCTCAATCTCAAAAATCGGTTTATTGCCTCAAGAAAAATATCTCATTGACAAAGCACACTTAAGTTTAAAATAAACTATAATACAATACATATAAATGTCAAAATAATAATAATATGTAATTACTATTAATTCTAATTAAGTTGAAAATTCTAAAAGTTGTTATTTAAAAAATAATAGATTATAGAGGCAAGACAACAAATAACAAAGAAAAAAAAATGCCTAAAAATTTACTTTCACATGTAAAATACAAAACTTTTAAAAAGGTTGATAAAAAAGATGCATAAAAAGATACAGTCATCCGGTAACTAGTAAAAGTTTAAGCTCAAAAATACCAACTAAACAAAACTATAAAAAGTTAAAAGAGTATTGAATTGTATTGAATAAAAAACTTTGGAATTAAGGTAAAATTAGAAAAAAAGAAAAATATTGCATAATAAAAAGCAAAAACAAAAACAAAACAATAAAAAAAATAAAATAAAAAAACCCTAGATACTGACACAGTTATCAAATAATTGAATCTTGATAATATTCATTACAGCTGTAATAAGGCTTTTCTAAAAGACAATAAGAAACTGTTTTTCTGAATTTCTTGTAGTTTTTTATTTCCTATGTTAATAGGTAAATGGTTATACAGATTAACACTTTCATAAATTACAGAATCTTTTGTTTAGGCGAGTCTTTGAATTGGTAGGGGCGTAAGTTTGTTGGTTGTTTTGTTATTCGTTGGGGTAAAGGCGGGTCAGAAGGACACTGAGCAATTTGCTTTTTATGTATCAAGCAAACTGTTTCCAAAATAAAGAGTGATAACAGAGTTAGTATATTTAAACTAGTACACAAAGGTCTGAAATTAACTCTGTGTTTCGGACTTCCATTGTCTATCAAACAACATATCATCAAACACATCATTGTCTCAAACTTTCAAAAAAACAAAGGTCTACTGTGTTCTCTTGGCCCAACTTTGTTCAGTATTCTAATTGTTCGCTTCTGAATTCGAAACACTCCCTCAAAGAGAGTTTTTGAACAGAAACCCAAGAAAGCTATGCCATATCTGGCTCTTGATTCAAATAAGGAATAATACACCATTTTAGCTGAGTGTAGCCCAAGCTCTGAGTTAACTACTCTTTATTGATATAATGCGTCAGTTATAATCTTTCATCCATCTTGCGCTTATTTTAATGGTTAAAAGTCCTGCCTGGAAAATTGTAGCCATTTTACCAAGACTGAGTAATTTTGACATTTCTATTGTTAGGTATTTTGGATTCGCCGCTGCACCAGCAGCGATCCTCATTTTGGTGATTGATCCTCTTGGTAGTTTATAAAACAAATGGTTTCAAATAAGTTTAGCATGTTAAAGATAATATGTTATTGGAAAACAGCAGAGCCAGAGGAGTAAAACTCAACAAATATCTAAAAATTTGAATGTCTATGCACCTTTTAAGCTTACTTGGTTGACTGCAGGTCAACGCACAGAACAAAACAGCCCAAAGGAACAAACCTTACGAGAAATTGAATATCTTCGCGTACATTTTAACTTAAATAAAGATAATAAGAGACCTGAAAATATGAGAACTTTACGACTATATCATATCCAGGTTATGTGAAGAACACGATTTTGTTTATTTATTGCGTTTAATTTTTCTACGTTTATTATAATGTCGTGGGACTATAAAATGATTATTATAGGGTAAACAAAACCACGCTCAGACTATTTGCTTTTTCTTGATTCTTTGATTTTCATCTTAGATAACCAGGACTGTTTTATAACTATCCTACAGAGTGACACACGCAAAGAACTCGTAAAAGTTTATAATAGTGATTCATTTGACAAGTTGCATAATATTTTCGTCAAAATGAAAGAATTTTCCTCTCACCAAAATTTAGAAAAAGTAGTGATGATGCCTAAACAGACACCCTATTAACATCTATTACATTCCCTGCTTTTGTTTATGTCCCTTAAAGCACAACCTTATAGAATTATATTTGAGCCGTTTCTAGTTGCTTATATTTTTGCAATCTTGTCCTTTGGCAAGATGCATATTGTCTTCGTCAAAATGAAAGAATTTTCCCCTCACCAAAATTAAAAAAAAAAGTAATGATGATGCCTAAAATAATACCAATCTTAACATTTCGACACCAGACACCTTGTTACCATCTATTACATGCCCTTTATTTGATTCTGTTTATGTCCCTTTAAGCACAACATAATAAAATTTTATTTGTTCCGCTTCTAGTTTCTTTTTTTTGCAATCTGCATTATCCACTGTTTTTGCCCATGTAATACCATTTGATGATGGTATATCAATTCATAAATTTAATAGCGTGTAGTTTGCGTTCTTGCCGCAAATAAAAAAATACACTCTGATGGTGATACTCAATGCATTAAATAATATCTACAAAAATAAAGGATTCTTCTTGGGTGCAGTATCGACCAGCCGATATGACTTTAGACAAATGACGGCTGAAATTCGAACACAGCTTTAAACTTAAGAGGAAAAAACCAACTGGCAGATTGCAGAATCGATAGAAGTACAGTTTAATCTAATAAATTCTGCCTCCTTTGACTTATCTAACATGTATGGGGGGAGGAGCAGAATTTATTAGTGACAACTGTACCTTCCTGGTAGACTATGCAGAATTCGACTATATTAATTTTCCAGTTTGGTAAATGCATGATCTCTTTCCATTTTTCTTGCGTTTGGACAATCGAACAATAGCGGAGGCGCGAGTATTTTTACAATATTCGATTTTTAAACCGCATCAAATTTAAAATTTGATGTACCTACGTTTATTAATAAGAAATGTGACACTGACAAAATTATTTATTTCCAATGGTTGCCAACGCACAAAAAAATTATCAACATTTCCCTAACAAGTGCCAAATCGAGTTGCTTATCTCTGGTAAAACAATAACTGTCAAAAATTGTACACAGGACCTCTACTTCATTGTAAAGAATAATTAAGGCGTTTCTATGGTAAGATATCCCAAGTAACACAGCTTTGACAATATATACTTTAAAGCCAAGTCAATGCTGCAAAAAGACAGATTTCATTTTGCCTTTCATTTAATCTGTAATTTTGGTTGTTAAAAATGTTTTACTACAAAATTTACATTCAAAATAACTTCTATAGTTATCTATGTTGGGAATTTGGAACCTTTGGTTGCACTATAACAAAGTTATGATTGTTTTCCACAAACCAAAACCACGCTTTTTTGCACATGACGCGCGTTTCGCTAACAATGTTAGTATCATCATCATCATCATCTAGCCAATCAACTTTTAAAGGTAAAACTTATACCTAAAAATATACTAAAACTTAAGTAACAAAATAGTTTCAATATTTACTTTTTTTCTTAAAATACAACTGAAAAAAATGCCAAGGTGGCGACGGACGTTATTTGTTGTGGAATTTTTATTAAAATGCCGCTGCTTTCAATTCTATTTCGCATTTGAGAATAAGCGCCCTCTACCGCTAGGCCGGGACCGTGAGCCCACAGCAATAACGCCAAGATTTGCTTTTGTTTTAGATTTATAGTTTAGAAAAATGCAATTCATCATCATCATCATCATCATAGGCAATCACTCGGTACCGAGTATGATTTTCCTCTATTCTGTATCGTCGCTATCTGTTGTGCGTTTTTTCATGGCTATGTAAGAATATTCTCGAGCCGCACACCCTTCCACAGTCCTGGCACACCCAGTCTCCGGCAGCAGCCGGGTGTTGTTGGTCAATTGGAAAATGCAAAGATGTTTGGTTGGCGGGCGAGCGGCCATGTTTTATATTATGGCGAAACAAACCCTCTCAAAAATAATATTGTTTACATAAATATGCTAAATCTAAGTCTGAAATTTTAATTCTGAATTAAAATAAAAAAAAAATTGAAAACTTTGTGATTAAAAAAACCCTTATTATCTCAAATTTTTGAAGCGCGTGCAGTTTAACCAGTTATCATCACAGGTTTCGTCATCAAACGGGCCTTCGCACAAAGATTTGACTCTTGGGAAGTCCACAAAATGCGTATATTTCATTGAGAGTTTGTAAAACATCACTAATATTTATTTTAATTGTCTTCCAACTTCAGTCTTTTATGTTGGCAGACAATTTTCATGTAATGTAATTCTTAGATACAACCTTGCTTTCATGTGCAAAAATGCTGTATTTTCAGCTGCCGTAGACGTTCTCACAGACAAAAAATATTCCTCAAAATAACTGTGACAAAATTTTCATGACGTTTTCAAAACGTTGTGGCAGAAGACAGCAAAAGCATTATTGTTATCTTTTTTGCTGCGGAAACGTTTTCCCAGCTAATTTACAGCACGCTGTGTTACTTGGGATAGTTCACAAATTTGGGAATTGATAAATTCAAAGTATAAAGGATTTCGTGGGGGTAAGTAAAAAAAATAAAATAGCCATTATATTATTCATCAGTGCGGTGCTTGCCCATGAAGAGGTGTCACATGTTTCTTTGCGGCAAAATAAAACCAAGACACTTTGATAGTGATATTCAATACATGAAATAATATCTTCCAAAAATAAAGCATTCTTCTTGGGTGCAGTACCGACCGGCCGACACGACTTTGGACAAATGACGTCTGAAATTCGAACATGGCTTTAAACTTAAGAGAAACCGTTCGGCTCGAACGAGACATATTAGCGTGATCCTGTGATTTATGGTATCGCGCGACTTCTTCAGATAGGCATTTTATTGTTTATTTATCGAGTGTGTCGACTTGATCCCTTTGGGTGTGATATTCAATTGTTTTTATTTAATTCGGCCGTGGACATTTGGACATTGAGAATTTATTCCTTATATTGCTTGTCAAGCATTTGTCCATGACTTGTTGATATGGTCAATAAAAATTTATGGCACACTGATGAGTCACTAATAAAGGCGAAACGCGTGTCCGCGTCCAGTCTTCAAGTCGCACCGGCTATGTATCCGTGTGGTACTCCGGTGTAAAGTTTGATTTTGCTATCTACGTAGTAGTAAAAGCCTGACTGGTTAGTGGACTAGCTCTACTAAACCGCTTGTGCGTAGGGCGCTTTACATTTACGAGGTGTTTAAGTGTTGTGTGTAAATTTCACCCTTAGTTACTGCCCGCACTCTGATGAAATAGACTCTATCTTGAATGCGTGGTAGAATAAATTGATTTTATCGGACGCGATTAATTTATACATTTATATAAATGGGCATCTCCGTTTTAAACCCAGAAGAGTATTTGTTTTTGTCGAGGTGTATAAAACAATCTTAAAGGGAGTTATTAATGGTGCGACTTATGTGATCGCCTCTCTATTGAAAGGATTCTTACCCCTAACTTAAGATATATGAATATTTGGGCGACACAAGGCTTACACTTATTTCTCTTCGAGATGTGATACTATTGTATTCTGTTCAGAATTAGATTAGGAAGGTGGTATTAGTACTACTACATTTACAGTTTTCATAAAGGCAATAGATAAGGTGTGATTAAGGTGTAAATTGCGCCGACGATAAAAAAAGTTGGTTAAATTTCATTAGGGCAACACCGTTCTCAACTAAAAAGTCAGTTAACTCAATTTTGTTTTAATATCCTTTGGCCTATGATCGGTGCCATATTGACACCAAACTGACAGAAAATCCATGTATTACTTGTCAATTTGGTTATAAAAATGGCAGTCACAGTAGGCTAAAGGGCACTGAGGCGGTAGGAGTTAACTGGCTTTTAGTTGAGAACGGTATCAAAGAACAAAATACAAAACTAAAAATGTTATGAGCTGAGTTTAATACTAAATTTGAGGTTCATTTCCATCTAAGTTCCTGATCAATCGGCGTACCATTGCTAAAGAAACGGACCAATAAGAGAAAAACAACTCGATACTACAGCAATACTTTATTGTAATGAGCTCTCCTGCAGTACAGTAAGGCCACCCAGTGCGTCAGCGATGGTCGTCATAATAATGCCATTAAATTCAAGATTACAAGGTAAAGCCGCATCAATCGAGGCTACTATTCGCACTTCTGGATTTTCCAGTGCCGTATTAACACCGTTTTTAAACTCAAAGCAGCACAAGTAATAGTATAGGCGTTCGGGGTGGGCTAACCCTCGCCATTTTTTGTCGAGATGTGTATTTTTCCGTCCTCGATACGAAATGGACATTATTGCATCTCAAAATTTTGGAGGTTCCGAGTAACCCCCACCATGCCATACTATGGCACAAAGCCCTACTGTGGACTCATAAAATTAGAATAGTCGTCGGACTGCTCACCGGACAGTGCCTGGGAAAGTATCACCTAAAGGTAATAGGAAGAGCAAAAGACGTAAGTGGAGTAAATGCCCCGCCCAACTCTGGAAGACGGTTAAGCACCTCGAGGGGTACTGACATCTACCTAAGAAGGGAGCCAACTATCCCCCCGAAAATGTGTGCAAAAAGTAACTAATTAATTAATTAATATTAAATTTACCATTGTTTCCAACCACTCAACGCCCATTTGAAATATGAATATTTAATTCTGGTAGGTACGACTTTTATTTTAAGTACGACTCTGCACTCTAAAATTACTGATCGTGATCGAATGTGCGAGCCATGAAGACACCAATTTTAAATAATTGAAGCAATGATTTTGTATGTTTAATTAATTCTTGATTTCCTGATTGCCTCTCATTCTTAATTTGGGCGACTATAGGAAGAATAATATTGATTAAATTGTTAATAGTTGTTGCAGGTTTGGAATTGAATAATTAGACAATTAAACAAATGTTATGTCTTCATTATAAACATATTTAGTGTTTTTATTAAGCGATGTACAAAAACATTTTTTTACACAAGGGTGCAAGAAAACCGGTTAAAGTTAGCTACAGACCCGTTTTTTTTTACCAGTTTTTGATACTTTTTTTTATGTATTGCTCACAAAAAATAATAAATTTTAAAAAAGGAGTCCTGTAGTTTTTTTATTTTAATTTTTTGTTGGTGTTTCCGTTTTTTGTATGTTATAATATAACAAAAAATAATGTTTAAAACGTAATTATTTCAATATTCTTTGATAACTCCCACGGTGCAGAATAAGAAAAAAAACAAAGCAAGAACAAAATTGAACAAAAAGCCTAAATTTGTTTTTGATTTTTCTTATAAGCTCATTTACGGATTTACTCCCTTAACCGAAGGTCAATAATTGGGTACGTAATAAAAAAAACATGAATTGAAAATTGAAAGTCAGATTCTAAAACAATACACACATTTGATTTTTTTAGGAGCACTGACCAAATATAGAATAAGGTAACACATACATTGTATTCCCAGCATTTTGTTGATGGCAATAAAAGTGTTTACCCCGCACTATTTCCTATACATATATAATTTGACTAAAATATAAAAGCAAAACTATTGATTTAATAATTTAGCATATATCCGGCATGCGTTTTACGTTCACTATATTTTCAATCCAAAATCAATATTGCAAAATCCATCATTACCTTAATTCGAACGTAGTATCACCACAGCAACAATCCTGCGCAGCAGTTGAACATATCGCGAGAAACAAGCATTGACATTTTTTATTGATGCAAATGAACTGGTCAAAAAAAAATTCTGGATGGCGGCCAGTTCTAAGTAAAAAAACTGGTATAGTAGGTATAGGATATATAGATGTGTGGCAGATGGGAGGATGATGACCAAAAGTCATTAGTTAGTTTGATAACGGAGCTGTCGAAATCTGCAAAAAATTTAAATAAAGTTTCTTCGCTAAGTGTCTACATAAATAGCGGACCCAAAACCCCAGAATTGATGTGTCACACGCCTCTGTTGGGATACCCCCAGAAAGAAAATGATGCCGGATTTGGATTTCGGCGACCAAAAGCCGACTATATTTTTTTCTAGAGTTTTTATACTTAAAAGTGGTCGCCATGTTTGGATTTTTCAAAATGCCCAAGGGTGCCACAGTGGCAGTGGGATTTTTAATAAAGAGCATCTTGGCTAACAAAATTAGTAAAATAATTCCTTATACTTATATAAAAATTTTATTAGACACTTAAAGTTCATTTTCAGTTTTATCAGCATTCGTATCCTTATCTCTATCGAGTCGAACAATCAAGCAGGTGCACTTTTAAAATAATGGCGAATTAAAAGTGCTCGATAGGTCGACTCGATAGAGATAAAAATACGAATGCCGATAGACTCGAATATTAACTTTTAAAAATTAATTCATAGGGCTAATGATAGATTTTTATAGATTTAGATAGATTTTGTTTCTTTTGCCATTGGAACATTGAGCAACAGAAGACTACCAAATAGAAGAATTGCCCCAAAAAGATCGATTTGTATGAAAGAAGGAGCTGCTATGTACCTTCAAAAAGTTTCCCTCAGAATAACTGATCCTAAATTAAAAGAAGGAATATTTACTGGATGTCAAATTATAAAACTATTTATGTGGTATAAGACTTGCTTAGAATTTACAATTGAATGGGGTGCAGAATTTCTCTACAAAATACATTATCTGATTTCTTATTTACATTTTTTGTAAGATGGGTGATGTTAGTGATTAGCACAAACAATGGAAAAACGTTAACAAGGCCGTGAGTTCCTTATGAGGAAAACTAATACTAAATCTAGGGGAAATTGGGCATTTGTAAACTTTATTAAAAACAGATTTGGCGGGCAGTATTTGTATTTTAATTTTGTTTAATTTTCTTGACCTCGAATTAACATTTTGACAAAAAAATTCAAACAAATTTTTCTGTAACTCAAAATCTATACGTCATAAAATATTTTGCTTTCATAAGTTCGTTAAGATTAGGCCTAATGTAAAAGTTTAATCCAATAAATCACTGATTTCTCAAATGGGTTTTGGTGTAAGATAAGTGCAAGTTGAAAAGAGCCTTTGCTGTATCGATTTTTACGCTGCGGTAATAGAGAATCATCAATAAAAACACACTTTTACATTTACTCAGCGGCTTGGATGATTACAAGGCAGATATAAACAGAATTATATCTTTACGGGTGTTCGATGTTGATGATGCACGAGTAGTAGAGAGTTATGGCCGAAAATATTAAGTATGATGACTTTTGGAACGTGTTGAGGAGAGTCCAAAGGTACAATTTCAAGGTGAAAAAAAGTATTAAATTTTTAACGTATACGTTAAACATTAAATGACGGCGTGAACTTTCTAATATGGTGAATTGAATGAACTACCTATTGATTGTTTTGCAATTTGGTTATAAGCGGATAGAATTTTCTTTTGATGATGCCGCTTGGTGGATGTTGATATCTTTGATTTTCGATTTAAGGAGGCATTGATGATTATTGAAAATTATTGTAATGTATGCGATGGGATACCTGATTGTTTTCTGAAATAGACAAACCTTCCATTGGCAATCGAATGGATTCAATCCTAAAAAAATTAAATCGGGTAACCATTTTTTTTATACTAATACCAACTAGGTTAGGTTAGGCTTGTTATTAGGCTATTAGGCCGGCTCCACTGCAACCTAAGAGGTCTAATGTGGCTCATACCTGTTTATAATTTCCTTAGCCCATTATTCTGGATAAAATAATCAATCTATTTGGTAAGACTTCCTCAAAGTCTTGGAGCGCCTTCGTCCCAGGACCAAGTAATTTTGCCCTCATTTTCATTAGTCCTACGCAGTAGTGACATTTGCCCCTCCTTTCGACAGAATCTACTATTCGTTTCAAACTCAATTAATTTGCTTTTTGAGTAGGCAATGGCCTGTATACATTACCAGGCTCTCTCTGGCTCTGAGTTTGTCTGCTCAACTGATAACTAAATCCAGTTAAATCCTAACTCTTCAGTGCCCTTTAGCTTATTGTTGCCGCCATTTTCGTAACCAAATTGAAAGGTAAAATATGGATTTTCTGTCAGTTTGGTTTCAATATGACCGCTATGATAGATTAAAGGATAAAAATCTAAAAAAAAGGTTAAGTGGCTTTTTAGTTGAGAAGGTGTTGGTCTGCTTTATTCAGGAAGGATTTGAAGTGGTGTGGTTTAAGAGTTAGCGCCCGTGCTGCACCCCTTTTCTTTCAACTCAATCGATTATTTTCCTGTTGGCCGTGACCTTAGCTCTGACGCTAAGAACGCAGATTCCGCCCCTGCCTTAGCAAGAGAATTAGCTAAATTATAACGTAAAAAAAACACATGCAATCTCAAAAATTGAGTTTTGGGCATAGTTTGATTTATAAAAAGAATTTTAATAAATTTGTGCATTGTATAATCATTTTAACACAATCTTTTGTTGGATTAAAGAAGAAAAGAAGAAAGTTTCAATTTAGAAGAAAACAAAAATTAAAAAACTCGCGGGGTTTAAATAGTAAACACTCTATAGAACAAAGTAAAATTGGGGTTATATGTCAATTTAATTAAAACTTACCCTTGATAATTAATTTTTCCAATTAATACGTGATGTCACACAATGATTTAGATGGGTAATTTTATTTATTTAAAAGGTGTTTTTATTTATGAAATGTATTAAAAAACTTAGATGCAAGTTTTTTTACATTTCTGTCACTGTCGAAATGTCAGTCTAAAAATATTAGCGCTGCGTTCAATCACAAACCGCGAGTTCGGATCTTTTACCTCTGCTTGCACCTTGGCTTGTACCAAAATGTACTGATCAAAGCTAAAGCTTTAAAATGAGTGGGATTTAAGTAAGGAAAGTTTTTTTGACTGAGCTTTTAGATAACCTCAATTTTTTTACTTTCAGTTTGTAAATAAATTATTATAGTTGTTTTGGATTTTTTTGTTTGGTATATTTTTCGTGCATAATCAGTGACCTTCACTTATGTTTGTTTGGCCTCATTGTACCCTCATAAGTATATTTTTTGTGCTGAAAACGGGTTCAAAATATGGCGTTTTTCTTGACAAAATTGGAGGTGTGTTATTGGTTATTGAACATCTTTGGATATTAAATAAGGTAAATTAATCCTTGTAAAAACGGTTACTTAGGGAAATTATAAACGAATTTATTACCAATTGTTACAAAACAATCCTTTCGGGGGGGGGGGGGGGCTATAAATTTAAACCACCCCCCAGAGGTGGTCTAAAAAATCACCAACTTTATAACCTCAAACACAGATAATAAAGCTATTATGTGCCAAATTTTTTGGCGTATGACCATTTGCCATTTTGAAACCTGTCAGAAAAAATTAGTTTTAGGGTATTTTTTCCTAAAATATGGTATATTTTGAGAAAAAAAGCAATTTTTCTGTGGTATTTTGCAATAGCAATACAAAATAATGAATAACTTTGTGTCTTTTCTGTATGCGTAAGTTTTTTTTGAAAACTGGTTTTACAATTTAGTACTCCTCACACTGTTAAGGTTTTAATTTGACAACAAATTAAATTTCTTTTCGTAATCCATTATCAGTACAAGTTTGGAATTGTATTGATTTTAAGATTGAAATATTCTCTATATGAAAATAAAGAGTAATTTCCCTTTCAACCTGTCAAACTCAGACACGACCGCCTTGGCATTACTCCCCCTATAACTTTTGCACGAAAAACAATAAAACGAAATCACCTTACCGATATTCATAACCCGCCGATCTAAACATCAATCTTAATTACAAACAATCCCCTTTTTCAGGAGGGGATGAGACAAAGGTAACTCCTTTCGGAATAAGTTTAGACACTGATGAAAGTTATATTAGCGCAAATAAAAGATTTGCTAACTATTTTCTTATTTTGCTTATCGATGCTTACGATCCGATTAAGAGTGAACATCTGTTTCTTAAATATAACAATAGTATCATTTTTAAATTTTAATTTCGGGAGCAAAAATGTTTTTGTTGTAAGTTGTCACAATTTTTCAAGTGAAATTTTGAAGGAAGCTGCTTTAGTTAGTTTAGAGTATATTTTAATAAATTTTGTGTATTTATTATTAGTGAACACGTAATTTTGTGTATTTTTTTAATCCTATAACATTTTACCACCCAGATAACTCACTCGTCGTCTAAGCCTTATATTTTTCTCTTTTGGTAAAATTTTATCTTTTATATTTAACTTCACTTTCCTCATTATGCTATTCTTGCCGAACATTGTCCATGAATGGTTGATATGATCCTTTGTGAACGTCTATATTAACATATGGCGAACTTTAAGTCGAACCCGATATGTATCTATATAGTACTTCAGTGTAAAGCTTGTTTTTTGCTATACATGCCGGTACTCACGCCGGACAACAAATTTGTCGTGGTGAAACCAAAATTTTTCTCTTGAAATTGTATGCTCTCAAAAATAAAATACAAATAATTAAAAATTAAAGGAACAAAAATATTTACGTAGGTAAATCGATCTATTCGTTAGCTACATTTGTTATTTTTGTAACACTCATATAACGGCTTCACAGAAAAAAATTTGCACCCAGAACAATTTTGTGAAAATATTACCAACGAATTGTGCGAAAAAACTACATATTTGTTGAAAATATTATTAGAATTGGGTACCATTTTGATACAAATTGTTCTTGGTGCAAATCTAAGAACAATTTGTGTAAAAATTTTACACAATTGTAAACAATAGTAGTAGTAGTAGTAGTAGTAAGGGGCGGCCCGCAGGCCTGGCAATTAGACCTCTTCATCATATCTTATATATATATATCTTAGAGAGTGTAGCTCCTCCTCTTCTATTGTGGGGGCACCCCACGTCTGCTGCCTCAATCTGGCGTACCCGTCACACTCTTCTATCAGGTGCACCGCTGATTCCTCTGCCCACCCACATGCTGGACAGGCGGAGTCGTCCAACACTCTGATGCATGTCAAGTGCTTGCGTAGCCGATTATGCCCTGTCAGCATTCCTACTAACAATCCAATGTCGTTGCGAGTTTTTCCTAGGAGCTATTTAGTTCTGGCTGCGTTTGGTCCACTCACGAACAGTTTGGACTGTCTGCACTCTCGCTCTTCCCTCCAGAACGACTTCAGTTGATCGCTCGCCCATTTATTGAGTTCGCTCTGCACCTGTTTTCTTGTGATTCCCAAGAGCGGTTCCGGTCCAATATATTGGGTTTCGGCACCAGCTCTGGCAAGTTCATCCGCCTTCTCATTCCCTGGTATTCCCTCGTGGCCCGGGACCCACACTACGCTACTGACTAAGAGCCTTGAGGGAAACCTGGCTGTCGGAACATATGCAAATGTCCCTCCTGTCATTTCTGACCTCTGCTAGGGTTGCCGCCATGATAATGGCGTATACCTCCGCCTGAAAGACCGTAGCGTGCTCGCCAAGCGGGTAGCTTTCTTGAACCTCTAGGCCTTCCGCATACACTCCTGCGCCTGTTATCTGCCTGTAAACAATAACTCCACACATTCTTCCCAGTGTTTCCTTGCATTTTTCGAAAGAAAAGCTCTAGCGATAATAACTCTCCCAATCAAGTTAGCCTGGAAAAAAGGCGCGAGTAGACTGTGTCAGGCAGGCGCCGTAGATTTTTCGCCTTTGAACTTTGGCTTTGGCTCAGCCAACCTGGATTTTTCAATTGCTTTTTTAGAGTTATTATGTTTACACATTTTGCGACACTTGGGTCATTATAGTATCTCTTTGTGATATGGAAACATCCGACTTAAATAATAAATAGACTAAGGTTACATTCAAAGCAACTTTAAACTTTGGCAATCAACGGCAAATGCAAAGAGTATAGATTTATTAGCGGTTGCCTTTATTATTATACCCGCCTTCTTGATTGATTCTAATTAGCTAGGCGATGCTTGTTTTTGATATACGTCTCAAAATCTTTGGTGCATGTTTTGTTTTTGTTGAAAGACGTTTGGAAAATTCTCCGGAGCGCCGTTGTTTTCCAATCATCTATTTTTGTCCAAATTAATGCGTGTGAAAGAGACAGCTGCACTAAAGCCCGCTACACACACGCAGTTGGCTTAAGAGCGCCAATTTGTGTGTGGACCATCGCTGATCGTTAGTTAGCCCAAAATATTGATATTTCTTGTGAAACTGTGGTCAGTCTCGGTGTGTGTAGTTATTTGGGCCTTTTAGAAAATACTTGAGCCCTTTTTAGAGGAGGAACCTCTTATGGGCTCCTAATCTATGCTTATGCATAGATAGTGTGGAACTCGTACTGATTAAACCCAAACCACCACGGAGGTCGGCGATGTCTACCCATTTGAGACAACTTGTCCCCTTGTCCAGGTTATAGGTGACCCTTGGACGGATAATTAAAGGGGTTAAAATTCAAGTGGGGTTATTTTGTAGTAGAATTGCCAAGTCTAGAAGTGAACTTCGTTTTTTGATATCACTTCTAGTAATCGAGATATTCAATTTTGAAAGTTGTTTCCCTCTTTTTTTAATCTATCATACACATTGACTTTTGAAGGTTAAGTATCACATAGAGGCATGACAATGACATATTGTATTTGTTAAGTTAGGTCAGTATCCCAGCATGTCATATTTTGTCAAGACGTGTATACCCAAAATTGATGACGAAGTAGTGGCAGGATTGAACTTTCAAAATTAAATATCTTGAATATTAGAAGTGATATCAAAAAAAAAGTTCACTTCTAGACTTGGCATCGATTCTACTGGAAAATTAACCTCACTGCATTTTTGATGGAGAACTTTTTTAATGTTTTGGATGTACCTTAACGTTCAAGGTGCATTCTATCTAATAAGAATGACCCCAGCCAAATCTCTTACTCTCTATACCCGAGGATTCACACGTCAGGTTAATAAAAATGGTCTTATAAGACTGGGCCTTCCTCTCAGGAACCTCTTTGAGATCTAAAATTTAGCCATTTAAATATCTCATGCTTCACCTCTGACGCAAGTCCTCTCTCTTATCTGAGTAATTGCATTTAATCCATTAATGTTAGTTAGGTTTCACCGTCAATGTTGGTTGAATGACTGCAGAGATTTATGGGGTTAAGATAATAAAAAATCAAGATTTTGTTTCAATGTTTATGTTATTTATAGAAACGTACGATAGAACAGGAAAAACCAAACACCTCAACTAAAACAATGGAAAGACAAAATTTTTATTCTTCATGACTTGCATAAACAAACATAAATTTGAATGGCACTGGACCCGAACCAACGGAAGCTGAATAAATCCTGGCAAAGTGTAGTTATTTTAAACCTACTCAATAAAATCTGCAAGTCAAGCTGCGTGTGTGTGTAGTGCGCTTAAGATCCAGTCGAAGATTGATCTCGGCTTTAAAGCAAAATTTGTAGAAGTTTTGTTGCCTGTATTAATGCTTCGTAAATTTAGTCATGCATAGAATGAAGGATTAAAAGGGTTGTATGGAAAATAATGCTTCTTATAAGAGTTTTCTCGATGGCATAACACGGCGGAGATTTTAGTTTAAATTAATTATTAAATTTGGGCGGTGCTAGAAATTCAAAACAAGTATTATTGAGAGTAACCTGGAGTTTCGAACTTCCATTGTCTTTATTTTTACTTTTTTACAACGTTTCGAATGCTCATATATCTGCAATTGTCATCAGGTGAATACTAACAAAAACTAACACTAGCTAATCTTATATACTAGCATGAGTTCAGTGAACCATAAAACTAACCTATGTTCAGTGAACCATGAAGTTTACACTTGGTTGGCTCTGCCCTTTCACAGTTGAAATCTACCTCCGAAAAGTGTGGATTTCCAAATATCCTTGATGGTGACGCTTGTTTGAGAAAATTTATTCTGGTTCCTCAGGATCATATATGTATGAGCTTAAATATATGCCCTTGCAATGCTTTCGGCGTGCACAACTCTTTTACTCTTTTATGACTCTTATTGTCACTTTCTGGCGTCAAAGCTTAGCGTTTCCGCACATGCGCGGCCATCGTCATCGGTTAACCAACCAAAATTCAGAAAGACAGCTGCGCAGTTGTCAAAATTTTTCTATATGTTTACGTTTTTAGAAAATCAGTATTTTCTATTTTTAAATAAATAAATATATGAATAGAAATAATTTTTAGGTATCTTCACTTTTTTCCTTCAATTTTAAGAAAAAATAGCTACCAACCTGTGGAACACTTTTGTTGTTTGGCGGCATCCACAAACACAGCACGACTTTTTATGCGGCGACATCTTAAGCTCCAAGATATAAACAGTTTTTATTATAACTCCTAAAAACTTTCGCGTAACCAACGATTAAAAATATCACAATCAAAAAATTTGCATAAACCAAAACGCGGAAAACTACTATGTGTGATCAAAACAAATCAATAAAAATGGCGTCTCGACCGAAGGGTGAAGAAGAAGGTCGCGAAACCGGCCGCCTCGTAAAATTTTCGCACATGTGCATAGGCGCGGAGCTAAGACATCTCCATGGCGTGCTAGATTTTAGATCTTGCTTACAAGTTTGGCCTGGGAAAGGCCTATATTTAACCTCATACATATATGCTCAGGATGCATGCTGTTTTTTTTTTTAATTTTCGCTTGAATAGGTTCATTGGCGAGGATCTTTGCCTCTTTCATTCTATTAGCCTATTCCTTTGGTAAAATTAGTGCACAACTCATTCGGTGCACTGAGAGCCGGTGTCGCACCGAAAACTTTTTCCGGCCATTTGATTTTTAAAAATCATAACTAAAGAAAATGGCAAGAAATGCGAGAAGTAATATTGCCAAAGATTTTTTAAAATTTTCTAGTTTTTTATCGAGCAGTAGTGATGATGACGATTATGAGGAGTTTTATGCGTGATTACATATGTTCGTGAAGCAACCCCCAAAATCAAAAACCTTATTGAAAATGTGATACATAAGTACAATGACAAGAAGGTAGGTAGGAATACGCCTACTATATAAAACTGGTATAAAATTTAAAAAGAGAACGAGATAAGGCAGCAACTACAACGGAAATAAGTTCTAGCAGGTCGCAGGACCCAATAACCCCTCTTCTGTGTCTGCATGGAAAGATATGCAATATAGTTTATTAGTCACATTTAGTCTTTATGCTAACTATACGCCTAAGCTCTTATGTATTTTGCATTCACCTAATTTTCCTAGCAACAATAAAGGAAAAATGTATGTTCAATTCAAACTGCACCGGTGCACTTTTTGACAGCACCGGACGAGTGTTAGTGCACAACTGACTGTGCACCGGTGATGCACTCAATTTTACCAAAGGAATACGCTATATATGATGTTAATTTTCCCAGCAGTGTTGACCTATTGTCAAGTTTTGCGTTTGTTTTCGGTAAGTCGAACTTCCATAGGTCGGTTGGTTTCTCCGATATAGATATAGTATTGGTTGCATATTCTTGTTGTCTTTTCAGAGATTCCTTTGACATATGGAATAAAGGACTAAATTAGGTAGTCTTAGTTTTTGTTAGTATTTACCGGATGACGATTGCAGATACATAAGCATTCGAAACGTTGTGAAAAAAGTAAGAATAAAGACAATGGAAATTTGAAACTCCAGTTTACTCTCAAGTTCAACATTGTCTACCTCCTTCAAACAACATCTATTATTGATGTGTGATATGTAAAAACCTGTAGACTCATGATGTTGAATTTTAAACGCGTTTTTCTCGGCCAACTCTTACACTCAGAAGATATATTTTGAGTAATTTCCACAGATACTTCTTCTTCCCTGGATACAACACCCTATTTCATGTATTCTGTTTTTAATACTGTCCGGCTTTTTTAATATTACCTATAATTTATCAGTATACCTTATTCTATTAAAAGCACTGGGAGCAGGTTAGGCTTAAAAATATCCGTAACTAATCAAAAGATATGCGCCCGCAGTGAAACATATTGGAAATTTTGATTTGTGGGTCTGAAGACCTTTTAATATATCCTCTTTTTTCTTCGGGTAGATAATTTATTTGCTTCGGTTTGTAGAACGTATTAGCGATTCGATTTCCAATAACTCTGCGAATTTTTTCAGCGCGAATGTTAAATTGCTCTGTTTACGAAGTGCTTGGAATACCCAGTGTGGGGTCTGTTATAATTATTATTAGTGTATTTTTATTTTATTTATTTAGGGGCGGCTCGGGTTGGGGTTACTGGGGAAACAACTTCTCACAGAGGTCCCCCAAAAAGTGTTTAAACTCATTTGGAATGACAACCTTAAAATCCTAGTTTGTAAAATTTGACACACATTTCTATGTAAAAAATTGTACTCCACTAGAATAGGATCAACTAGGATTTTTGAGGTAAGGAAACCATCCTTATTTAAAATGTGTAATAGTCATTTTTTAACCAAAAATTACGCCTCTGCTGAAAATTTTTACTTGCTAGCGTCGAAGCGATTTTTTTTTAAGAAGCCGTCGCAAAAGGTGACGCGCACTGTAGAATATACCTTAAAGCGGAAGTAGCAGTCTTTGCAGATAGTTTAAACATATTTTTAAATTCGATGCTTACCATAGGGATCTCCTAAACGGTAGGAGATACGAAAAGGCTTGAACATTGAACTACTAGAAGGAGCTTTTTTTCAGACCTAGGGCAGGGTGTTTGAGTTCAACATCCTCATCCCATTGTTGTCATGTTAAACTAATACGTTTTCCCCTGTTTTTAATATTATTTAAAATACCTTCAATAATTTTTAGTTCCGTCTAATTAAATGGTCTAGATATAGTAATAAAAATCTATTTTCCTATTCAAGTAGGATGTACAACTATAAAAATAAGAAAAAGATGCTATGGAAATCCCTATTTACACTGAAATTAATGACAAGCCGGCAACACAGATTTCCTGCCTTTGTTTACCAAGAATGGCCAAATATGACGAATTCTAACCTAATATTTAGCTAATATTTTAATTTAACGTGCCTGTGAAACGAAATACTGCGGTCCCCCGGCTTCTGTTTCAACTTGCATATAATAATACACTTCGGAACCATTTTTCGCCACAAACTTTTCACAAAAATATCAAAAAAACACTATTGACAAGTGCTGAAACTTTCACTTTCAAAACAATAATAATCAAAACAATCAATGTTGACTACAAAAGAAGATGTTTAACGAAAACAGAAACGTCAAAACTTTTAAATAGGTTGTGAGTATTATATATTGTGTATATTAGCTTTTTCAACATATATCTTAAACATCATTAATTAATTAATAAATGAGCGTCAAGTTTTGAATCCAAATTTAATAAGTTTTTTTGCATAATTTTGTTATTAAAATTGGCAACAAAGATTTCTTTCTCCCCTTTCCCCACTGTAGATGTTGCACTCAAACAACCAGTGTAACCAAACAGACCAGACTCCTTCTAGTAGTTCAATGTTCTAAGCGAAAAAGTTTAAATTAGGGCAAAGTTGCGCAATTTGACGCTTTGCTCAAAACCAAAAAAAAAGTTTACAAATTCCTGGTAGTTCCGTAGATAGGCGAAAAAACCGAAATGTTTATTTTTAGTTTTTATTTTTCTGCGCCATTATTCTTAAAGCTGTCAAACTTTCTACAGGCACTTTTGTAAGATCTATCTAATGAGAGGTCCGTTTTCAAGATTTGACATTTCAGTGTGACAGGAGCACTGTCAAGTTAATTTTTTCTTATGGACACATGCTTTTTTTCTCCTGCTGTTTGGTTCATAAAGGATGACAGATATTTTACAACCTCATTTTGACAAGTACCTGACGTTTTGAGTTAATTGACTATCATCAGCCCAAATTCCAAGATTAAAAAACAAAGAAAAAAACGAATTTTTAAAATATTAGAGTTATTTTGTTACAACAAAATGTTAAAAAACCTGTCAGTTTTAAAATGTTAAAAAAGTACAATGCAATCGAGTGTCTAAAATATCTTGAGTAAGTTAAAAGCAAAACTTAAATTTTGAATAATGCTGGTCATAAACCCAAAACGTCAGGTGACTTGTCAAAATAAGAGTGCAAAACGTTATCTGTCATCCTTTATGAAACAAACGGCAGGAGAAAAAAAGGATGTGTCCATAAGAAAGACAGTACTCCCGTCACACTGAAATGTCAAGTCTCAAAAAGGGACCCCTCACTAGATAGATCTTAAAAAAGTGCATGTAGAAAGTTTTAAGCGTTTTTTGACAGCTTTAAGAATAAGGGCGCAGAAAAATAAAAACTAAAAATTAAGATTTGGTTTTTTTTTGCGCCTATCTCCGGAACTCTCCGGAATTTGCAATTTTTTTTTCAGTTTTGAGCAAAGCATGAAATTGCGCAACTTTCCTCTAATTTAAACCTATCGTATCTCCTACCGTTTAGGAGATCCCCATGGTGAGCATCGACTTTGAAACACCCTGTATAGGAACCAGATATTTTTTACTTAATGCATTTTGGACTTGATACCTTTTTCTCTGAAATACGCATCATATCATATCTGTGTGTTGATCAGAAAAGTGAATTCTGTGCCATGTTAAATTTCTAAAATAAGCAATTTACAATTACCAGGTTTTATATGTTTTATAAACTCAGCGAAGTGATAATGACAACAAATTTTCGAGCTATGCTGCTGGTTTTGCTACGTTAATCCTGGCCACTGATATATGGCAAAATTTCAAAACAAAAGACACAATATACCTGCATATAAAGTATCACATCACATATTCAACTGCCTTTCTGTTTCAGCGTATCCATGCGTTTTTTGTATTTTTATTGGTCGAAATATAACATAAAAATAAAATATTAGCATTTGAGAGTTTCATATTTTATAGAGTGTATGGAAAGTTGGCCTTAGATGGGAAGATAGTCACAATATTCACTTTTGGTAAAAAGATAAGTCTATGTCAATCTTATGAATACCATCTCTGTCGTCTTGGACAAGTTTTTAGTCTCTGGCTCGGCTCATCAGATACACGAAAATTTTGATATTTTGTGCAAAACTGAGCTATTTTTATTCATTTGTGCCAATGCTCCATGATTTAAAAAAAAATATGTTAGGGTTAGTAGATAAAGAGCGCTTAAATCAGTCTTCAAACACAAGTAGTTATTAATTCCCTCCCTCATGCCAAAATGGTTATAAACATGAACTTTAGTGACACTGAATCCGATTCCATGCGTAGGCCAATCGTCAAGACAAATTACGTGTGTGTAGAGCGCTTTAGAATCAATTACTGTTTTGTGGAGGGCGAACTCTTCATGGGCACCTGATCTATACTTACACTTAGAGTTTGGTAGTGTGAGACTGCGACGTCTCCAGCGACACGTCATGCGTCAGCCTGCAAGGATTACTGCATAAGTTTTTTTTTTTAAATTTTACTCATTTAAAGCAACTTAGGAATAACTCCAGCCAGTCTTTACCTGACTCGCACCTGATGACTGATGACCATCCAAATCTCCTATTTTGCGTCAGAGGACTCTCATCTAAGGGCCCACCACCAAAATGGTCGGATGAGGCCAGTCCTCTCTCTTGGGGATGCTGGCATTTACTCCATTACTGTTGGTTAGGTTTGACCGCCTATGTTAGGTTGAATAACTGCAGAGATTTCTTTCTGGGTAATTGGGTCACCACTTTCCTACGCCAGAAGCCAGAAGCATCCATTAGTCACCCTTTACCTGATGGGATATTGACTTGTTTATTTCTAGCTGAAAACGTATTAAGCGGATATTACTTGTCATCTGATTTCTGAATTTACTGCGGGCTTAGTCCCTTGGTCTTGGGTGCTGACGTCGGCCTGCTTGGTAATGGAAAGCCGCTTGGACCAATCGGTGATGGTGGTGATCGCATCGATAGGAAAATCTCGCTTTGGCTTTTTCTTTGTTCTAGGATGTTCCTAACATAGTAGGGGGCTGTGCTGATAATTCTTAGCCTTCGGTTCTCAAATGCTAGGAGTTTTTCTTTTGTGCTTCTGCATGCTTTGTTCCATGTACACTTCTCTCCACATAAAACTGGTACAGCAGAAGTTAGCAGTTTAATTTTTAAAATTTTTATAGTACGGCATTGTCTTCCTATAAGTGACAATGTCACAGACTCCTGACAACGTCATGTTTTGCATGTCAGTGCCATCCAAATTTAAAAAAATGCCGCCGCATCTTTCCGAATTTGATAAAGCTCAAATCTTAGCAAAACTAGAAAGTGCTTGTTCTATTCGGCAAGTAGCTGTTCATTATGGGAGGAGCAAGTCTACGATAGTAAACATAAAAAACCGATTTCATGAGGAGGGAAACATCCACCTAAAGGAAGGCACCGATTTGACGAAAGTTACTAGCCCAGAGGAAGACCAAGAAGCAATCAATTTTCTGGAAAATCATCCGTTTGCCAAAGCGAAAGAAGTAAAAATTGAATCAAATTTTTCAGGATCCATAACAACATTAGGCAGAAGGATTAAACGTTCGAAGCTAAGGTGTCGCATTACGGCAAAAAAAATTAAACTAAGTGAGGAAAAGAAGCAGTCTCGATTAATTTTTGCGTTGAATTATTTTCTGAAAGACGAAGAATTTTGGCAGCAGGTGGTTTTCGCAGATGAGAAGATCTTTAAATCCAACAGCGATAAAGAAACAAATTCTGGTTTATCGACCGCCAAGAACCCGATACGAAAAACGACATATTGCTGGAAACGAATACCGGCCGGGAAGATTTTCGGTAAATGTTTGGGGCTGGATATCGGCTAGGGGGGGGGGCATGGACATAGAATTAATGGTCGATTTATAGCCGAAGTTTACGTTAAATTAATATGCTGGAAAATGTAATGCTTCCAGAGGTAAGAGTCCCTTATCCAGATCATTTTGTATTCCAACAAGATAACTGTCCAGTTCATACGGCCAGAATTGCGCAGCGATGGTTCCACGATAATAATATCGCAAGTTTTAATATTATTCACAGGAATTCAAAACATCTAATGGAACTCATCGTAAAGGCATATAAGGAAGTTATTGCTGAAAATCCGAACTTATTTGAAAATTTAGCCAAACCAATGCCCAGAATACTTCAAAACATTATTGCAGCCAACCGTGCAATGACGCGCTATTAAAAATAAGTATTTTTTATATGTTTTTAATTTTGTTATTTTTTTAAAATTTTATTTATTTCGTTTACGTGATCCGACCTTTTAACTTTTTTGGGCAAGTAACTTTCGTCAAACCGGTGCCTTCCTTTCGAGAGACAGTTCATTCTTCTTGAATCGATTTACTATAATTACTATCGTAGACTTGCTTTTTTCATAAACAGCCAGTCGAATAGACCAATTACTGTGTAGCTTTTGTTTAGTTAATAAAACATTTTTGCTTTTTTGAAATGTGGTTGTTATTTTTAGTGACCTTATATTTTGAATTAGTCTCCTTATAAAAAGTTTATATATGCCAAAAATACAACCTAAAGTGACAGTCAAAAAGTCAATGTTGTACATAGGAAAATATAAAAAAATTGTATTTGCCACTACCTTCGGCTGTACCAGTTTTATGTGGAGAGAAGTGTAGTCGATGAGTACAGCAGGGTCGGTCTAATGAAGGTTTTATATATTTTGAGCTTGTTTTTCTAACGTAAATTTGCTTCTCCTGTGAGGTAGCGGGTACAGTTTTGCTGCCTTAGCTCTTGCTTGTGTTAGTTTGCTTTGGATATGCTCTGACCAGGTCAGCCGCTTGTCGAAAATTAGTTAAAGGTACTTACATTTAGAATTCCATTCGATGGGTTTATTATTCAGTCTGATAGGCGGATAGTTTCTGGTCCGCCGCTTAGTTTTTTCGATGTTTATTTTGATTTTACATCCCTTTACCTACAGAGGCCCGGCGGGAACCCCGAAGAGGTGGAGTCTACGACTACTTATTCTTTTGCCTTTATCGCAACTAGCGACGCAGTTGAGAGTCATAGTTATTTCCACCAATCAAAGTCTTGGCAAGAAAGTTTTAGCTATAAAATCAAAACGGTCGTTGTGTCCTTGTCTAAAATAAATATATGCAAGGCAACGGTTGCAGCACAACAAAATATAAAAGGAAATCCTTTTGAAATTTATTTGGTCGTATCCTGGATATGGGCAAAAATAAAATCCTTTTTGTTTTGATCAGACGGCATCCAGGTTTGAATTTTCGTAATTTTGTATTTTTATGCGTTTTAATTTACAATAAAAGAAAATTCCAGTAGCGGGGTATGTTACTCTCATGTTACTCTCTCTTGGATTCTTGCATGATACCAAAAAAGAAAGCATCAGTGCAGAAAAGCAGGGGCGGTCGTAGTTCTTTTTAAAGGGAAGGGAACGGTTAGTAAATGTTAGGTTAAATTAGTGTTGTAAATTCACATAGTGTGTTCCAAAAGTCTGGCATAATGGATTTTTTGAGAGAACTATGTTTGTTTTTTAAAACTTATATAGGTTTATTTTAGGAAAAAAAAGCGGTTTCGAAAAATGTACACCCTTTTATAAAGGGTGTCTCAAAAATAAAATATAAAAAAAAACTGATCTTTTCCTAAAGTGGACACCCTGTATATTATCTCGTTTTCTGAATCCTTAAAAAATAAGCTTTTTAAAAATATTATTACTACTAGATATATGCAAAAACACACCTACGCCTCTGTCATAAAAATACAAATTCCATTATTTTAGAAAGACATGCATCTGCACATTTTTATCTGAAAAAGTTGTAACACAAAGCTGGAACATATTTACTATTTCATTTTTATTTCTATTACTTTTCAACATGTAATCTAAAAATTTTACGAAAAAATATGACTGTTGCAGCACGAAAAAGAAATAAAAGAATATGAAATAGAATATATTGTGTAATAAAAAAATGCAATATTGTTATTCATTTTTGGGTCTGGTAGCCAGGATTAGCCAAATAAAATATCCAAATATTATACTGTACACAAGTTTAATTGTAAAATACTAGCAGAAACCATAAAAGTTTGGGGCTTTCGTGGTAATTTACATATTTTTTATAGTTTGTATCCTTACTTGCACAAGAAAAATGTTAATCAATTTGGTTAATCCTCCAGTTAAATTAAAATCGATCTTACAACGGACGCAAAAAATCGGAAAGCTACTTAAACTTCCTAATGAGAAAATAGACATATGTCATATTGGGATCAACTCTGTTCAAGAGAAGTCTGAGCTGAATCCTTTCGAAATCTATTCGCTGTATCCAGTTTAAGCCCTTGGTCTTATTTCATCAACGTCATATTGCTAGAATCAGTTTACGGGGTCTATCTTAATGGAAGCAACACACTGACTTGAGTTCGATTTGTCACGGTCCTGAGCCGCGTTCGAGCTTAGGTACAACTAGCTTCCGTAAAATTTAATATTGTATAATTTTTGGAGATTATGTTTTTAATAATTTTAGAGTTGAAGTTTGGGGTGAACTTTGGTGGGTGGTAGATAGATGATGGCCAAAAGCTGATTTGTTTGGTCTGTGTATGTGTTCTTTTATCCTGGTTTCCAAATTTCTGCAAGTTCTTCCTATGTAAGAAGCTGGACATTGATGGATTTCACCAGTCCAACAATAGAGTTCCTAAATTTTTCAATGGATTTAATGAATCCAACAAATGTTGGCACCGATCGCCACCGGCTTCGGGAGTCGGTGAAAAATCGTCGTTGGATTAAACATAACCCTACTTTACGGTTATTTATTTTTTCCAGTTTTTTTATAACTTATTCAAACCAAGATATTCTTTTATAATGCATTTTGGTTAATACAAGGTACAGTACAGGATGCTTATAGTGAAGTGGTGAGCCAGATAACCATAATATTAATGCAAGACAGTTCAAGTGAAGACTGATGATGAGCTAGACATCATACTAAATTTGAAGCAAAAACGTACTTGCATTGACGACTATGTTGAAAAAACTGTCCAGAAATACAGCATGAGTCGTTCCTCAAGGCTCCTTCCCAAGGAAGAAGGGAGCCTTGGGAACGACTATGAATACGGCCCGTATAAGTCACATTTCCGATTTTCTCGAGACGAAGTTGAGGTATGAATTTATTATTTTAAGTGTGGTTATTGGCCCACAGCTTTTTAAGCCGCAATGCGTTCTTTTTGTATTTGATGGAACAACGACATTTCATCACTGCTAGATATCAGATGGATGTCCAACCCATCTGTCAACCGAATGTTGGCACCGATGTTCCACCGCTATCAAAAAAATGTTGAATTTACAAACTCGCCCATTCCACTTTTCTTAAATTTACTGGTCTTGTTTTTCGAGTTGGTTAGTATGCTGTTTAAATTATTTGTGTTTGTATGTGTATTATGTATGTTTTCGTTAAAATATTTTATGGTTTTAGTCACTTTCCCTTGTAAAATTTTGATAAGGCTTTAGTAACTTGCCATGTAAAAAAAGAGATAATGGTGAATATCAAAAAATTACCTCTTTTTATTGATGAATTTTGCAAAAAACTTACAATGGCTAAGAAACTTCGTTTTGGTAAAAAATGATCCAGGAGAATGAAAATAATAAATATACTATTTTATGATTTTTCACTTCCTTATTTTATTTTGGACAAACTTTAATTGGTTACAAAAGGCAAATCGAAACAAGAGAAATGTAATGTTATTTTGAGTTTTTTAGAACGAAGAAGTTATGGGTTGGATGCAAAAGCAGGTAGTTTTATAGTGCTTAACAGAGCCAGGAGAATGAGAACATTATATTCTACTGTTTTTGCCACGTGCAGATGGGATCAATATGAATCTAAACTAAATCAAACGTCTAATCTATGGGAACATTTTATGGGGAAAAAAAACTTACCCGGAAGAAAGTGAGCTGGGGACATGCAAGGAGAATCAGATTGGGACTGGAATTTTTTAAAACAAAATATTGAAAACATAAAAATGAAGGTAGATTTTCCATTTTTACAATCAAATACACCTCTCTTCCTAACCACATCAAAAAAAATTCACAAATCCGTCGTATTTGCAAAGTAAATGGTAGGGACAACTAGAGAGGTAATTTTTTGATATTCACCCATAAAACATAAACGGCACGATATTAATAGCGTTTTCCTTTTGATGCACTGGTGCGCACTAAGTGTACCTCTATCCTTTTCTATTTTGTATCAAAATGAAGGATAGAGAGTCATTCAGTGCGCACTGGTGCAACAAAAGGATATTGCTCTGAGCTATAAAGTCCGCATGGAAGGAACCGAATATTCGCGATCTTTAAACCATAGTTTAATAAATGGTTGGAAATTGGTGTTATAAAGCTCCAAAAAATAGGTAGGAACAGTTGCGGACAAAAGGGGGAAGTTACTGTGGCACATGTATTCGCGCGCAATCAAAAATTGTCCTAAGAAAGGCGTCTTTTGCATGTTTTAGACATACGGCGTTTTTGATTGCAATCAAAATAATGTTTTTCTTGTTATTTGTCGTAAATTTTGTTTAAATAGTAAAAAAAAGGTTATTGGTGCAATGCAGATTAAGGATATACAAGAAATTCTTTATGTTTTTTGTAAATTTCGTTAATTTCGATGTAAAAGGCCTACTTCATTAGAGAAGGTAATGTCCTCGCCCAAAAAGAGTGTGACAGTTATAGCTCGAACGCGGCTCTGTTTGACCTTGGTTCTAAAATTTCCTAGAAGTATAAGTGAGAAAGAAAGCCTCGAAAAAGAAGTTAAAAAACCTCCGAATCAGTTACTTCAACCGAAAAGAAACTAAAAGCATGGGTGGAAAAAACAAGGAATACAAAAAGGACCAAAGCGAAAACAGAAATTATCAAATGATATTTCGCCCTGGGCAACCAGCGTGGGCTCATCAGTGGTTCCACTGGTCACCCTCCCCAAATATCATGCAGCACCATCATACACTTTGATTTCCAACTTTAAATCACTCACAAATGGGCATCGTTCCGCACTGGCACTTATCTAAGTCACCTGATACGGGTTCGTCCTGGCGTGTTAATCTTTCTAATAGGGTTACGCTCCTAAGGCGATTAAAACAAAAAGAAGTTAAAAAACGTGCCAATCGGTTACTGTGGTGGAAAAAACGAAAATTCAAACTTGGATGAGTATCCCATAAGTATCACAAAAATGACCAAAGAGAAATGATCAAATGATGTTTCGCCCTGGGCAGCCAGCTATTTTGGAAGACCCTATAGAAACAAAGAGACGAATTTTCAAAATAGAAGAACGAAATGTGGATGGCTTGAAATGTCCCAAACTAAATATCTATGTTATTAATTAAGAATCTGTATTCAAAACGGTGATGGATCTAATAATGGAAGACACCGTTCGAAATTGTTTCTGTGACAGAATTGGATGTGGGCCAATCATAGAACTAGCGCCGAGCATTGTATTAAATTAATACTTGTATTTTGTCAATATCCCATAGGTTTAATAATTTAAATGCTTATAAATATAAAGTGGATGAAATAACGAATCAAAAGTGGTCCATTTGAAATACAGCCTGGCCTTGGCCTAAACCTGGTTGATATTTTGTCAAGAATCCTCAAAAAAAGAAATGTTTATTATGGTTAATACTGCAGTAATAAAGTCTAAAGAAACTTTATTTGTCTTTTCCCTAAAAAAAATTACTTATGGACGTTTGTTTTTTTCACTGCTCTCGGCCAAATGTCAGTCCATTAAATTTAAAATTATGATTTTTGTCATAATATATCAATCAAATCGTATTCAATAAGTATCGAAAATCGAGCATCCTGTTCTTCAAATTCACGCTCTTTGTCGGAACAGAGAACATGCCCTATGAAAAAAGGAAGACAATCTTGAGGACGATGTGAAAACATACTAATTCATTTAAAAGAAAATGCGCCATCTACAGCTTATGAACATGGCATATTTTACTGATAAAATAAGGTATTCCCTAGTCTGTAATAGGGAACTTTTGCACCTCTTATTTTGTCCCAATTTCACTTTATCCCTTATTGCGCGCTTGACAAGAAATAACGATTTCCCTTAAGCCCACTTGACATGAAGCAATATACCTTGCAATTGCCTGCAATTCGGGTTCATTCTAAAATAATGTCACAAATGTTTTGGGGTGTTTTTTAATCCACCCTCTTAATGTCACAATTTCTGTTGTGTTGTTTGTCATGTTTCCCCAAAAAATATATACTGAACATGTCCTCTATTCTTTTTAATTGTAAAGATAGGTGTCACTTTTTGTTTAATCATTTTCTTTGCCTAGAATTTCGTAAGAAATGTAAAATATTGACTTGCACTGGCAACTGTAATAAGTGATCCCGATCTGTTTATTATAACCTCCCTTTTCTCTGTTGTGTTTTAGAGTTTTAAAGATTATTAATGATTAAAATTCACGGTAAAAAACACAAGAATAACATTTTGAATGAAAAATATTATTGGACAAATTTTCTTTGTAAATCTTGATAATAATAAATACCGTGTAAAGTCGTCTTTAAACAAATCAAAGGCGGTGTGCAAAAACTAAAAATGCTGCCTTAAGGCTATAGTTTCTCCCCAGATTTTAAGTATACAAAAGTACAACTGACAACGCCTTGTTCTTTAATTTTTTAATCTTTTGCCAGAGTGCACAGGGAAAACTAAACAATAGAATTAGCTGAAATTTTGCAGGGGTGATCATTTTTAAATGCTTAACAAAAACATCTGAAGAATTTTTCAAAATTCTCAATTATTTTTTCTTCAAAACAAAAGCTCTGGTGTCGTCATCTATCCCAAAAGCCTCAAAATAATTGCGGATTGGAACAAACCTGATTTACAAAAAAAAAATAGAGAAATACTCACAATTTCCTCTGGATTACATTTTTCCTTTTTATATTTCCTTGCTTTAGCGAAAATAAAAACTAAGTTTCCTTTTTTCCAATAGCCTGTGCACTCCGGAAAAGAAAACCGATCAATTAATCACACTTCATTGAATTTGGGAGAGAGGAGGTTATGTTTATCTTTCAAAAATGTGTTTTCAAAAACATTGTTCTAAAACAAATATGAAACCACTCCGCGTGTACGATCGCCTGCCGAAAAAGGCCAATCATTGCGCGGGCATTACCGGAGTCTATCAAAGAACCAAGAGAACTTTACTGGCTTGCTGGGATTAATAGGAATTCGCATAGAAACATTCGGTGCCCATAACCCCACATAATTTTGTTTTTATTTTGAATCAATATTTTTTTTTCAATTTAAATTATTGCGGCATAGTTATGTGCAAGTGTATTAGTAAAATCTTGGCGTAGAATAGATTTTAGAACCTCAGTTTCAAAAACACACGGATACTTGAGTACTAACAAAACAGTAAAGCTCCATTTAGAGGTTGGAAAGATTTTTAAATCTGCATGCTTTTAAGTTAACCTGTTGTCGGTATCAGCTAGCGGGAGTGTTTCCATTTCAATTATAAATGCACCTGTAAATGCAACCTTAAACATTACACCCAGTTACTTTAATACGTAGTTAGGTAGCGTTTTTTTAGCAGGTAATTCGTGGAATAAATGGTTTTCTTTTATTTTAGTAATTTACTTGGTTTTTTAGCGGCGCAGAATGCTAAAAGTCAAAATAATAACTTAAAATAAACATAAATAAAGTCTCCGCGTTGCTGTGAAAAATAAATTCAATGACGTAAAATTTTGCAAAAAAATCAGGTCGACATAGTTACATTGAGTTCCTAATATCTTTTCGTATAGGGTAGAAATTAAATTAAATTACATTATTATTCAAAAAGTATAATTTGACAATTGAGCAAGTGGTCAACTAATTAATACCGGTCAACCCATTGACATGAACACAAGTATAAACAGACATTTAACCCATCTGTATTGTAATCTTATGTAGTTTGCCCACGCCTACGATAATGACAGCTGAGCGGGATCAGGGAGTGGAACCGTATTTTGTGACTGGGAATTAATGATGTACGATAAAGCCATATTAATCAGGTGATATTGAAAAAGCATGTGCAATGTGCAATATTAATACTTTCAGTGCAAGGTTGGGGAACATTTTATACAGGTGACTGACTGTAGTTTTTGTCACTTTGATAAAAGTTTAAAATGTCGCATTACATTTTGTTCTATAGTCTAAAACAGCGCTTTAATAGAATCTCAAATTTTTCCAGGATGAAGGTGTTGGGTCATATAATAATTATATATTTAGTCCTATGTCAAAAATCATATATTACATGAAATTTTAAGAAATTTAATATAATTATTAGATTGTTACAAATGATACAAACAACATTAAGATCTTGTTTCTGCTAATTGAGGTGCTAATGATTAGATTAGCAATAATGATAAAAAAATATTTTTGTAGCCTTTTCTTATGGCAAAACCTTCATAGCAAGAGGTTTTTTAAATCATTATATTTAAAGAAGTTTGGGCAAAGAAGGACGAGATTCTTAAAGGGATTGAAGGTAGAAATACTATGCTTTATTTTTCTATATATATAAGAAAGGACTTAGAGGACTTATTTTCTAAAAATTTAGTATAGCTTAATTTTATTACATAAAAAACAATAAATCATACACACGTTCTCTTTTTTAATTTAGAAACGCACGTTCACACTTATCTTGAAGTAAATAAATTACTTATAAACACTATCAACATATATTGTGAATATACATATTCAAAATTTGACAAGCTGAAAGTCTTCTTTAAAAAAATGCGGATTTAGAAATTAACGAAACACAATCCAACATTTATTGTTTTTGTCATGTTTACTAGCCTACTAAATTAGTATTCCCTATCACTTAAGAAGCTTTTTTTAGGTAGTTTGGAATATATAGGACAAAATAAAATAATAATTTATAAAAAATATCCCGATAAACTTTTTGAATTTTGTCATGGGGATGAACCATTGTGCAATGCAGCGGCTGTTTTTTGAAAAATAGTGGGGTGAAATAAGGACGGAATGGTAATACAAAGAGCATTTAATAAGCCTTTAATTACTATTATCCCTTTTTACCGTAAAATTAATTTCTTGATGTTTCCTAACGTTGCGGGAAAAAACGCAACTTTTATTTGAGTCCAAAAACTGAGCTAAGGTCACTGACAAAAAAAGAATCCCTACTGTTTAATAAACGCTTGTAAAGAAGATGATCTGGCCTGTTTAATTCCTACAGTTCCTATTGAGTTGGCAATCCAGGTATTTGTACAAATCGCCATATTCGACTTGTTGGCCATTCACCGGTGATTCCCAAATGATTGGCGGGGGGGATAATATAATGGAATAATAATATTATAAGCGATTCCCAAGTTACCTAATATTCTGAGATTTTTTTTTTATTGTTGTTTGAACAAATTAGAAATACAAATGTTAAATGTTAATCGTCTCCTGATGATGCTAACCTTGTTAGCGAAACGCGCGTCGAGTGCAAAAAAGGGTAGTTTTGGTTTGTGGAAAACAATCATAACTTTGTTTTAGTGCAACCAAAGGTTCCAAATTCCCAACATAGACAAAATGTTTTGTAAAATGTACTTAAATTTTCCAACTAAACCTTCATATTTCCCAACTGAATCTTCATATTTCCCAACTGCAAGCAACATTGGGGGGAGGCGCCCTCCATTCCCTCCCATTCCCCCCCCATCCCTCCCAAGGGATAGCCGGTGTCGCCATTTACTTCTATGTTGTACTTCTAATGTTTTTTTGCTAGAGTGTTTTATTTGACCAACAATTATTGCGAACTGTGATTCGATTTTTTTTTTAATACTGGGACTTTCCATCCATCATAGGATCAATGCCCAGTTTCAGCCAAGTTTTTGCAAAGTTAAAGACAAACACAAAATATCCATGCACCAGCCGGGATTCGAACCCGGAACCTTCCGTGCGGCAGGCAGATACGCTGCCCACACATCGGAGACAATAGAGTTGGCAAGCTATTTTTGATTGCTTGTGGTTAGCATATCTTTGATGCGTTTGTGAAAGCGCTTTCAAAAAAAAAGAGTTAAAGTTGTGCTTACAACGTACGACGTAACCAAACCTATTCTTGTTCAGTGCGTGATGCACAGTTTTACTTCAAGCCGCCCACTTCTATCTCCTTCCTCGTCGAAAAAAGTGAGACAATAGAATGGAAAATAGAAGGAGTGAAACAGTGGATCAGGCATTTATAAAAACACACAGATAAAAAATGGTTTGGATACGCTAGCTAGAATACTGCAAGGGCGTACGTAGAGATAGGTGAGACGTAGTCGCTGTTGTACGACGTATCCGTTCTGATTAAGCACTCTATTTGTGCAACTTTAAGGGCGGTATTAGACACTTAAAGTTAATTTTCGAGTCGACCTATCGAGCAGATGTACTTTTAAACTAATGGCGAATGCGTGACAGCTCCAGCTGATCAAATGCATCACAACATCATTTCGTATGCAGGGACGGTCGTAACGTTACGACTCCCTTACTAAGATGGACTAAGATGGACTAAGGTTTAGTACTATGGGACGCATGTGCTTTTTAATCTAATTTTGCAGGTTTATCTTCAAACTTGAGTAAAATTTGTATAGTATTTTCGACTTATTATAGAAGTAGAAGGAATTTCGCAAGGGAAAAAAATACCAATTTTCTAAGGATATAGTGGAAAAAATGGAAATCAAAGGAGATTGACGGTGAATTTTACCTGCATACTAGACAGTTTTACTAAAAATACTCCGATAATTAGTTCACTTACTCATTTTTTTTAAATTTCATCTCGTTCTCAACACTTGTCGTTTTCCAAAAAAGTATTCACATCAGTAATATTCTCCACAACCTCAAATTTAAGTCTTTTTCGTAATGGATTCTCATCTGCTATTCTGGCAGTCGATACAGCCACTTGTTCTTCCTTGAAGGGGTGCGTTCAAATATTGGAGATAAGAGCCCTCTGTCGCAAAACTTAGCCACCCCGGCAAAGAAAATCAAGCAACGACTTCTAAACTTTTCCACTTCATTGAATTTAAGTGATTCACGTAGTTCCAAGGCTGGCTGATAGATTGCAGTACTCACCCGGTGTTTGTTAAGATTTAGGGCTTCAATCATAAAAACAAAACCGCACAAAACAAACCCGTGTCAAAACAAAAACGCGCAATATAAAATGGCATCCAAATTGAACTGCGGTCACTTAGTTAATTGACTGGCAAAATCTCACATTTCAACTGAGTGGCCACTTAACTGAGTGGCCACTTAACTTGTTGGTGCAAATGGCCCTAAAAGTATTTAAACCTGACCCACTCAAGATGAGAAAAATAAATCCAATTCAACCTAACCCAGTAATATAATATAATTTATTAAATCTTAGGGCCATGCGCGGTTATGGTCATACGCGCTTATGGCCATGCGCGGTTTTGGTCTTGCGCGGTTTTGACTCGTGCCGTTTAGGTTCACGGGTTTGTGTGGCACAGTTTTTACCGCGCGATTTGATTGCGCGATCGAAGCAGTGAACTCTTTTAAAAGGCTTTCGTCATTTAAGAGGGCAGTCGCCCAAAAAGCGCAATTCTGCACCACCTCGAATCAACTTTTCATAGTGCAAACCGCAAAAAGGAAATGGAAAAGAGATGAGAATTCACATTCTCAGAGCACTTTATATTGAGAGCCATATAGTGAGATAATATACGTTCGTGTACCTTAAAAACGCGATGGAATAGCCAACTGAAGCAGAAAAAAGTCTGGAATTTGCTTTTTTATTATTAAAGTGCTTCAAAATTTACATTACAAAACCAACAATCAACAAATAAGTGATTGTTAAAAAAAAATAAACCACCTTTTGAAAATGGTCTATAATTAAGGCTGATTTAACCCAAATTTTACTCGAAATTCCGTTCCCGGTCCACTTTGACAGTTTTCAAATTTCTTGTTTACACAGATTTCATTAATTTTTACTAATTATTTGGACTATTTTAAAAAAATGGTCCTATGCGTCTCATTCCAGTACATTTTGACGTCTATCCAGGTAAAATTATCTTATCAATTGTGCTCTGGTTCGGCTTAAAATACATTTTTCGATTCCCATGTATGTATCAGCCTTCAAACCAAACTTTCAATAAACTGTAGTCCTTAGTAAACTGGCCTAAGTGTCTTTTATGCAACCTAGCGGTTACCTCTCCTTATCCGGACCACTTCTGTTTGAACTCACAGGAAAAAAATATTCGCGAAACCATTAAATCCTGCTGAACTTAATAAAATCGACAATAAATAAATGCTAGCAAATAATAACCTTTAATTCCCCATAAACCACAAAAGAACTTGGGAAAATACTTTTGTATTGTCTGCCGCCTTCGGAGTAAATTTAATAAATATCGGCCTCGATAAATCAGCAGTAGCTTCGGCCAAATGCCATCTGGCACATGGCTAACTATCTCGCGAATGGATAAAAGCTACCGTCCGAAGAGAGGCAAAAAGCCATCATCGGATCGGCCGTCTTGAGGCCAAAGATGTAGGAGTGATGGTAGATAAAAGGTGGCTCGTTACCTGAATAGTAGGCCTCCACCCTTTTTACCCTACTCCGTGCCTTCCCCTCTCTCACTATCGTCACTTCGTGCGCACTCTTGTATACTCTAAGGACTTACTTTGAAAGTTTGAGTTGTCATGTTTGATTTCTTTACCTCGCTTTTGTCATGGGCGGCTCGTTCTTATTTTAAATAAATACGATAAGAAAGTATTTCACGAAAGCACGACTAGTCCATTATCCTACAGTCGCGAGTTACTAAAGTAAAAAATATACGCAAAAATTATAAATCTACCAGATTTTACTCTTACTCCGGGTTCTCTGTATTTTAATAAAGAAGTAAAACGACAGGCATTCAGAATTACTAAAGTTATGAATAAATTATCAATACGAAAAGTTGGGTAAACCCTCTGTAAAACCGGACAACAAAATTTTCAGGTAAGTACTATTCACAGGAACTAAAATCTGGAAACGTATATTGATATCTGCTTCTTTGCTTCAAAAATTATGTTTTTAAAAAAAATATTTTAACACCTCTTTTAAATATTTCAAAACTAAAGCTCTTAGTAATTTGAACCAAACTGCAGAAAAATGTTTATTTCAAAGTTACAATTTTTTCAACTAGGTATTTCACACTTCTCTTCCTAAACCCCCATCATTCTATGCAACATTTACTTGGTGGGTGGCCAAAAAAACGCTTTGGTACCAAATTTTCGTTAAAATCATAATACATAATGCCTTCTCTATCATGTGGTCAGACCGACAGAAAATCCTTTTTTTTTTGTAGATGTAGGTGTTTTAGGACCCAAATAGCAACTAAATTTTTGATGAACTACCGTACCATACGTTGGTATGATGATGGTGTACTAATAACACATTTTGTGTCACTGAGTTTCAATTAAGAATTAAAACAGTTTTTTTTCTTTCTTTTGACTATTATATTTATACTTATACGTAAAAAAAATAATTATTCCGTAATAATTACAGAAAACTGATTAAAGTTATCTAAATTATTCAAATGAACTTAAAACTACATTACATTTATAAAGTTTAAAATCTTTTGCCAATACAACGCATTCTCACAGTACCTATATATGTTACCGTTAAAACCCGGTTTTTCCTTGTAAAAACTAGTTTTAACTGTTAACTCTATATTAGCTACCTAATCTAAACTAGTTTTTCCTAGGAAAACCAGGTTGTAACTGAAATCGGGGTTTTACGGTAACATATATACAGGCGAATACTTGCCCCAAAAAAAGTACTTAAATTCTTATCATAAACTAAATAACTATATACCTATATCTTTAAAAAATGATTTTTTTTACCAAGAATAGCTAAACTCGACTAAAGATCAACTTTCACAACGCCGTAATAATTTTTTTACTAATTTCGGATATAAAATGGGACACACAAGTTCACACACCAGGCACGCAAATACACAAGGAATAGAATTTATACTTCCACTTTATTAAGAACTATCGTCGGGGCAAAAAAAGGTACATTTATAAAACTTACCTCACAAATCCTTAAATTTTCGTGCTGCTTAAAGTCTTGTTCGAACGCTTCCCGCCAAGCTCTCCTTATATTGCTGTTTGATTTTCCTAATAAAAATACTTCTTCAGTCATTATAACTTACTTTTAATAGGTACTTGAAAGAGCTGAACTACTCTCCTAGCTTAACCGTTCTTTTTCCAATTCAATTTTTATTGTCATATCCACATCTGGCCATGGCCACCTTGTTGTGAATTGATTAAAATTTAATTCTGAATACAAAAATAAAATAAAAAATAGGGGGTTCCATAAGAAAAAAGGTAACTTTGCGTTATATCTTGAAAACTAAAAGTAGTAGCTAAAATTTAGTTTGAGATCTACAAAAACGCAATTTACACCAAAAAGAAATGTTCATAAATAAAAAAGTTACAGACCCTATCCCAAAATGCAGACTTCAAAAAGCCCCCGTAGCTCAAAAATGGGTGGACATATTAAAATGCGGTTTTCATCAAAAATCTTGTCTTGAAATTTGAGCCTCGCAAAAGAGTGTTGGTTTTTCTCTATCTCCGCTAGAAATACCCATACCCATATAAAAGCGACCAATTTGAATCACCCTGTGCTACATGCATAGATAAAAACTGTTGCTATATAACACTTTTTTATTATAATAAATAATTTTTTAAAATTATTTTTAAATGTAAGTAGACAATTGGGTATTAACTGATGTTTCCATTTATACAATTTTCAAGTAGATTTAAAATATCTTGAGGAATGTAACTAACCAAAGTGGTTTCTCTGCATTTCTATCCGACAGCCATGGTCACTAGCTGTTTCACGCGGGTTTTCGTTCATTCTACTTAGCTCTACCATCTTTGCTTAAGGCTCACCACAAAAACTTAGCTAATAAATTGACTCCGGTCGGCTGGACAGTGAAGAATGGGCCAATAAGTTGACTGGGATCGAGTGCGCTGAGAAGAATGAGGGAGTTGTTAAAGGTTTTAGTTAATAAATATTATTTTTATAATGTTCACAACATAATTAAAAAAATATATCCTCCGTGTTCAGCAGCTCTTAAATAAAATATTTGTCCTATTATGGCAATATCTTCAGCCGCTTTTAAAATTTTTGAATTGTTTTTGTATTAGGTAATAAGGATAATACTAACAATTAATAACCTTTAAGTGTTATTTTCAATGTTATTTATAAGAAATGTTTAAGAAGTGGTCCAACTTTTAAAAACAAATAATTTACTGTCTAAAAATTGATTTTGTAAAAGCCCTTATGAAAAGATGTTAAGTATTGACAAATGAATAATCCCAAAATTGAGCACGTGGTTAGAACAATTGATTATTAGTGTTTTACACGATGGGCTCATAAAATAAGGATTAGATTAACTTTGTATTTATTTAAAGGGGGTTTTTATCTCTCGAAAGTGTGAAAAAACTTTAAAAAAAATCGCAAACCACACATAGAAACATTTAAACAAAGGAGGTCATGTAAACAAATGCGACTAAAAATCAGACCTCAATCCAACGATCATTCACTGATGCGGCTCAACGAACTGGACGGTGCCCGGTTCTCTAGAAAATGGCCATTAGCGAAGTACCGATGAAAACTGCAGCTTTGAGACTTTTGAGTGTGATCTTTCAGTGGAAAGTTTTGTTTGATGATTAAGCTTTTAGATAAACTCAATGTTTTAATTTTAGTTTGTAAATGAATGAATAGGTACAGTTGTTTTGGATTTTTTTGATTGGAAACAGTTTTCGTGCACAATCAGTGACCTCCACTTATGTTTGTTTTGGGTCGTAGTGCCCTCATAAAAATATATTTTTTGTGCTGAAAACGGGTTCAAAATATGGCGTTTTATTGTTTAATGAACAACTTGGGATATTAATTGCCAATTGCACGTTGTTTTAAGTCTGGATTAAAAGTTAACGTTGGTGCAAAACGACTACTTAGGGAAATTATAAATGAATTTATTACCAATTGCCACAAAACAATCCTTTATAAAAGGTAATGAAGCTATTATACGCCAAATTTTTGGCATATTCACCATTTGGCATTTTAAAACCTAAAAAAGGGGTATTTTCTCCTAAAATATGATACATTTTGAGAAGAAAAGCAGTTTTTCAGAGGTATTTGGCATTAACAATATAAAATAATCAATAACTTTGTGTCTTTTCAGTATGGGTAAGTGTTTTTTGAAAATTAGTTTTAAAATTTAGTACCCCCCACAGGTGTAAATATTTAGACCTATGGGGGTACTATTTTAGATCTTAGTAAATCCAACTGTTAAAGTTGGCAAGCTATTTTTGATTCCTTGTTGTTAGCGTATCTTTGATGCGTTTGTGAAAGCGTCCAAAAAAAAAGAGTTAAAGTTTTGCTTACAACGTACGACGTAACCAAACCACTTCTTATTCAGTGCTGAATGCACAGTTTTACTTCATACCGCCCACTTCTATCTCCTACCTTGTCGAAAAAAAGTGAGAGGTTAATAGAATGGAAAATAGAAGGAGTGAAACTAAAACTCAGAGATAAAAAAAAATGGTTAGGATACCTAATCTGCGTACGAATAATGCAAGGGTGGTGGTAGAGGTAGGTGAGACGTAGTCGCTGTTGTCGACATATCCGTCCTGAGCATGCGCACTGAGATACGATTACATTTAAGCACTCTATATTTGTGCAACTAAGTGTCTGATAAGTTTATGTTTTAAACCTATCTTATTTTAGCAAATTATTATTATTTTAGTATTTGGCCACACGATTTAAATAAACTTAATGACTTTCTTAATTCTCTAATCTAATAAAGAACCAACAACTAAATTTATTTTAGAAATAGAAAACGATAATAAAATTTGATTTTTAGACATTTTAATAAACAAACAAAATTCATTACAAACCGCATTTTATACAAAACCAACACATACAAATAAATATCTAAACTTTAACTCAAATCATTCCTCATCGATTAAAAAAGCAGTAATAAAAAGTCTATACGATAGAGCTAAAATAATTTGTTCGGACAATAACACATTTTTACAAGAAAAAGAAACAATAAAGAGGCCTTAATTAAAAATTCGTATCCAAATAACTTCATCGAAAATTCTTTTAGACAAATCGTAAGCGCGAACGTAGACATAATAATGTACAACCAACAAATTTAATAATTCCTTTTATAACAGGCATTTCAGAAAAAATTAAACGAATCGCTAACAATTATAATATTAGAACTATTTTTAAAAAATCAAATACTCTTAGATCAGTTCTAACAAAAACGAAACCATAAAATACTGAACAAAACTCAAAAAATATCGTCTATAAAATGCCTTGCGAGTGTGGTAAATTTTATATTGGAGAAACTTCAAGGCCTCTTGAAGTTAAAATAAATGACCATAAGCGGTATCTCAGGAAGGGAGATTGGGAGAGATCTAAAATTTGCCAACACTCTTTTGAAAATGATCATAGAGTAATGTGGGGAGAAACCAGTATATTACAAAAAGAACCAGACTAAATTAAACGAAAAATCGAAGAAGCAGTTTGCATCTATCTAAATGAAGATGACTGCATAGCTAGCATATCAGCTGATATAAATACAGTTTGGCTTCCAATTTTAAAGCAAGATTTTCAAAAAGGTTTTTTTTTAAGTAAATTAAAAAATAGATCTCTTACGCTTGATATTTCAAAATAAAAAACAAAATATTAAACTTTATTTTTCATTTCACTTTAAATTTTGTATTTTTAAAATGTAATCTAAAATCGAAAACAATACCTTGTTGGCTACTATCGGCACACCAACACACCAAACTGTCAAGTTAATATTTGAGATATACATTCAGTCAAAGTCAGTCAGTTGTATACAGTAAGTTGTTGTAACAGAATGATATTTAAAAAAAATAATCGAAAAAGTTTTGAAAAGAATAATTTCTTTGAAAACGGCAGTAGAGTTTCTGCCGAAACGTAAGATAGATAGATAGATAATATTTATTTACTAATATTATAATACAATGTATGTTTTGCTTATAACTAACTTAGAAGTAAATAAATATAGGTAGTGTGAGCTAAGTGATTTTTTCTGTTAATAAACCTTGAAAAAAATACATGCAAAGAAACAAAAAAGTTAAAGAAATAACTTGACTGTCGTTTTGAGGCATCTGAAGCTAAATTAATGAAAACAAAAAACTAAAGAAGACACTCTCAGGCATAAAATGCTTACGCAAAAGTCGCGAAAATTAAATAATATCAAGCCGATATAGAAAATATAAATTATATAAAAAAAAAATTAAATTAAAATTGTAAGAGGAAGACGGTGAGATAAGTACTTTATTCTAGTTAGGATTTGTGTGTGTGTAGGCAAATTTATTTAAAAACCACTGACAAACGAACAAATTTTTTTCTTTAGGAATTGACGCAGTTGGTTTTAACATATTTTTGAAAAAATTTCTTTAACTTAGTGGCGAAAAATCCAAAAAAAGTAGTTTTGTCATTATTATTGGCGTCTCAGCAAGGACAATAAGTCAAATTTCACTTTGCCAAAAAATAATGACCGGTCGAAAAACAACAGCCTCACGGTTAGAAAGCAGAGCCGCCTACCGGGCAACACGATAAGTGCCACCCTGGACGTTATTTACGTGCTGTTAAGCGGATCGGCGGGGTTCTTTAAGGCATCTGATTTACTAGTGACCACACAACAAGATCGCATGGTGATCTTGAAAACGCTAATCGATTTTAAATGAAAACAACCCGGATACAAATAGAAGGGGCATTCAGGATTTCTTAACTCTTAAGTACAATACTTGCTTCGAACGTAGGATAATTTGCATCTTCACTGCACGCGAAAGCCCGTGATACACTGTTGATGTACCAGGTCCCGAATGTTGTTCGTTTCCTGACATTGTTTGAGATCTCAGCAAAAGATCCATTTCGGGATTTAGAGGCTTTATAAGCATGACACCTCTGTTCTGTATAACCCAAACCTCTTCTGCCTTTAATTTTTCTTTGTGTTATTTTTTTAGTTTAAGAGTTTAAGATGATGTTCAAAAAATTTACACAATTGTATCATTAGCGTAAAAGTAATCGATGATTGTATCGAGAGAACCAACAAAAACGTATTTTTTTTTAAAAGAATTGTCTTAAGTTTAAGTACAAATTATAACTGGTCCAATTTCAGAAACAATTCTGTAAAAAAAAACAAACATTTTCCGTGTGGTAATTTCTAAAAGTATAGCCAAAATATCAACGTTACGTACACTGTCTATCCAAGATAACAACGAAGCAAAAGAATTCGGAGAAGGGCATTAAGATCGCGACTACACAATACTAGAGACGCTGGGAATTGCCAATGTCAGGTCAAAAGAGTCGAAAAATCTGTTCTTTTGCGAACGAGGCAGGCTTCCAGGGCTAAACCATGGATAGTGGGCGTGCAACGGGCCCAGCAAGGTGGCTTACGTACAAGGGAATTGTCCCGCCCGCATTTCTACATTCATTCATTCATTAACACAACACTGATTTTATTTTGATGAAAATTATCCGGTCTTGCACGGACTTCTTGTTTTCTCAGTTCTGATGGAGCTGGCCACCCAGGTATTTGTATGATTCGAAGCGTTCGACTTGGCCATTTACTTTTAGTATGCCTCATAATGTTTTTTTGTTTGTTTGTGCTTGAAATGATCTCTAGAACTTGAGCTAATGTCCTAAAAACAAAAGCCCCACTGATTTGATATTCTAGTTGTTTGGTTTATGTTCATCTTGATGCCTGTTTTACAACTTTAATTAAAAAATCCAGAGAAGTGCCAACCGGGAGGGTAAAACAAATCGCCAAAGGTCGGAATGCGAGTATTTCCGATACCCAGAGGCGGGCAGCCCGCTACAAAGGGACCCCCGAGTTTCGCGCTTGCTCGAACTATGCGAAAAATTAATATCAAACCGCGATTATTACCGTTTACCTGCCTAAATTGCGGGGATTAAGCACTTTACGGTATGGCTTTGATGTCTTTGAGGCCGACTTACCCTTAAAGGTTGGCGTTGGAAACTTTCTCTCGTGCAGCATATCGAGCAGGCAAAACAACGCGCGTTTCGTTATCGTTTGTTAAAAATTTCCGACAGGGAAATTACTCTCGTTTGCTAAAAATTCTAAATTGGCAGTAGCTACACAATGGGGTTTTGGCATCAAACGTTTTTTTTTCTTGGATGATATTTGAAGGGCCTAAAAATCACAAAGTAAATACCTACGAAACAGGAGTGCATTCGTCATGAAGCAAGAAAGACAACAGCACCAGATCATTTTTATTGAAAAAAAAATGAAAATTTAAAAAGAAATAAAATTTTTGATTGCCTGTTTCGGGCCTTTAAAAGAAAAAATGTGCTTTTTAAAACAGGACCGAACACTCTTGATCCTGGAATAATTGAACGCACTCATTCACAATTGAACGCACTTTATATCCTGCTCGCTTTAATAGTATTGTATCTCTTTCTAACGTATAGTTGTACATTCGGTCTACACGACAGGTCTTTGACGTGGAAAAAACCCGAAAAAAATTTTGCTAAAAAATCAATTCAAATCAACAAGTAATTAACATATCACCAATAATTTTTACATAAAAAGATGTTACTAACAATTTATTTTTAAAAAAATCAGCATAGGGCTTGATAAATGATAAATATAATCCGAAACGGTGCCAAAAGATAAACAGGTTTGCCCTATGGACTCTCGCAAATATTTAAAATATTATGGAAAAACTTGAAGATAGACTTAATGAGAAAGTTCGGACTATTGAAAAATTACACACATAAAATTTTTTAAAGTGAGGCAAAGAACTTGGATACGATTTTGTCCGAACTTTCAACGAACGGCCATTTAATATCCTTAGATAGCCCAAGGCCCCTAACATAACATTGTAGCATAGCTGTTTATAACTTCATTACAATTGCTTTCGATACAAACTTCGAAGTTTCCTTTGAGGGGCTAATGCTCATTCGAAACTCACCTACACCCGAGCAATCAAGCAAAGACAAACCTAAACTTCAAAATATCGCCTATTTATACTGCTTGTTGACACGCCCTTCTATCTTAGAATTAACAATGGTATTAACAAGTAAAAATAAAGTTTTTCTATAAACTACCCCATTTCCTGCGTCCCTGAAGTGATTTTTGATGGAACTAAAATAGTCACCAATCTACATCTACACACTAAATTTCGTTATAATCGAATAAACGTTTTTTTTTTAAAATCTTCATAGACACCGGCCTCTGGTGGTCTACCGAAAGTTTAGAAGTTGCACCTGATTGTATCTGACATGATATATCAAATTCTTCGACATCTATTGTAGATAGATAGAAGGATATGCTCCAGTGCCATCGGTCCCGACATCTGTTGTTGTGTTTTTATTTAATAATGTCTTAATAACGTCAAATCTTATGGTCCACTGACTTAAACTAATATTATTACTCCTCTATCAATTATGTGCTATACCATCAAGGTCCTCTTGGGTCCCTGAAACCCTAATCTCTTTTCTCTGAAAATGGGTTGCAGTGGGTTAGCAGTAAGCAATATTGCTCAGTCACTAATTTACTGCCCGCTTTAAGGTTTGCTTAACCAACACTCGTGGGGAATACTATCTTTCTGCTATGCAATACAGTGTGAATCAGTTATTGCACAAATCTTAATAAAATAGACAACGTTATCAGCAGCAAACACAAAGGGGACCAGTTAATAATTACCCGAAAATCATGAAGGCGCCAATTGGCCAGAGGCCAGATTCATGGACTGGACTACAAAGGCCAATGAAGTACAACACTGGCAGGCCAAAGATCAGGAAATTTGACACCGGGGGGGTCGAAGGTGGTTTGGATCTACGGCACATAAAGGTAGCTGCGAGTGGCCTGCATCTTTAGCAGGCCTATACAGGGCGTTCGGGAATAAATAGAAAATAAGTAGCCACATGTAAATATATTACAAATTTGAAAAACGCTGGCCTCGAAAACTCCCAATTTAGGGGAGATACTAGATATAGACGATGTTTTTATTTACATAGAAGTAAAGGACCTCTATCCAGCTCTTAAATAAAAGGATAGTTAAAATGATTTTGCTGCCAAGTTTTTAGATACCCCTCATTCCCTACGCTTTAGTAGCGACGAAATTGGAAGCATGGGATTTAGAAGTTCGTAAGAGGGTGAAATTCTTATTCTCTATAATGCAAAAACTAACGCATCACCTAAGTCAAAATAAATTCTTAGAGAACATTTATGTATGACAAAAAAACAACAATTATTGGTGAACATAACCCTAGTGCAATTACTGCTTTAGTCTATAAGGATAAAAATGGTAAGAATATCGATAAAAATAAATAGTCCTCTTTTTTGTTTTATCTGATTCTTATTACGCCATTAAAACCGCTTAAACACTGGCCCTTTAATGCCGTCTGAAACTTTAACACCATCTACAGTCGGCTAATGATTATTGGTATGTGGTGCGATAAACGCATTGAACATCACTAGTGTATCGTATCAGCTTGATTTATATTATACCGACAATAAACTAATGGGCGGTAAGACGGTTTAAGTTGGTCATAGGACGTATGCGTAAACGTGGAATTTTATTTTATTGTTATCTCTAAAAAAAAACAATCGAATACAGATATCAGAGCCTATCTCTGTGGTCTTCTCGCGTTGAGATTTTGCATCAAGGTTACGTTTTTAGCATATATAACCTTTTTAATTAATTAAATAAAGAAAAGATACCCGATGCTTACGGAGACTTTGGCTACGTTGTAACGATTGGCCGGAGTAAAGAAATAAGGTCGTTATTAAACCCCTAATATTATATTTTTAATGTTGAAATAAACGGTCGGCAGTTGAAGTATCGTCACGTAGGAAAATTCGATCTACGACAAGTTGGGAAAAAATAGATCATTGGGTTTTTAACAAAGTGGTAGAAAGGTAGATTTTGGTTCTCGAACTTGTATAAAATGATAGTTTTGGGACCTCTCTGTAAGAAACGCCCCCACCCAGAGGTGTTCCATATATTTTTTTGTTATCTTGGTGTAGCACTAATCAGAAAAAAGATGAAATAGGTTCATACAGCAATTATTTTTTGCAACTTTTGAGGCCTCCTTGTAAAAAAAGCCCTCACCCAGAGGTGTGTAATAATTTTTTTTGTTATCTTGGTGTGGCCCTTAACATAATAGCTCTAATCAGAAAAGAGATGAAATGAGTTCATATAGCAATTATTTTTTGTAAGTTTTAAGGCCTCCCTGTAAAACGCCCCCAGCTAGAGAGGGGCAATAATTTTTTTAGAAAAAAGATGAAGTGCTTCATATAGCTATTACTATTTACAAGTCTCGGGCCTCCCTATACCTTTTACCCTGTAAGAAAAGCCCCCACCTTGGGGTGTGCAATATATTTTTGATTTGGTATATTGGTGTGTCCCTTAACACAATAGCACTAATGAGAAAAGTGATGAAATGACTTCATAGAGCTATTATTTTTGCAAGTTTTAGGACCTCTCTCTAAAAAAAGCCCCACCACCTCAGCATGATAATATTTTTACTTAATTCGTATGGATGACTACAGTTACATCTAGTTATAATGTGGATGATGAAAACCTCAATTGCCACCACCTCTGCTGGCAACATTAAAATAGTCGTTTTTATCTGATTAGTTATTTTTAGTGAAAGTGGATATATAGAGCTTTTTGGTCATTAATTAACTTAAATTTCATAAATTCAGAAGCAACGAGAAACCAAAAAAGACTATTATTCGTTTAGTCACCGAACCAAGACCCAGCTAGCGAATGACACATCGCGCATCGGCCTTTTTGGCACGATTTTAACAGTTATAAATTGATTCTGGCTTAACCTCGGATACAGGAGTGCAGTGTCTTTTAAATTTCACTAAATTCACGTTAATTTATTGGTTTCATTAAAGTGGTGTGTGGTATATTTATTTTTTAATTCCTCTATGACTACCAATAAATTTACTGTCTAATTAGAAAAAATTCTTACTTTTAAAGCCAAAAAATGACCTATTTACGTTGGCTATCATCAGCAAGATCTGAACCCTGTTTTCTGCTTTTTGGAAAAGTGTCGTTCTAAAAACTTAAAATTGTATATTATATTTTTGTAAGTTATATCCAAAAGTATAAAAAAATGACAGAATGGCGGCTCGCATCCGCCATATTGATTTTCTTTTTAAACAATACATGGCATATAGTACCTTTGAGACTCAGAGCACTCCAGCGATATTTACTCGAGCATTTTCCATGTTCACGGGCGTTTTTCACAAAGTTTATACATATGCAGCTTGTCTTTTTTTTTCTCTCAAGATTTTTCTATAATATATCAAAAAAAATAAAATATTTTATCGTTTCTCCTTTTTTAATCAGCGATTTTACGAAAAATTGCATTTTGAAAAAAAAGTTTTTTACGTTTTTCAAGTTTGTGCCGCTACTGAGAGTGACATAAATGTCCTCTACCTAAAAACTGGTGTGCTGGAAGTAGCAAGTTAGCTACTAGAATACAACAAAATAGGCAAAAAATTGATTTTAGTGAAAAATCCCTAAAATCTGAAACTTCCAACTTTCAACACCTGTATCTCTGACACCGTGGGTCGGATCAAAAAAGGTCCATTTAAATGTTGATCAAGAAAAACAGATCTACAACATATCAAACGCTCAGCCCATTCCAACCGAAAGTCAGTGGCAATGCTAAGTGCATTAATCAAAATGTTAGTTGTTTAATTTTAAGCAACGTTCAAAACGTGAAAAAAATTATCTTCTCACCATAATTTTCTTCAAAATTTGATTTTTCGCACTCGCTAATTTGACCCAACACTTACCTCGACACCAACTAAACCGCCCTCACCCTTTCGGCCACCGTCCCTCTCCTGCCAAAAAGTGTCGTTCTAAAAACTTAAAATTGTCTAAGATTCTTAAGCGATGATACATTATTAATTCAAGTTCACGTTTTTCAATGGGGGCTGAGTCTTCAAGATCTTTATTTATTCTGAGTTAGAAGATCTCTGTCTGTAATTAATAATTTTAAACATTTCAATAAGTTACACTAGACAAACCTTAATTTTTTACAAATAAATAAGTCAGTTTTGTATTTTGTCAAAGTCTGTAGTCTATAAGCAATTTCTAAATTCACCGCATCACGCAAATACCACTGACAGATTTATCTAGTGCTAGTATTGAAAATTAAAATTATGGCCAACATTTCCAAAACTAAATTGAGTCAACGCCATTACTTTAATAAATTAGTACTAATGGTGATTTAGCTGTAGCCTGCTCTAACAAAGGCTTGCACCCTTTTATTCTTAAAATAGTCTTATTTAACACTCATCAAATTAAATACGTAAAACTGTGCTCAATGTAGAAATCTTGATATCCATCAGGCAAGACTCCTCTAAATGATAAAGTAGTGCTGGATTACTAGCGACTTAAATCACCCGAAAAGAAAATTTCACCCAATTGTACTTAAGCTACAACAGATTCATTGTGCATTCCTACATCAACGGGCGAGTGATTAAGGTAGAATTTTGATACCCTTTGACTTTTCTCCTCACAAGGATCCCAGCTAGATGCTGTAGTTCTCCTGACTTTACTCCTGAGTACGGTCGGTGGCCCCTTGACCTGACAAGTATGAAATTTCCCAGTTATTATGTTTTCCATTATCTATGTCATTTAATATTTACCATCGTTGAAGAAATTGATTGTAGATTTTATAGATATTCGTTTACCTCAAAACTAATTAATTCCAGAAGATTTTTTTCTTGATAAAAATGGCCACAGTGAAGAAAACAAAGAAACCTCAAAAGAAAAAACACTGGAATCTTGGCAAGTAAGATGAAACTGAAATGCCGAAAAAGGACAATAGATGAAAATAATTATTCCCGACATTAAAACATGCATAAACGCAAGCTCTAACAGAACATAGGGACGAGGAATATATGGAAAACGGACGACATATGTCGGTACTGTCAAAGGATAGATAACGCAGAACATACGTTAATTTACTCTTCAAGATTTGAGAACTACTGCGAAACGACAAGACACGATCAATAGATAGAGAATATGACCACAGAGAACCTCTTCAAACAACGTACAACACGTAAATAAATAGTGACGTTATATTCCTGAGGATGGTTCCGCTATTTGGACCAAATCTGCAGCGGAATGGTTTAGTCCGTAGGCGCTCTTAAGAGAGGATGAATTCCACAGACCACCAGAGGCCGGTGTCTTCGAATTCATTCAGCTAAAATCCACTTTTTAAGGTCTTAATCTCAAAACATGAATAAGTGTAGAACGCAATAACAAAGAAATTTCATACCTGTGAGGTCAAAAGCACGATTGTGCCGTCAGAGATGGGAAGTGAGAAAGAAATTTCCCGCTTGTGACATCAGAGGTGCGAAATGAGCTGGCGGATAGGGAGATAAAAACAATAAAATTTTGATTCGTTTCCTTCAAAAAAGTAATTTGGAGACGCTTCGAAGTGAAGGCGCTTCTTCCAATTTGACAGACTGGCAGTTGGTTGTCTTTTGCATATATCCACGTTTAATAATTCGTTTTTCAGATTTTTTCATCGGCATTTCATCACGGATCACCTGTTCGGTACTCTGTGATTTCATCTACTATTTCTATTAAATAGCACCGTAGTGATGAGCATCACTAGGTTATAAATGTACATATTTACATTGGCCACATCCTTTTTCGAGAAAATTCCTTGTCTCGTCGTACCTCAAATGAGCCAAATTAGATAGAATAGAATAGAATATATTTATTGACTACGTTAATACATTTTGTTATATTTTGTAGCAGGTCTTCACTTCATTAAAACATGAAAAAACAGATTAAAATGAAAAACAGGTCAAGACACAAAAAAAAAGTTGTAAAAATAGGACAAACAAACATACAATGGAAATAATAAATAATAAACACTTGTAAATATTACACGACAAATGATTTCTGAAAATATTCGCTGGTCGTATAGAAGCAGTTTTTTATTAAATGTTCTATTCTTAAATTTTTGTGTATTTAGTGTTGTAATTTCTGAGGTAAATGGTGATAAAGATTTAAATCCAAACAATTTTTAGTTGTTTTTGTCAACCTATGCTTTATAGCAACTAAGTTATTTAAAAAAAAAAGAAAAGATCAAAAGAATTGGGCGAAAAGAATGAAATTTCAAAATTGGACGAGTGTCCCACAAGGAACACACAAAAGTCCAAAGCGAAAAGGGAAACAATTAAACGATGTTTCGCCCGGGGTGACCAGCGTGGGCTCATCAGTGGATTCACTAGTCACCCTCAATCCAGACGTCATTTAACACCATCGCACACTCTGACTTCCAACTCTGAAACACTCTTTTCTTTTTTAGATTCTTTTCGGTTGATGTAACTGATTTGGAAGATTTGACTTCTTGTTTTAAGTTATTTGAGTTTCGGGTACTGTACGAATGAAAATCTGAGTTCTTTCGAAAGTCACGACGTTTCTCGTGTATTTCCTGAAGACTAAAATAGATAATAATAATAGGAGTGAAAGCCCTCAAAACGTGGCCGTCAATGACTAACACGGGAAAATATACAATCATATGGCAAAATTAAGCCTCAACTTCGCTAGAAATAAATATCTGTTCGGTTATAGGTTTTGTTTTGGCCTCGGTTAAACTTATTTTGCAGGTTTCCGTGCCAAATTGCTATTGATTTAAGATATTCGTCGGCGGTCTGAGGCTTAATAAATGGTATATTTGCTAGTAAAATTAACTAATGAGTTTCAGGTTTTGACGGAACGGTTTGATTTGTTTTGCCGAGTTAGATCGCAGATATCATTAACTCGGAGCCTCTGCGAAAAACAATATAAATTATGTGTGGTGCTTTGCTGGAATTCTGAAAACGGTGTAGTTTTAGAAAATTATTCTGGCTTTCTAATCAAAAAATTGTTTTCCATCATTTTTATCTTTTTTCTTCCAGGCAAAATATAGCCTATTTTGTCTTATTCTGCTACTGAGTTCAAAATGATTCAAGAGCTAACGTCTTCTTCACAGTTCACTTTTTGATTGATTTTAAGAAAAAAATATACTCTTTTCGAAAGGTATATTTTTGTGCACATGACGTCCCTAAACAGTTAAATATAAGTAATTAATTTAATTAAATAAAAAATTTGGGCTTATAGAGCATTCCATTCTACACAAAAAAGTCACATAAGCATTTTTGTAGTACTTACCATTTTTTATAAACGTAATCTAATTTTGAATTTTAATGCTGTTAGTTAAAAAATATATTTTCCGAAAAAGCAATGCGGATCCTGAGAGAGAACATATTTTCGATAAAAAAATATTACAACTTTTTTTTGCTTCACTTATAGTTTCTATACAAAAATAAAATAAGTTGAAGAAAATGGGAAAATCATGTCGATTGTATTAAACTTTTTTGCACCAAGATTTTTCTATAAAACTAAACTATTTTATTTACTAAATAGTTACTCTTATCACCTAAACGACAGTATAAAAGTTTCGACTAGATTTGAAAAGGTAACCTGTGGCGGAATTAAATAAGAGGAGCTCTGTGAAAGACATCTTTTTATATACAATAAAATAACAATAAATATTGAATATATAAGGTACTTCCCTTATTCCTGCTTGTATCTTGCTTAATCCCGGTGAGTTCGAAGGGTCTTATAGAACATTTAAAAAAAATATCAGAGCACAAAGCATAATGTAGTAGTCAGTATTACGGTCATTAAAAAAATTATTTTTCTTATGTTGCAGAAATTTGACAATTTCTTATTTTTACGTAATAAACATAAGAAAGTTAAAACCTTTTTACTGTCGTTTGATAGGTAATAAGACCTACTTAGCACATTATCGTATTTTTTTTAAAAGTTTAGGTTTATAGAAAAATCTTGGTGCAAAGAGGTTCAATATAATCGACATGATTTTAGCATTTTCTTCAACTAATTTTATTTTTATATAGAAACTATAAGTGCTTTTTTAGCAAAAATATGTTCTGCTTCAGGTTTCACATCGCTTTTTCAGAATGACGTTTATAAAAAAAACAGTTAGGACTACAAAAATGCTTGTTTGACTTTTTTTGTCTGAAATAAAATGCTCTATAAACCCTAATTTTTATTTTTTTAAATATTTTTTTTACATTTTGGAAAAAAAAATACATATTTTTGACAGGTTTTGACAGTAGAACGTACATAGAAGATTTTAATTTTTTTCAAAATAACTATTTAGGGACGGCACCTACACAAAATTATGAATTTAGAAAAGAGTATATTTTTTTTCTTAAAATCAATCAAAAAGTGAACTGTGTTTTAAGTACTATAGTAAAAACATATCAGGTTAATCAGACAAATTTGATTAAATTTCTTTGCGTAACCTCTTAAGATGTTATGAGTGCGTTTTCTGGCTCCAGATCCCAGACAGAACAGCAAAATTGTCCGTGAAGGGTTTAGCTGTGAAAAAAGTCCTTGATTTTGTTTTAATCTTTTTTACGGTAAAAACGTATTGTCGTTGAAATGAAAGGTAAAAAAATATATAAAAATTAAAAAAAAGGTAATTAAAATACTTTATTTTCAGAAGAGAAGCCTGGTCATACTGACTGACTTGGAGGCCTAAACTGGAAAAGGTAAGTCTTTTAAGGATTATTTAAATTGTTTTATTGGTTTCATAAGGAAGACTTGTTTTTAACTTTTTTCTGGTACCTGGTCATTTTCGTTTTTCGTAGAGCACGCACGTTTCCCCAGAACTAACGCACCGCAATGCAGTGCGACTATCATATCTGTTCGCGTGTCTTTTTTACAGACTTTACCTTTTATTTATCTAGCTGCTTTATCAATACGAAAGTAATAATAAACTATAATAACGTCATCATTGAAAAGCCAAAACTACGATGCTCTCTGTAAATTGTTATTATATATGCGATTTGTCTTTGGTATCACGTCGGTCGATCTTGTACGCCGGGCTACGCCGTATACTAATTTTCAGAAACAATAAGAAATGTCAACACAAATCTTGTTGTGCACAACATCTTCATCTTTTCAGATCTCATAAATATGATGTTTAGAGCCATAACCGTATTGAGCGGCACGTTCGAGAATTATACATTTAAAAGATCAGTTGTAAAGGAAGAAATTATCCATCAAATTTAAAATTTTTGCACAGTAATTTGAAATATGGTTTAAAATTTAATTCTGAATGTTTTTAAAACGGTTTGTTTTTTTAAATTTTAACTTACTTGTACATTACTTTTTTAAAGATAATAAAGACGTAAAGCTATTTGTAACTCATCGCGGTATACGTATCCGCATCTAGCGAGAAATAAGCACATTGATTGGTCAGAAACTTGTAGCACGTTCGAAAAGAGCAGATATAAGGTGTTTCTGAACGAAATAGGTGCTGAGATACGATACGTGTGCCGTAATGATACGTGATACCTGACGCATCTCAACACCTATCGCGTTCAAGAGCCCCTTAGATTAGCATATATCTGCTCTTTTCGAACGTGTTACAAGTTTCTGACCAATTAATGTGCTTGGTTCTCGCTAGATGCGGATACGTATATGGCGATGAGTTAAAAATAGCTTTATGTCGCTAATAACGTTAATAAATTTCAAAAACTACCCTACCTTACCCTTTTTAAATTTTCTTAAAAGTCTAAAAGATGGTTCAATCACGACATTTACATGTAAGATATTTTTCTCCAAGAGTTGCACCTTCAAATACTAAATGCTTTAATATTTGATAAATTGGTCATATAGGTCGCGATTCTTCAAAAACGGTCAGAAAATATGACGATTTTTAAACACAAGTTTACACTAGCTAATTTTTCGTCAGGACTTATTTGCTAATATTCCTTAAATTTAGCTTCTTAATACTGTTCCAATAAATAAACAATATGTCTTTAATTTTTTTAAGCAATTTTTATGAAAACCTTGTTTTTTATTTAAAAATTTATTTCATTAAGCTTATTTTTGTGTGTAAACAAACCTTTAAAACTTTTAACATACAAAACCATAGATAGCCATGGAATATGTCGCTGTCACTGTTCAGAAAAGCCACACAAATTCTGTCTTTCCTTTTACATGCTGAGAATTTTCGACAGCTCCGTCGTAAAACTAGTCCTGCAGAATGTCTTTAAAATGATAGATTAAAAAAAATGTTTTTTCATTTTAAATGAGGCAATAAGTAAAAATCGCCACTTTCCAGAATTGTGACGGGTGAGATTTTCTGTCGTTTCTGAAGAATCGCGACCATTAGTTCAATTCCATCAAGTAAATCTTTTTTTAAAACGACTGAATATTTTAATTTAAAGAATAAATACCAGAAAAATCTGAGACTTATTATCTTCATGCGTACAATATCAAAATACAATGAAGCAAGTAAATCTTCTACACAGGGTATAAACAATTGCTCTTCAAACCTTCTATTGGGTGAAATAAGGAAAAAAGATCCCAATATGTAGGGGAAAAATATTGTTTCCAAGGTATTCGGTTTTTAAAGCATAAAGAGTGAGTTATAGGTGGTAGATTAAGAAAAATAACATATATGAGGACACAAGCGGTTTTATTAAATTAATTTGGACCACGACAATAGTTGATCATCATTGATACCGATTATTGCAAGCTTGAGGACTATTGCACAGGATGGGTCTAAGCAAGGACACAAAATGCAGATTCTGGATGGACGACGACGAGACGGACAAACATGTAGTTTGCGCCTGCCCGATGCTCGCAGTAGAAAGTGCAGGACTGGCGCACTTACAAAGAAATCAATGCTTTACACCCTTTATAACAGTTTTTGGTGGATGAGCAGCTCCAAATATTTTCGAACATAGCCTTGGCTAATGAAAATTCTATTCAGGTAGCAACCGAAGCGAACCACCGAAGATCATTCGTTGTATGGACGCGTTCAAAAAATTTAACCGAGCACTAACTCACACTCATAATTGCCATACCGCTCCGACCCGTAGAGGTGCAAGATCGGATCTTCGCTCGTAAATATGAAAAATAAATACCCGTCCAAAGGAGGGTTACGTGCAACCATCCCAGATGCCGAGCTTTGATTCGCACTTGTTTATTGCCTTGGAGACGATATGTATGTTATATGGTCGCGGTGTCATGTTGAAAAAGCATTTATATGCATTTTTTATAATTGTATCAGTTATGTAATCTCTGACGAGTGCATCTCCATTAAAAATGGCAAGTTTGTTTATTTAATTGATTTTATTTTTGATATTTGAGTACTGATAAATATTATGGCACACCTCAGCTTCTTTAGATTGTCGTTGACAGTTTTTGGATTCATTAACCCTAGAACATACTTTAAAAAAAAAGATTTTCAGGGGTGGAAAAATGAAACACAAGGAAGACACAAAGGACCAAAGCGAAAAGAGAAATAATTTTGAATCATCATTTTTTCACCCAAGAAGGGTTTAGTTTAAACATATTCAAAAGCTAACTGGCATAAATAACTAATTCTTAAACGTTTTATCACTTTACCAAAACTATATATTTTTACCTTCTACACGCAGGGCAAAAGGTAGTGGGCGATATGTCAAAAACAAAAATCTATGTTTTAAAGATTACATTTTTTTTTCTTAAAACCCCTCTCTAGAACAACTTTGTTGACATGACATTTAATCGAAATTTTGCTGTGGTGTTGCAATCCAGTGGCCTTTTTGATCCTCTCAGGTCCACCTTTATAAGCACCTGCATAACGAGGATTTTCCAAATACTGGTTTAACGGCCATAAGCTATAAGCTCTCTTTCTGATCCTTGCCTAGCTAAGAAGTTGCTTTTTCAGCCCCGACCTAATTTCTGAATAATAAAAAAAACTACTATGCAAACCTGCAAAAATATGGTGCGAGAACTTATGCGACATAGGTTCCACCGATTTAACAAGTAGTGTAATAATCTGGTTCATTGTCTGGCTAACAATACACCAATAAACACAAATAAAGAGCTTTTGTTATGTACTTTATTGTGACACTTATTTCTCTCTCTTATAGCAACAAGGAACGCAATGGTATCACTTAACACACAGCAGACAATTAAATATTCAATTTCTTATTATTACTTTACGGCGAATTATTGAAATCCTATAATGTTATTTCTCGGTTGGTAACACGACACCTTGCTTTCAAAAGGTGATATTTTTAACGTTTTATAGCTATCTACCGCCATTACTTCATTAGAGCAATTGGCAAGGTGATTTGTATAAAATTTCGAGAAATTTTATCTTCAAGAAAGAATGTCATAAATAATTTTATTTTATAGGGCGCTAACACGCTAATTTCAATAATTATTTTTTTAAAATAAATTTATTCTACGACTAAAGCAGTGCTTCCCCTAGAAAAATATAATCTTCTTCAATTAATTTTGTAAGCTTTGAAAATAGGAATCAATCACATTAGATTGCATTAAAAATACTAAAAATTATTTTTAATTTAAGCCCATGGCCACGGCCACGGCCTTGACTCAAACCGAGTCACAGCAGAAAGTGCCTGCGTGTTGTGTGCGCGCGACTTTTCACTCCAATAGAAGCTATCCCCGCTGCTAGGTTCTCTGTAGCCTGCGGCTATAACATGCCGGCAGCAGCAGTATGCCTGCTTTCGTGCGCGTCGAGAGGTCATTGTCGTGGTAGCGTGCCTTAGTCGGGCGTGGAAGCTATCATTGGAGTAGGTTATTTCAAGGTTTAAACGGTATCGGTGGTACAGTGTACAGCTGACGGAAATAAAAAATGTTGGACGGTTAGTAGTTGCTCAACGGTTATGATGTAATACATATAGAAAGGAAACCTCTTTGAAAGATGCCTAAATGCAGAAACCATACCCGAAGAATGGAGGATCCTATATATCTCCTATCCACAGAAAAAGTTCAAAAAGCGATCCAAAAAATTACAGATGGATCGCTGTAATACCAACCATAACAAGAATATACTCACGAGTACTGAGAAATCAAATCGAAGAGAAGATTTAGAGAGAAGCAGCCAGAAGTAAAGTTGGTGGTTTTTTAGACCACCTCAGGGGGTTGGTTTAAATTTATAACCCCCAGAAAGGATTGTTTTGCGGCAATTGGTAATAAGTTTCTTTCCTACTTCCCTAAGCAACCGTTTTTAAAAGAATTAATTTACCTTATTTAATATCCCAAGTTATTCATTAATCAATAAAACAGGTCCAATTTTGTCCAGAAAAACGCCATATTTTGAACCCGTTTTCAGCACAAAGAATATATTTATGAGGGCACTACGAGGCAAAACAAACATAAGTGAAGGTCACTGATTATGCACGAAAACTTTCTCCAATGAAAACAATCCAAAACAACTGTACCTATTCATTTATTTATAAACAGAACTGAAATTAAAACATTGAGTTTATCTAAAAGCTTAATCATCAAACAAAGCTTTCCACTGAAAGATCACAGTCAAAGGTCTCAACTCTGCACTTTTTATCGGTACTTCGCTTATCATGTTCTACTAGAGAACCGAGCCCCGAACAGTTCGTTGAGCCGACATGACTTCTTTGTGAACGGATGAGTTGGATTCAGGTCTGTTTTTAGCCGCATTTTTTTATGACCTACTTTGATGAAATATTTTTATTTGTGGTTTGCGATTGCGACGGATTTGTTGTAAAGTTTTTTCAGATAAAAACCCCTTTTAAATAAATAAAAAGTTAATCTAACTCTTATTTTATGATTACATATCGAAATAGTTTTGTGACAGTGAGTATTAATCGCGAAAATCAATAAACAAGGGTAAGTTTTGACAAGAGTAACATATAACGTCAATTTTAATTTGCTCAACAGAGTGTTTACCATTTAGATCTCCCCCTAGGGTTAAAAAAACTTCTTTTAAATAGAAATTTTCTTCTTAAATCCAACAAAATATTGTATTTAGATGATTCTTCACTAAAAAAAAATAATTAAAATTATTCTTATAAATCAAACTATGTCCAAAACTCAAGGAAGTTGCTATAAAATGCTTAAAACCAACAATTTCACTTAAACCTAGGAAGTGTCTAAAATAGGCTAAACGCTTTTAGTAAATTCCACTGTACAATTTTTATACTCGCAAGTACTAAACATACTCGGTGAAGTATGAAATCGTTATCAAGGCAATGTGGTAAGGTGAGTCTTAATGCTTCCAATTCTTGACAGTTAACGAATAGAGGATATTAATTCAAATTGGGCCATTCCGTTGTATAACAAAAACTGACCGTTATAGATTATCATAATTGATTTCGCCACCTGCGTGATTCCATTGGAGTCGATTTGCAGTGGTCAAGAGATATACGGGGCTCTTCAAAATGAAGTAAAACTGTATTTAGAATCTTATAGCAAAATCAGCACTGAAAAATCGGCTACTCTAAGTTTCGACCGTAGAATACAATAGACTAACGTTTGAGAGAGCAATATTAATACCATTAAATATAACGATATAAAATTTTTAAAGTATATAGGTATAAAATGTTCAAAAATTCAAAATAATAAACAAATTTGGTCACACAGTTATAAAACCAATTATCGAATATGAAAAAAATGAAAAGATTCCTCTACTAAGTAAAAAGAAAAGGCTCTAAAAAACTTTAACTTTAAAAAGGGTATATGGTTATACCCGGGTATAACAAACCAAATGTTACACTCTGGTTGTACATTTAAAAAAGTATATAATAAACCCAAACTCAGGATAAATGTACTTCAAGTCATGGTAGGAACTGAACTTAGAGTGTAAGTTAGCAAAAAACAAGATGCAGAAATGGTCCAGAAAGATGTCAAAAGTGCTATAAGTTGTCGAAAGTACAGCACTTTCATGCAAGAATGAACCAAGAATAAAATATAAGTCAGCAAAACAAGAATGGAGAATACAACAATGTCAAGTATGATATTTTAAATTTACAGAAACGTCTTTATTTATTTAGAATTTACAATCATTATTCCTTTTTTGAAATACCTTGTATAAAAAGGTCTTGACTGATGTGATTATACACACATATACATACGGCATACGAAATCCAGTTTAATTCAATATAGAAGACATCAAAGGATTGTAAAAAACAAACCCTTTTAAAGAGAGGGTTGTAAGGTTTTCTTTTTACCGACGCCGAAGGGTTTTGTGAATTTAAAATCATAATAGAAATGTTTGAAAAGGGGGACATAAAAAATGACCACTAGTTTGGTGAATCTCTAATATTCGATATTATCAAAGGGTTTATTAATATTGGGTACAATAGGAATGAAGATTAAATTTATGAAGTGAAATAATTGGGTTTTTAAGTAAATTAAAAAATGGCTATTGAATCTAGGAAAAAAACTTCAACCCTACGCAATCCGGCCCAAAATACAATTTTTTTATTTTCAGCTAATGAGTCGTCAGGCATTGAATTACAAACAGAAAATCTGCAGCCGCATATTTTAACACAATTTAATATCTGTGCACACAGAACCCTTTGTTCAGGCGGTAGATATATCGCGGGTTTTAATAACAGTAAAGGGGCGACCCGTGGGCCTGGAAATTAGGCCTCTTCATAGGCACTTCCTGCCATACTCCGTTTCATACCTCTATACCCCTACTTCTGCTGCAACGCTTTCTCCGGGCCCAGATGTTTTTTCAGACGATTGTGCCCAGTCAGCATCCCTGTCAGCAGTCCAATGTCCTTCCGGGTCTTGCCTAAGAGCGGATCATCCACGAATAGCTTGGACTGTCTGCACTCTGACTCTTGTCTACAGGACGTCCTTTGTTGAGCTCACCGTGTATCTGTTTCCTTGTTATTCTCGGAAGAGGTTTCGATCCAATGTGTTGGGTTCTGGCCCCTGTCTGGCAAGTTCGTCCGCTTTCTCGTTCCCTGGTATTTCCTCATGAATTGGGACTTTGACGGGTTTTGGTATGAAACTAAACTAAATTGGTTCGTGGTTGCTGTTCTATTTGTTATTCGATGCCTGTCCGGCAATCTGCTAATTTTTTTTTTAACTCAACCTCCATGACATACTGTATCACCGTGCGTGCATTAACTTCTTTTGATTAAATATTATAGCCGGCCAAGTAAAAAAGGTTAACCGTATGATTTGTTTTGGAATGACACCGCCTACCCAAAGTTATTTTGAAATTTACATACGCTCGTAAATAATTCGAAAAATCGAAAATAGCACTTTAGAATACCCCGAACGCAATATATCAATGTAACGTTCAGAAAAGAAAGAGTTTTGTACAAATTGGCGCGAATGACAGGGAAACACAGCGCGGCTACAATGGAATGTTGGACGTGCGCCGTGCGGGTGATGTTTTACGTGAAACTTCTTAAAATAAGAAATGTTTCTGGCTAAAACCATAGACTATTTGCTTCGTGCTAAAATTATAAGTCTAGCATACGAGTCATCTGCTGTAAAGGTAATTGTAAAAGTGTATCCTACCAGAAGACACATAATAGTATGTTATACACCAAGGGACGAAAGTGTAACTTTTTATCCTGAGGCGAAAAGGTTGTAGCCCGAACGAAGACACTTTAGCCCAGAGGTTTATAATTATTTTTCGCACTTCTCTATTATTTTTTACAGAAAAATATTAAAGAAAAAATCTCTCAGGTACTCTATCAAAAACAAAATGTCATAAAAATTTGGACTATATTCGAAAAGTGTGCGAAATATTTGGTTGCCGAGGTATTTGTGGTGTAACAAATGCAAGGCGTAAACAAAGCTTAGTTAGTGTCGCTATCAGACTAATAACTTAATCTGAGGTGTCGCTAAACCTAAAAATGGGCATTGAAGCTGCTGCTGAAGCGGCAGTAAATGAACTTTTGCCAGAAAAGTCTCGGAATATCTACGAACAACAGTTCAAGAAGTTTAAAGAATAGTGCAAGTGCAACAGTATTGAAAACGACATCAACGAGCATATTTTTTTGAAGAATCAGAGACATTCAAATCGTCGACTTTGTGGTCCTACTACTCTATGATTAGGGCTAAACTAGTAATGGAAAACACAGTGGCGTAGCCAGGTGGGGGTGTTTTGGGGGTTAACCCCCCCCCCAGGAGGTCCACCCAATCTACAATAAATTATTCATGATCAAGGGCCCCATGAAGAGCTATAGCTCTCTCACTTTTTTGACCCTTTACTCCGGCTTGTGACGTGTGTTTGGTGTGATATTTTAAATTTTAAAAATATTACCGGCGGTGCTATGGCGTCATTAATTTTAACAATTATTTTAGTTTAATTCTACAAAATTTTTCTTATCAGTATTCAAAACGTGTGATAAATGGCATTCTTAGCATAATTTTTCTTAAAATTTTCATCTGCGGCGCATTCATGATTTGCCAACAAATCAATATATACCACCGCCTTTTTGGCATCTAACTCAATCTACTTTTCCAAAAATATTTTACAAAAGACCTAAGAGATCAAAATTTTTAAAGAATTTTTTTGTTTTTTTGGTCAAAGTTTTTGCCTGCGGCGCTATACTAATACTAAATATTGGTACAATTTTGTTTAAATTTAACCAATTTTTTGTCAACAACATTTTAAACGCGTAAAAAATAGCAGTTTAGATTATTTTTTGCAAAATTTTTGCCGGCGACGCATTTCAGGGTTAATTTTAAAACAAATCTGCAAATGAGACTAGATGAGATTTGCTTTTAAAAATAAGTATTTTTGTGTCGTAACTCAACCTAATTAAAACTGCCTAATTTTTAAAAATTTGCCATACTTGATTTTTATTAAATGATGAAACCCCTCCACCCCACTGGAGAACAACATAGATATCACCAAGTTTCCAAAGTTAACTTCCTTTTTGAAAAGAAAAAACGATATGGCCCTAAGAAATACAGAAAAGCACTTGTTTATGTCACTCCCTCCAGGACTAAAGTGGCACTTTATTCCCTTTCTTAAAACGAGAGAGTAAAGCAACGACTTTAGTCTCTGAATAAGGGATTTTTTTGGAAGAAATAAGGTTTTTCTCAAAACAAAAAACTAATATAGCATCATTTTAGGAAAAAAAGCGTGAAAAATGTATACCCTTTTATCAGGGTGTCTCAAAAAATATGATACAAAATACCAAACACTTTGTGTCTACCTTTATCTTCCTCAAGATATTTAAGTTTAAATTTGTGTGGAAGAGATAGGAAAATAAGTATCATAGGTATAGTTAATTTCGATCTTGGAGAAGATAAAAAATAGACACTAACGGTGGGATTTAATAAAGTTTCAATTTAGAAGAAAAGAAAATTAAAAAATTTAATCCTGTGCGCGGTTTAAATAGTAAAGCTCTGTAAGAAAAGTAAAATTGGGGTTATATGTCACTCTAATTAAAACTTACCCTTGTTAATTATTTTTTAGAATTAATACTTCTGTCACACAACGATTTAGATAGATAGTAATTTAAAAGGTGTTTTTATTTATGAAATGTATTAAAAAAACTGAAATGAAAGTTTTGTTTACATTTCTGCCACTGTCGAAATGTCAGTTTCAAAATATTAGATGCCTTCAAATCACCAAGAGCGAGTTCGGATCTCTTACCTCTGCTTGTACCTTGGCTTACACCAACCTCTACTGATGAAAGCTACAGATTTGAAATGAGTCGTCGGTTTGAGTAAGGAAAGTTTTCTTGACTGAGCTTTTAGATAACCTCAATGTTTTAATTTCAGTTTGTAAATAAATTAATATAGTTGTTTTGGGTTTTTTGTTTGGTACATTTTTCGTGCATAATCAGTGACACTCACTTATGTTTGTTTTGCCTCGTAGTGCCCTCATAAATATATTTTTTGTGCTGACAAAGAGTTTTATTGGTTAATGAACAACTTGGGATATTAAATAAGGTAAATTAATCCTTGTAAAAACGGTTACTTAGGGAAATTATAAACTAACTCACTACGAATTGCCACAAAAAAATCCCTTCTGGCGGTTATAAATTTAAACCACCCCCCAGAGGTGGTCTAAAAAATCACCAACTTTATAACCTAAACACAGATAATGAAACTATTATTTGCCAAATATTTGGTGCATTCACCATTTGCCATTTTGAAACCTGTCAAAAAAAATTAGTTTTTTGGGCATTTTCTCCTAAAATATGTTATATTTGAGGAAAAAAAACAGTTTTTCAGTATTATTTTGCAATAACAATACAATAAATAACTTTGTGTCTTTTCTGTATGGGGACGTGTTTTTTGAAAATTGGTTTTAAAATTTAGTACCCCCCACAGGTGTAATTATTTAGACCTGTGGGGGGTACTATTTTAGACCTTAGTAAATCCCACTGTAAGTGTTTGGTAATTTTTAAAAGATTATATTTTAAGGATTCCGTAGCTCATGGCGTATCGGCCTGCCGCACGGAAGGTCTAGGGTTCGAATCCAGGCTAGGTGAATGGATATTTTGTGTTGTCTTTACCTTTGCACAAACTCGGCTAACACTGGGCATTGATCCTATGATGGATGGAAAGTTCCAAAAAAAAAGGATTTAAAAAATGAGATAAAATACAGGTTTTTTTAACTGAAATGATCTTATATAAGTTGTTTTGAAAAAACCCATAGTTCTCTCAAAATAAATATTGAAACACATTGCATAGTTTCACTTGGAAAAACTTTTTTATTAGTTACTCATGAAATTACGTAGATTTCTATTCTGATTCCAAAAATATATAATACGTAGGCTTTATCTTTGGCAGTTCCCGGATAAAATCAAAAATAATTTGCCATAAAGGCAATGTGTTAGCCAAGGAAAAATGGTTTAGGTGGTTCTTCGTTCAACACATTGCTTTTATGGCCACGTTTTTCAATAACCGTTTATTTTTGGAATCTTCATTTTAAAAAAAATTCATTGCCATCCTGAGTGTAAGGAGTGATTCTAAAAAACATTTAAACTGTAATAGAAATCTACATAATTTCATGAGTAATTCAGTGTTTAATTTATCTTTTTGCGATAAATAACAAAAAAAAATTCCTAAGGTGAACTTTATAAACAGTCACCCTGTAGCGGGTAACATTCTAGAAATTCCAATTTGTAAAGAACCAATAAAAGTTCAAAACTGTATCCTAGTAATAACTGTCAAACGTCATCCACGTCATTTTGACATTTTTTTTTTATTTTATAGTTTTTTTGATATTTTTTGGCTAACGGCAGTACAAAAGTTTACCAAAGTAAACCTTAAAAGAGGAAACTTTAAAACACGGAAGTTATCAATAGCTAAAGGTTTCATTGGCACTACTGACTCTAAGGTGAATCAAAACCCTTTCTGAGGCTTACACTAAGCAGTACTATCATAGAAATTCAAATCCAACAGACATAAATGGATAAGTTCTTTTTCAAAGGTTAGTTTTTTGGAAAAAGTTAACCATGCCTGTATAATTATGAATTTAAGCTCGACACAATCTATTTTCTGAGATGTCAAAGGACATCCCAACATTTATTACTTCCCTATATCCAATTTCAATAATTTTAGCGATTTTAACGCTTTGTATAATTATAATATTTTTTCTATTCTGGGAACGATTTGGTGGTTTGCGTAAATCACCGAACAAACTACTACCACATTCTTTTACAGGTGTTTCTGATATGAACTATGCGATGAATACACAAGATAAAGACCTTTCGGAATTTATGTGACATTTTTCTTGTTCTTATTGGCCTTTTGGTGTTTAGGTATTGATTTATTTCATATTTCGATCTTTTTTCTTGTTTTTTTTTTGTTGTTGATAGCATCTCGAACGTTGGGTTATTCGCTTTTCTCGGTAAGATATTTGATATAACGGACTTGGGAGCTACGCATCTGAATTATTGTATAAATTAGGCATTAAATAATTTTAAGGATACTTTTACTGCTGAGCCAAAATTTATAACTTTATTTGCTGCATTATGTTACCCAGATTTCTTTGATAGATAAACATAATTTAGTTACGTAGGTTAGTTAGGTACCTTATGTAAGCAAAAAATGTTGCCTATCTTTTATTAAGTCGGTAAAAAAACTTAAAACAAAGATGAAACAGATCGATACTGCAAAATTATGTAATTTACACAAAATTTGTATGGTCATAAAATGTTCAATCAGATATTTTTTTATACTAAATTCGATCTGATTTGAAAAGGGACCGACCTGTTTTTATAGGGCTCAAAATATTGACCATTTCATGAAGGATGGTCAAAAACTAAACATGTTATTTATCGGAATTGAGTTGCCAGAAACAAAAAGAATAATTCATAATGGTACGGCCATGATGAACCTAAAAATAATTTAGTTAAATACTTGTTAAATTAATTTTAGATGTGTTAAAATAAACGTATAGTAGGACACGCTTTTTGGTAATTTTCAAGACTAAAGAACTTTGATTGAAAGAAATTAATACCCACTTTATGCTTCGAACAATTTTTGTTGTTTTTTTTATATAAAAATGGCAAAATAAAAATAATATGCACGATACTACTTAAGACAGACAGATGACAAGACAGAAATTTTTATTAAACATTTGCCTTAAATTATTTTCTTCTTTTTCTAAAATACTTTTTATAGCCTTCTGTCTCTCTTCAAAAACCTTAAATATTTTTGCACGTCTCTAAATTATGTCCATCTACCTCTAAAATTCTGCCCTCTCTCTCTAAATATTTTTCATTTTAAGTAATTGTTTTCTTTTGGCAGTACTTTTTTGAACGCTAAAAAACCAGTGAAAACTTAAAAAAAGTCAGTGTTTTATTTTAGAGATCACAAGTTTGGAAAGAAAGCTTTAAAATGTGAGCAAAATCATGGCATAAAAATGTGAAAAATTTAGAAAAAATTGGTTAAACAAGAACGTTACCCCTAAATTATGCTAGAATTTTTTAAGCCTTAAATTACCATCATGGCTCTACCATAAACTGCGTTGTATGTTCCTTAACCAATTTATTAAATTGAACTCTTTGTGAATAAGCCCCATTATTTGGTTGTAAATTTTGTATAACGTCCTCATGTGCCTGCAAGACGGAATGTTGATTTAGAATTTCACTCGCATAGACAATCAAACAGAGATTAAAAGTTGCCAGTTTGTGTGCCAATCTTAGCACTGTTAAACATATTGAGTACAGTCTAAAAAAAATATATGTAAAGAAAATTATTTAAAGGATTTTCGATTTACAATTGGTCCTGGTTCTAGTTGAACCAGAACCGGAACCGGGCCTTTCGTTTTAAAACAATGACGTCACAGTTGCAACCCGGTTATGAAATTTTAGAACCACCCTGGGAGGTTGGTTCGGCTCTTTGGTTGTAAACATAACCCCTAAAATTTTGCAAAATTATAGGTAGTCTTTTTTTGAGTAAAATCTAAGATATCTTCACAATATTTTAAATGACGTCATTATTTTAGAATCGCTGCCAAAATAATGTCAACCAGAACCAGGACCAATTCTTGAATCGAAAATCCCTTTAGAGAGAAAACAATTTTCCTTGTCTTTTTAGAATTACCAAAATTTGAGCTTGGTTTGACGATATAGTAGTTTTCACAACTAAGTAGTGGCTAAAATGTTGCTTTTTTTAGAAGCGTTGAAGAAAAAAACACAGTTTAGCCGCGAGTTATTAACACTATTTCTTTTTAATAGCTTTATCATAAAAAACCCAAAAAAAACAAGACAATAATTTTAAAAACCTCGAACGAAGAGCACTCTCGAAACACAACATCTTTACAATATAAATCAAGACGGCTGGTAAATGAAATAACAATGGTTTCCATAGCGATGTGCCTTTTTACTCGGTGACGTTCATTGTTGCGACATTTAAAAATTATTTTTTTGTAAATGCTTGGCGAAAATGGCTTAATTTTTAGCCAAGAATAATTAGATTTTCTCAATATTACTATATTCCGCTATTTCTCTTTAGTATTGGGTAAAAAACGAACAGAAATCTTTTTTTGCACGGTAAAATAAAAAAAAAAGTTTTTTTTTGCATCGGTAAACAAAAAAGCCATGATTTAGTTATCTGCAGACAGTTACTAAAATCATGTTTTTGATGAAGGTATAAAAACAAATTTTGCTGGTGTATACAGGACAATTTTAACTTTATTGGGAATATTCACGTAAGTTTAAGCTCCTACACATACATAGTTTCGATCATAGGATATTCAGTTCATTTAACTTTTGGCATGATGGAGGGAATTAAAATTTTATTCAACAATAAAATATTAAAAATTAAAACATTAACATTAAACAAAACTTTATGTGCGCAAACCGAGGCTCGCAGTACAACCTTCGATCAAGACATCGTGTATGTAGGACGTTTTTTAAAAACAGAGACGTCCAGCGAATTGGGAAAAATAAAAAAAAATATACAACAGGGTGGGATATTCAACAACTCATCAAAGGTGCAAGTTCGCCAGTTTCCCTACCGATTAAAATTAGCACTTGCTCCGCCTGTAATAATAAGTAGTTAGTCTATATTCGAAATATGATTATTGTCTCAATATTATCAGTACGGAGCACACTTGATGATTTTAGTGCAGTACTGGGAAAATATGGAATAAATTTGAATAGGTGGTTTGAAACAATTCAAAGCTTCATAAACGAGAAACGTAAAAAGCTTTTTTTTAAATTATTTTTCAGTATTATTACTTCTCAATAAAAATTATTGGTAGCGTAGGAAATAAATAAGAAAAATAAATTTTCTAGACCGGGTTTGAACCCGAAACCTCTAAAAAACCAGTCCAATGTTCTACCAATTAAGCTATCAAGGCTTGGGGTTTTAACCGCCGTTTTATTGACAAGTGGAGGGGAATGGACCTGCACAAGAGTAAATTAGGAGTGGCACAACACAGGAAATTCCACGCAAGCCACAGATCTAATCAAGGGCTTTAGCAAGTTGAGATCCAGTTGGTATCCAGCCTACAGAGGATTCAGAGAAGAAATCATCCAAGAGGAAGACTTCAAACCAACTTCTGAAAATGACAGGAACATTCGAGAATGGGAGAATGGAAGTATCAGGGGGTGGTCTGGGGGATAGCGAGAAGGTCTAGTCACCGGAACTTTTAGCTGATTTTCAAAGCTTACGGCAGCTTCAAAAACTAAGAGTCATAATAAAACAAGTGTTTTGTTCTGATTTTCACTATAATTTTGTCAACATGACGCGTGTTTCACCGCATAGTGACTTATTCCACACATTTGTGATTAAACGATCTAACTTGGATAAGTACTAGTGCGGAACGATGCCTATTTAGGAGTGATTCAAGGTTGGAAATCAAGGTGTATGATGGTGTTTAATGATGTATGCGGAGGGTGACCAGTGAAACCACTGATGAGCTCACGCTGGTTACCCAGAGCGAAACATCGTTTAATCATTTCTCTTTTCGCTTTGGTCCTTTGTGTTTTCCTTCTGGGATGCTCATCCAAGTTTGAATTTTCGTTATTTCCACCCAGGATCTTTTGTTTTTTGGTTTCGTTTCGGTAGAAGTACCTGATTTGGAGGTTTTTTAACTTCTTTTTTTGTTTTTTTTTTACATTTGTGATTATTGTGATTTTATAATGGATTTTCATCGAGTAAAGGTGTCAGTCAGTAAAACTATCGAGATAACCCAAAGAGTGTTCATATTATAGGTTTTATGAAATTTTTATTTCTTTATTCATTTATTTATTTATTCCCTTGCTTTCGCCCTCTACTCTTCAAATGAATTTTCTTTACAACTAATTGCTATTGTCAAATCCGTAAAATAATAATCGTATAAGTCAGAACATTTTATTATTTCCTATAAGCCGGTGGTTTCTTCACAGAACAGGTGTATGAAGACATAACTACTTTGTTTGCTTATTTTATTATTATTTATTGGTCGAAAAAGGGAAGAAAAGATAAAGTTGTTGTCTTAGGGTTTCGGCAATGACTTAAAGGTAATGTTAAGGGATGAATGTGAGAACGCTTTCAGTAATATTTTTTTGATTTTATGCCTTGTTTCCGCTCACACATGCGTTTGTTTTGTTTAAAATTTTGAATCCACGCACAAATATTATCATTGTGTCGGTTGTGTGATTGTATGCAGTTTTTAGGGGGGTGGTTAATCAAATAAACGGTTTTTAAACAGTGCACATTATTGTTTTGTGCTTAATAAAATAAAAAATAGATTTATATCGTTTTACATCGGGTTAGCTTTGATTACACTGGGGAACATCAGAAATGTTTTCGAGACCAAAATAGCAAAATCTTACTTATTTTATTAAACTAATTAATAACCTGTCTTGCATTTTGTGGATCTATGCTAATTATGATAATAACCTAATTGCCCTTAATTTGTGGAAAAATTCGATCATTAAATGGGAAATACCTAGAGTGTATATGTTACTTTAAGCTTCTTAAATACTAATAACAAAAATCCTACATTGTTAGTTACATTTTTATACAAAGTATCAAGCCTACTTTGCAGGATTTTTTACTTTCCCTGGTCTTATGTGTTTAAATTGCGATCTTTAAAATCTCAGTAGATACCTGGGCACAATAGGCCCATTTGAGGCCGCAGTGCATGGTTCAGCCTTCAATAGAGAGCTAACCACCAGTTTTGAATACATACATACATTTTTATATAATAATGTTAGGAATTAGGCTGAGAGAGTGAATTTTGTACGTGTGTTGGAATTTTAGTAAACAAAAAGAGTCTTTTGAGCCAAGGAAAAAAATGTTACCAGCGCGCCATTAGTTTCCCCAGAAAAGATTTCACTACCGCCACTTCATATAAAATTAGGACTTTATAAAATTTATTATTATTTATTGATTATAAGATCGTTCTTATTTTTTAGTTTAGGATTACATTTTTTAGTGTTAGATTTAACTGTAATAATTGAATATTTACTTATTGAATTATATTCAACATCAATTGTATTAGTTTTTTTATTTGATTGAATATCTTTTATATTTATAAGATTTGTTAATTTAATTAATTATTTCTTAACAGAAGATTTGGTTACATTTTTTTTGATAGTTTAAGTTTTCTTAAGTCAAATTTTTAGTTGTTATTGATTTAAGTTTTTATATCTGTAATCTGTAATTTAAAACGGCTTGTTTTTGAAATTAAGAATAAGCAAATATTTGTTCGCACTATTTAATAATGTTTATAGAAGGATAATATTCTTGTATTAAGTATAGGGCTATTCTTAAATACAGAATACCATTTACTTCAGTGTATGGTGTGAGTATTACGACACTTTTCAGAAATAGTAAACTGGAGTTTCGAAGTGCAACTTTCTTTATTTTTAATTTTTTACAACGTTTCGAATGCTTATGTATCTGCAATCGTCATCAGGTGACATCACCTTCAAACAACACTTTTCAGAAAGGCTGTAGAAAGGTGCCAACGTTCGAAGAAGGAATTTGCAATCTAGTTTGAAAGGATATACACCTAAATATTGATCTGCTTCATATGCAGATTATAATAGCGTAAAACTATACTTATTGTAATACAATATATTGTTGTTCACTTCTTTAACAAAGAATTAACCACTGAAGCTTGCTTTTAATTCGTTTTGCCTGTTTGATCTTTGTGAAAGATAATAAGGGAATTATTTATTTATCCAGCCGGGTATATTTTACACATGCGGATTTTAATAGGAAGTAATGTTTTTTAAACATTGAATAGAATTTCACGGCTGGTTTTGTTCGGTGTTAAGATAGTAATCTTGCTCTAAGCTAAAGTTTTCTGTGAGTTTCCCGATTTTACTATGCTCATTTGCGTTAGTAATTAAGTATATTTTTAAAAATTATTATCTGTACATATACATACCTGTTAACGGTAATAAAACTAAATTATAGAACAAAGCCGCTGATGCATTAATTTATTTTTACAAATTTACGCAGTTTACTATGCTCAATGTGTATAATCTAGGTAGGTATATAGAATTAAAAAATTGGTGCTAGAAAGCACGGATAGTCCACCATACAATCAATTATTTTATGTTGAAAGGAAATGCAAATATCTCGAAAACTGTAGCTTTGAATGATTTGGAACTAATAAAAAAATTTTTGGGTATATTTACGAAAAGCAAAATCTGAAAACCGCATATCAATAGCTGCTTTACTTACGTTTTTTAAAATAACTCGGAAACTTAAATCTGAAAACCGCATATCACTACTTACTTTGTGATTTGCTACAGCGACGGGTCCAAACTTTCGGAGAAGCAAACCACAGGATCGGGGGTTTACGTAGAAGACCAGGAGGTTCGAAAGAGCTACCCGATCGGAGAGCAAGTCACGGACTTTCAGGCAGAGGTTTATGCCATAATAATGGCTGCAACCATGGAGGAAATAAAGAACGGTACGGAGGAGCATGTTTATACGTGCTCCGATAGCCAGCCCTAAAGGTACTAAGGGCGCCCAAGATCAACAACACCCTGGTGGAGGAATGTGCGGATGCACTAGAATCCTTGGGAGAGAACCAACAAGTGACACTTATGTGAGTACCGGGATATATGGGGGTGCCGGGGAACGAGAAGGCCGACGAGCTCTCCAGGATCGCGGCAAGCACCCAGTATGTAGGGCCGGAACCACTCCTAGGAACAACCAAGAGGCAATTGCAAAGTCGACTCAATAAATGGGCCACCGATGCCATGGCGAACGCTTGGAGAGGAGGAACAGGGTGCAGACAGACCAGGGACTTCGTGAAGGGCCCGGATGTAGCCAGACAAAAATGGATTCTGGGAAGATCACGAAGGGACGCTGGTCTGCTGACAGGAATCATAACAGGTCACAACCGACTAAGGAAGCACATGACCGCGGTGGAAAATGACTCGACCTGCCGGGCCTGCGGGCGGGCAGAAGAGACATCTCGACATAGCGAACTGCGAGGCATACCAGAGGACGAGATACCAGGTATTCGGTTTCCCGACCCTGGATGAGGAGGAGCTGCAGATGCTCAAATGGGATAAAATACTGGACTTTGCAAAAAGAACAATAAAACCAGATGAGCAGACTGCCAGACCAGTGGTGCAGGCGGCGGATTAGGGGCAGGCTCGGGGTAAGGCGGAAAGGGCCCAGGGAAGCCTACTTACCAGGCGTCGCGCCGACCCTTCTCTACTACTACTACTATTACTTTTGTTCCAAAGTTACAATTTTCATTAAAATCGATTAAGGCGTTCTTCAGTTATTGTGTATATAGACAGACCGACAGAAAACTTTTTTTTTTCGTCCATTAAGGTGTTTTGGAACCTTAGTAACTCATTTTTGATAAAATGAAGAAAACTCAAAATTTCAAGATTTTAATAGTCCGCCATGGTATGGTGGACTAAAAATGAAACCCATGTAGAAAATATGAAATCTGAGGTTGGTCAAGATCTCATTTGGCCTTTTAAATTTATTTGGTGCTTATTAGCGTAGGTAGGGTCATTCTCTATCTACCTTATTAGCATTTGCCCAAAGTAAGATTTGGCCATGATTTGTGTTGAGTCAAGTTGACCATGCTGTTAATTGTTGGTAATTTCAAGGAAAGCATAAATATAAAGATGATTTTAAATATTTTTTTAATGCAATAGCGCAGCGTGTAAGTCTTTTGGATGTGAGTGACCGTACCTAAGCATCGCCTGTCGTGAATATGTTTGGGATGGGTGACCTCTACATATACCCAGCCGTGCTGGAAATTTTAAATGGTAGGTTTTTGGGGTGTTCCTATCATCTTGAGCAAATGGTTTTAGAGTACCAGTACACATTCCAAGACAGTTGACTCTATTAATTAATAATTGGCATCCATTAGGGTGTGTATAAGGGGAAAGAATTATCATTTTTTACAAAAATCTTAAATTTGAAAATTAAATTGAATCCAGAAAATTTTTTAGTACCAGTTGATTTTTTGCCAGCAAAATCTAAAGAGCATAACCAAAATTTGTGTAGATCTTTAAGAATTTAATAACAGGTTATTTAATCAGTTATCAAGGTTGTTGCATATTTTTTACCATATAAAGCTATTAAAAACCAAATTAAGTAGCAACGTAAGCCAACTTTTAAATTTCTTATTTCTTTTCTTGCTCCATAATTTTAAAACTGTCTCGGGCAGAAAATTATGAACTATGAAAGTATTAGTGGAAACTGCGGTGAGTTTGTATTTTTTTAAGGCACGGCCAGAAAGAGACAGGTTAAAAAAAGGTCACATCAAACCATAAACTTTATTTTATGATATGGAATGGTGGATTTCTCCAGAGCAAAGAAAAAGGGATAATAAAATGTCCTAAATTCTGTAACAGTGGGCTTTACGAAGATCTAAAATAGTACCCCCACAGGTATAAATATTTAAGTTTGTTGGGGGATACTAAATTTAAAAGCCAATTTTCAAAAAACACTTTCTATAGAGAAAAAACATAAAGTTAGTTGAAGTCTAAGCTAAATTGTTTATTTAGCCTACGCGTTTCGACATTACATAGTCATCTTCAGGGCTTAATTCTGTAAGTAACAAGAGATCTAATTACTTGAAAAAATTCTAAAAATTTGTTAAAAACCTCAGTACATTATTTAGTAAAAGCTGCACAGCCATCAATAGAACTTACAGCAGTCTAAGTTAATTTTAATTATAAAATAAAGTCTATTAAACAAACACAGTTATTTATTTATTTTTCTTTCTTAAATTAAAAAAAAAATCCAAAAGCCAGGTTAAGTTTTTGGTATTTGATAGATGTAAAAAGTCATGTGTGAGCGGACAAGAACCAAAAATAGCGATTTGCCTTATTTAATATTTCAAGTTGTTTATTAACCAACATAACACCTTTAATTTTTGTCCAGCACAAAATATATATTTAGCACTAAGAGGCAAAATAAACATAAATGAAGGTCACTGATTAAGCACGAAAACTATACCAAACGAAAAAAACCCAAAACAACTTTACTAATTTATTGACGAATTGAAATTAAACATTGACGTTATTTTAAAGCTGAATCGAGAAAACTTTTCTTACTGAAGGTCTCATTTCAAAGCTGCAGCTTTCATCTAGAGTTACACATTAAAATCATTGTGTGACAGAGTATTAATCGGAAAAATCACTTAACAAGGGTTTTCATTAGAAGGACATATAACCCAAATTTTAGTTTACAAGAGTTTACAATTTAGACCTCACGTGTTGCCCATTTACATCTAATATGCCTTCAATGTTTTTTCTTTGGCGAAAACCATCCATTTGGTTATTACAAACTTTGTCGCATAAAGCTGGATTCTGCTGTTGAATTCGTCAAATAAAACATAATTTTCTTATTTTAACAGGAGACTAGAGTCTTGGACAAATTATCTGTCTGTCTTTTGCATTGACATTACGATAATTGGGAAACAACTTTTATTTTTCGAATGTTTTTAATTTAAATTTAATTCCTGACATCGTCCGACAAGCCAAGGAGTAAGGAAATAGGGAAAATTAGACCCTGAACCGACCCTAGTTTTTATTTTAATGTATCAACATTTAATGACATTTTATTTTAGGGTCTAAAAAATTATTGTTATTATTTCTTTAGTCACAACCAGTAGTTTATTATTAAGATATTAAAACGTCAACGATAAATAAAACTAAACATTTTAATTAAAGCCCATAAATTTAAAAGTAGCCCATTTTGGTGGAGTTCTTTTAAATGAAAAACTTTTGGTTCTTCTCCACTGTATTCATTGAAAAAATGTTTGTATTTTTTCCGCTAACCCGACATGTTTCAACGGTATAAGACGGTCATCTTCACCAATTTGGTCATATGGTTCAACAACGAATGCCTTCAGCTCTTCAACAGCAGCAACGAAAGCATTGGAGGTGGCTGCTAGGGTATGGTTAAAGGAAGAGCGAACCCCCTGAAGATGACGGTCTTATATAAATACAGTGGAGAAGGACCAAAAGTTTTTCATTTAATTAATAGACTTTAATGTTTTTTTTTTCTTTAGTAGTTAAGTAAGGATTCTTTTAATTAATGTAATTGTAATATTTATTTGTCCACAGGTATGCTTTCTTGACTAGTTATTTATCTTGATTTTTAAATTCCGTACAAGTAGTTATATTTTCTTTACGTTGGGATCAGATCTAAACATTATTAAGGGACGTTTAAAAAACGAAATTGAAAAGAAAAGCGAAAGATGGACAGATTGTCTTATTAAGAAATTGAGAGATGTTTCGAGAGTAATTTGGCATGAAAATTAAGAACAACATTGGAGGGAAAAGAATAAAAAATGCAATTTAAGCGCTAATTTTGATGTTTTTACTAGCATTCAACGTAATATTTTTTTGTTGTGTTTTGTTCTTGTATAATATTTTCTGGCAAACATTTTTTAATTTTAAAGGCATCTTTTTATGGTGGAGCTTAGATCTAATTAGATGTGTATTAAACTTTTGTCCTTTTTGTTTTCCGAACCAACGGGCTCCTTTTACATACAGTGCTTGAATCTTTATTTGATCTTATGTGCACTAATTGCCTTTCTGAATACCAATATTTAACCATTTTATTGTGCCTTTATTTAATATTTATGACATAGCGTTGGTATGTTTCCATATCCACTAGAAATATTGTTATGTGATTTCTCTTATTCATTAAGAGGTTAAATCTTCCCTGGCTAATTAATTTCACCGACTTTTTTAATTTCCAGTTAAAAACTTTTCATGTTTGTGACTATTTTTTCTGATTTACTAAATTAGTCTCCAAACATATATGGTCTTTCTCCACTAAATTTTTTCGGTAGTTTCGACTACCATCATTAGGGGGTTCCTGGTTTGAGCTACAACAAAGCTCCATTGCTAAGGTTACTGATGGTCCGTTGATTCGGCCCATTTAATTTTCTTTGGTTCTTGTTCAGCCATACTGCTTTACTGTAGCTCAAACCAGGAACCCCCTGATGATGGTGGTCTAAACTACCGAAACATGTCGGGTTTTTGATATTAAGAAATAAAATTTAGTGGAGAAAGACCATATTTGTTTGATTTAATTATCAACTCCACCATCATGGACTACTTCAACAATTTAAATTAGTCTCACTTTTTTTTAACGTAACGTAGAGTGAGGTGTAGCAGGACCTCCAGTGCTGCAATTTTTTTTATTGTCAACTTTGGGACATCCTCCGTCCGATCCGGATTGAAACTCAAGCCGATTGAAATTGTAAATCCTAGTCTTGAGCGTTCATATCGCAGTATTCCCAGTTCGCTTTTTGATTGATTTTAAGAAAAAAAATATACTCTTTTCGAAAGGTATGTTTTTGTGTAGATGAAGTCCCTAAATAGTTATTCTGATAAAAATTAAAATCTTCCATATACTGTCAGAACTTGTCAAAAACACGTCATTTTTTCCCAAAATGTAACAAAAAACATTTTTAAAAAATAAAAATTTGGGCTTATAGAGCATTCCATTCTAGACACTAAAAGTCACATAAGCAATTTTGTAGTATTAACCATTTTTTATAATTGTAATTTAAATGTTTAAAAAATTTCCATTTTTCACACATTTAAATTACGTTTATAAAAAAAGTTTAGTAGAAAAAACTGCTTATTTGACTTTTTTGTCTAGAATGAAATGCTCTATAAGACCTAATTTTTATTTTTTAAAAATATTATTTTTTATATTTTGGGAAAAAATTACATATTTTTGACAGGTTTTGACAGTAGGACGTACATAGAAGATTTTAATTTTTATCAGAATAACTATTTTGGTACGGCACCTACACAAAAATATAACTTTCGAGAAGAGTATATTTTTTTTCTTAAAATCAAACAAAAAGTGCACTGTGTATTAAAAGTTAAATCCCTAACCTCGAGTGTTTACCTGAAGATTCGATTGAAACATTGCGCATGCGCAATTTTGATGTTTTTCCAACCTTAAAATGTTATTTGTTGTTTTCTTATTAACGTTCATGTTTGTAACGAATAAATCTTTAAAAAAAGAGCAATTGGCAATTTCTTTTTCTTGAAAAATTTCGGGCCCCAAAGTCAGATTCAAAGTCGACGGCAACGTGCGTTTATTTCGACGGATTGGCTTGACTTGACTCAATACAAAACAACGAATTTCAGGATTGGATCGAAGTTTTCGATCCCTTAATCCCACGTGTTTATATCGGAGATTTAAGCGCGATTTATGAAGCCAATCCGGTTCCGATCCGGATAGAGCTGTCGAAATAAACGTAGTTATTGTCTGTTACCTTAACTTCTTTACTGTAGGGTGGGCGAAAAAATCTTGCACACTTTTAAACTTAAAACTTTTGATCGAATAGCTCGATTTCAATTTTTTTGAAAGATAAGACATGAGACTTTTCCGATCCGGTTCAAAATTTAACATTTCGCAAAAATCCAAGATGGCGGACCATTTTGAATATCGGGAAATTTTCACCCCCCCCCCTGCAAAAAAAATACGTGCGGCACTGGAGAAAATCTAATTCATTGCGACAAAAGCCTTATGTATGCTTTCTATAACAAGGCATTACTTAATTAAATCGGTTAAGAGATAAGAAAGCTATAAACCTCTAAAATAAGTGATTTTTGACTCGACATTGTCATTTGCAAAAAAAATCGTAATTGTTGCATTTGCTTTAACTTTTGATCGGATTACTTGATTTTAAACATTTTTACATTTTTAGGTGAACAAAGCTTGCGGCTTTGACATTTTTCGAATATCCAGGATGGCGGACAGCTTTAACACGCTTTAACCATTGGGCAATTTCACTCCCCTAAAAAAGCAACGAAACAAAATAAAGGCCATTCTACCTCTTATCTCTGCTAGATATATGGAGGTATCACTTGCTTAAATCAGTTAAGAAGTAAACAAGTTAGTGTCATTATTTCCAGCGTTTTCAATAAAAACTGTGACTTGTGATAAAATAATTGCTGTGGTTTTAAACTACTGCTTAAGCTGAGTTTACTTTGTTATTAATCATCAAGCACTTATATTTTTATAAATTCTTTTGCACACTTATACTTTTAAATAAAAATAACCATTAGTTACCGTATAATAATCTAGATCGGGCAACTCAGATTTTCTAAGCTGATCCCCATGTGTTCTTAAGACAGTACCCAACTTCGATGGGCCTCTGTGATGCTTAGACACAGTTCGTTAATGTCGCCGTAGCTGCCGCCATTTCTGTACACTTCTTTTTCTAAATCTCCCCAATATTGGCTGTCTACCAGATTCAAATCGGGGCTGTTAGAAGGCCACTCAATGGGCCTGCTAAAATCTTCGACGTTTTCCTATATGCAGAAACAGGCAAATTTTAAGCAAAGGGGCATTTAGTTTATGTCACCATACTTGATGATCAATTTTTAATTTCTTAGCCGATTTAATTTAGTGATATCTTCATATATGCAGCAGAGAGGGAACTTTTGTTGTACTTCTATCTAAAGTTACAGCAAACAACTCCACTCACTATAAAAGCCCGTATTTTTTTATTTCTTGACCGATTTAATTAAACCTTAGATTTTCTCCAGTGCCGCACATATTTTTTTTGCAGGGGGGTGAAAATTTTTTGTTATTTAAAACGGTCCGCCATCTTGGATTTTTATGAAATGTCAAATTTTGGACCGGATCGGAAAAGTCTCATGTCCTGTCTTTCCAAAAAGTCAAAACTTTTAAAATCGACCGATTCAATCAAAAGTTATAGCAAATTCAAAAGTGTGCAAGATTTTTTGGCCCACCCTTTATTTTGTATTGGGGATGTTAATGTTGATGTAAACATCGACGATCATCTCTAAAGTTTTACCGAAAAAGAATAAACGGAAATCAAACAACTCTCTTAATATGATAATTTGGGTTAATACGTTTTTACATTAATACGTACACAAATTTACCATGTGGTAAAACTTTTTTTATTGTCTTATTTCTTTGCCATTAAATAAACATCAACAACAGCAAAATTTAAATGTGACTTAACAATTCGCTCAAATTTTTCATTTCTCACGGTCATCAATAATCCATCAGCTGCTTTTGTTTTAGGCAAATATAAGTCTCTATTTTTTAGAGTTATCGTCATAAACCATGCCACAAAAATAATTATAGATAAGTGACCCTCACCATTTTGTGCTGAGATGTGCATTATTTCATCTTCACCACCCTAAAGGTTGGTAATTTTGTTGGTCCGGTGATGTATTGGGTAACCCGCACCATTTTCATATATATAATGTAGTAATACCCCCTGACCAAAAATCATTTGGTGTGCTTGACCTCATTCTTCACTAAGGGTCTGGCACACCAATCTAAAAGTAGTCAATTTCAGTAGTCACCCCTCACCCTAAGGGCGTTAATTGATCATCTTTAGAGTGGTGAACGGGGCCCTTAGCAACAATGTTAAGGACAACACTGTCCATTTCATATGGTGAGGCTTACCTACCCATCAGAACGTATACTATGAAATTTACTCCAAAAAGTACCCCTTGATTTAGACGCAAGTCATTGATTTTTATCCTAGTTCATGTGGTCGCGAAATATTTCACAATGTGGATTAAACCTGGCCCTATGTACAAAGTTATTGCTTTTATACTAAATAAATAAGAAGACACTTGTACTATAACACTGCCCTTCGAAATGTATCTTCTTTTTTGATATGTTTTAGGTTTCCTCCCAAGTATCAATCAGTGCTTTAGCTTGAGGAGACGTAGGACATGATATACAAAATTAGAAGGTTACTACAAAGTATCGCGTTGATAAGATTTTTCAATTGCAAAAATTGTTCAATCACTTTAACGTAGAGAAACTGTAGACAACCAATATTTGGTATCGTTAGTGCCACAAATATATTATGTTCTTAGATAGTTTTTAAAATCTTCTATCAAATAATTTTTTTATTTGGTTGTAGTAAACGAGAAATACTTGAAAACCTCCTCTAACGAAAAAGTAAATATTAAAACAAAAAAATAAGCACTAATTGCTGTAGCACTATAACATATAAATATAAAAAATATGTCAAATGAACTAACATTGGGAATGTCAGTATTACAGCTTGTTTTAGTTTTTATTGTAACTCTTGTAGAAGTTCTCACTTTGTCTATCTTTTTAATTGCGTTGAGAAGCTTCTAAACCTACCATGTTTTGCTCTTTAATTTTATATTTATCATGAACCTATCATAATCATCAACAAAAATGCTTGCAGGCCTACTTGGAATTAAGAAACAGCGACGTCAATCACAAATAAAAAAAATGGGCATGGTGGTTTTAGTAAACTTGGTATCGTTATATATGGTAACTTTAATAAGTAATAGTAGTAGTAGTAGAGGGGCGACCGTAGGCCTGGCAATTAGGCCCCATAATGGACCCTTTTTGCCATACCCCCCGTGCACCCCCGACTGATGCACGTGCCCCTTAGGATGCAAGTTTCCTTTCTCTAAGAGGACTTAATTTTGCCTGACACCTCTTTGTCGAGGGCAGGGATCTTTAGACTGCGTAGCAAGTATACACAGTGGACCGCCGGCTTTACACCCCTTCCGAAGGGTGGTCCTGCTACATGTTAGATTTGCATCTACCTAATATCGCTACCGTCCCAGCAGAACTTGGTTGACGGTAGACTTTTCTCCCCAGCAGCCCGCCGTCATATAGGTTGACCCGAAAATCGAGGTCCCGGTTTCGCTGGTCGAGGTCGCCGTCGGAGTCTTCAGATGCATCTCTTTGGAGTGGTCCTGCTACCCGAAGGTGGTACCGCCGCTTCCAAGTCACTCTCTGTCCACTCCCGCTACCAAATCTGTCGGAGTCCAGCGACGTCCCATGGAGTCCCGATCTCGGAGAAGTCCAGGTCGTCCTTCTTTGGGTCACCGGCTAGTCTCCTCTACCCAGTTTGGTGGGGTCCTCAGCCGTCCACCTTTGAGTCCCGCAAAGTTTTCGATGCAGTGTCAACCGTGCCGCCTACTTCTACCTCGTTTGTTGTTCCTCTATGCACAACGTCAACTCCGGAGAAGTGGGGCCGCCCGTCGTCGTCTCGAGTCGCATACGGTGTTGTGTGAAGCAATGTGTACTTGCCGGGATCCGATCCTGCGATCTCTGTTCTGCAGGCTAAGACGCTGTTCACTGGTCTACGACTCTACGGCGGCACCCCCAACTTTATAAAGTAACTAACAGAGGAACGATAGAATTGAGGCAGGCTTTGGGCTCGGAGCGAAAGTGTGCATCAAAATTGTTTGGCGTGTGCCATGTTGCCGTTAGTAACAAAAAATAAGCGAAAGTCGGCATCAAAATCGCTTTGCACGTTCGTTGGTAACAAGAAAATAATGATTTACAAGGATATTTTATTTTTCAATAAAATTTGTTAATTTTTAGAACCAATGATAGATTTTAGTATTTGATACTTGTTAGAGCTTTATGAATTTGTGATCAGATGTTAAAAATTATAAATTTAACAGGCTCCCCCTCTTCGAGGGGTGAGGGATGGTTGTAACATTTAACCATTGCATGATTAGTGCTTTTTCATTTTTATCAAAAATCATTTTTTGCTTAAATTTATTTTAAGCAAAATAGGGGTACTTTAAATCTCTTTTTTCAAGGATTAACCATGGTACATCACTTAGGTATTTAGTGAGTTTGAATTTGTTCCCTCTGTCAAAAAAAGGATGCAGCAAATGAAAAAAATTAAGCGGCTAGAAAAATGAAAAAAAGAAAGAAACAGTGGTAAAAAATTAAAAATAGAGAATATGGAATTAATGGAGGAATCGAATATGGAGCGGCTGAGAAAAGGATGCTGTGGTAAAAAATGGAAAAAACGAAAAAAAATGAAAAAACTGGAAAAAATCGAGAAAATAACGCGGGTGAAAAAATTCAGCGGTAGCAAAAATGGAGAAAATGGATCGTTTGGATAGAATGGGAAAATGGAGCTGTTGAAAAAATGTATAAATTAAACAAATTGGGGCGACTTTTCGCCTCCGGATAAAAAGTGCCACTAGGTTTATAATGTACTCATTAAAAACTGTTTTTTAATCACATTCTAGAAAGTGATTTTTAGACAAACACTTCTTATATACTTACATACTAAAGGATGGAGCGGCTCGAAAAATTAAAAAAATGGAGGAGTGGTAAAAAATTAAAATTAGAGAAAATGGATGTTGTGGTAAAAAATGGACGCGGTGAAAAAATGAAGCGGTAGTTAGAATGGAATAAATGGAAAGAATAGAAAAATGAGGAGGTGGGGAAAATGGATAGAATGGAAAAATGGAGCGGGCGGAGGACATATATTAATAGAGCACCGTCAAGTGGCATTTTTTCTTTTTTTATATCTTAAAGTGCATTAAATAGTCTATAAACCACGCAACTAAAGTGTTTTTTTTTTTCCGTTTCGGGATGAAAAGTGATCCTAGGTTTAAATTAAAATAAACCCATCAATGTTTTTTTTTTTAATCACAATCTCGAAAGTGATTTTTACACATACCCTTCTTATATACATAGGTACTAAAGGGTGAAGCGGCTAGAAAAATGGAGCGACAACGGAAAAATGACGTAAGACAAAAAAACATACTTTTTTTGAACGCAGCTAACGTTTTTTGATAATAATCTAACAACCACATTCTTCTATCGGTTTTGGGATTTGCAAAAAATAATAATAATTAGCGAATAGGCAAAAAACCACATATTTTTATCGATCTTTTGCCTTTAAAAAATTACAGAAACACGCTAGACAAAAAGTGATACTTTTTTGAACCCAGCTAACGTTCTTTGATAATAATCTAAAAACCACTTTCTTCTATCAGTTTTCGGATTTGCAAAAAATAATAATAATTAGCGATTAGGCTAAATAGCACATATTCTTATCGGTTTTTTAATTTAAAAAAATTACAGAAATACGCTAGACAAAAGGCGATACTTTTTTTAAACGCAGCTAACGTTTTTTGATAATAATCTAAAAACCATATTCTTCTATCGGTTTTGGGATTTGCAAAAAATAATAATAATTAGCGAATAGGCAAAAAAAAACACATTTTTTTATCGGTTTTTTTGCTTTTAAAAAATTACAGAAACACGCTAGACAAAAAGCGATAATTTTTTTGAACCCAGGTAACGTTCTTTGATAATAATCTAAAAACCACTTTCTTCTATCAGTTTTGGGATTTGCAAGAAATAATAATAATTAGTGAATAGGCTAAATACCACATATTCTTATCGGCTTTTTTGCTTTTAAAAAATTACAGAAACACGCTAGACAAAAAGCAATACTTTTTTTGAACCCAGGTAACGTTCTTTGATAATAATCGAAAAACCACTTTCTTCTATCAGTTTTGAAATTTGAAAAAAATAATAATAATTAGTGAATAGGCAAAAAACCACATATTTTTATTGGTTTTTGGTTTTAAAAAATTACAGAAACACGCTAGACAAAAGACGCTACTTTTTTGAACCCAGCTAACGTTCTTTGATAATAACCTAATAACCACTTTCTTCTATTAGTTTTGGGATTTGCAAAAAAATAATAATTAGCGAATAGGCTAAGAACCACATATTTTTATCGGTTTTTTGCTTTTAAAAAATTACAGAAACACTCTACACAAAAGACGATACTTTTTTTGAACCTAGCTAACGCTTTTTGATAATAACCTAAAAACCACATTCTTCTATCGGTTTTGGGATTTGCGAAAAATAATAATAATTAGCGAATGGGCAAAAAACCACATAGTTTTATCGATCTTTTGCTTTTAAAAAAATACAGAAACACGCTAGACAAAAGGTGATACTTTTTTGAACCCAGCTAACGTTCTTCGATAATAATCTAAAAACCACTTTCTTCTATCAGTTTTGGGATTTGCAAAAAATAATAATAATTAGCGAATAGGCTAAATACCACATATTCTTAACGGTTTTTTAATTTTAAAAAATTACAGAAATGCGCTAGACAAAAGGCGATACTTTTTTTAAACGCAGCTAACGGTTTTTGATAATAATCTAAAAACCACTTTCTTCTATCAGTTTTGGGATTTGCAAAAAATAATAATAATTAGCGAATAGGCAAATAACCACATTTTTTTAATCGGTTTTTTTGCTTTTAAAATATTACAGAAACACGCTAGACAAAAAGCGATACTTTTTTTGAATCCAGGTAACGTTCTTTGATAATAATCTAAAAACACTTTCTTCTGTCAGTTTTGGGATATGCAAAAAATAATAATAATTAGTGAATAGGCAAAAAACCACATATTTTTATCGGTTTTTTGCTTTTACAAATTACAGAAACACACTAGACAAAAGACGATACTTTTTTTGAACCCAGCTAACGTTCTTCGATAATAATCTAAAAACCACATTCTTCTATCGGTTTTGGGATTTGCAAATAATAATAATTAGCGAAGAGGCAAAAAACCACATATTTTAATCGATCTTTTGCTTTTAAAAAATTACAGAAACACTCTAGACAAAAGTTGATACTTTTTTTAAACGCAGCTAACGTTTATTGATAATAATATAAAAACCATATTGTTCTATCGGTTTTGGGATTTGCAAAACATAATAATAATTAGCGAATAGGCAAAAAACAAATTTTTTTTATCGGTTTTTTGCTTTTAAAAAATTACAGAAATACACTAGACAAAAGGCGATACTTTTTTTGAACCCAGCTAACGCTTTTTGATAATAATCTAAAAACCACATTTTTCTATCGGTTTTGGGATTTGCAAAAAATAATATTTAGCGAATAGGGTAAAATGTCACTGCATGGAACTAATGAGAATAAGCTACTTTACCCTGGTACCAGACTGATATCAAGAAAATTGGGATGAGGTAATTATAAAAAGGTGTGAGCCACATAGACCTATTAGGTAGCAGTGAAGGAGGCGCTAGAGCACTCATAATAAACTCAACCAAACGTAGGTAAAAGAAAATTATCAAGCAGCAGACATATTTGTCAAACTGATTTGTCAAAATTTTCTTCTGGTCTCCCAAACTTATTTTGGTCCGTATAACTAAAATTATATTAATACATTTTACCATTAAATTTTCCACTTTGTTTTGTCTACAACAAAACCATCCAATTAGAATATTACCTCAGGCTGCATTTTCAAATACACCCTCAGTTCCTTTTTACCTTATCAAAACCTTGTTACATCCATTTTAATCATTGAAAATAGAGGAATTATCTCTCCAATATACATGGCTTTACTTTCTTCTTCCGCGCTCAAATCACCCGACGACGGGATCTTTGTTTAGACAGTGAGGCGTCAATGAAAAATAACGGAATTTACAAAAAAATGGTTGTGGTTTAGCAATTGTAAACAGTTTCTGGCAAAACACAAGGTAATAATAGTTCAGAGCCAATTCATCAATCAGTCGACCTTTTCACTGCAAATATGGCCGTTGTCATCTGGCGTGGGTACCGGCGTAGATAGCAAAAAATAAACTTTGCACAAGTTAGTGGTAGAACTAGTAAAGTAGGTAAAAAATCCAATGGATTTTGGGAATGTATTCCTTATTTTGTTATACATATGCCTTGTCGAGCATTTGTCCATGACTTGTTGACGTTTTCGTCTATAAAAACTTATGGCGCACTGATGAGCCCTAACAAGAGCGAAACACTTGTGTGAGTCTAGTCTTCAAGTCGTCTTATATTATACCGGTGTATTGGTACAAGATAGACTGTTAAAAACCGTATTAAGTCTCGTGGACTATTTGCCTCCTCCGCCTCTCTTCTCTTTAGCCGCATCTCCACAAAATTAAAACCAATAACCTGCGGCCAAACACGAGAACCTATATCGTCTACCTCATCCCGAAAATGAAAACAATTCATCTCGCTAATTGCCTAACTTCACTTGGAATAACATGCCGAACGGCGCTTCAACGTTTACGTTTATTATTATCGATGATAGTGTCTATTACTATCAGGCACTTGCACCGTTTCATTTTAAAACGCAGTTTAAAAAAACCCAATTTTCCAACGAGATATAAATAACCGATTTATTGTAAATCTTTGTTTTTCTAGTAGTGCATGGGCTACGTATAAAAGCAACAAACGTTGCACAGTTGTTTTCTAGACCAAAACAATCAATTTGACCTGCAGCTCTTCTCTCAAAACCTGTGCGGGTGCGGTGGAGGGGTTTATATTTTCTTAAATTTTAGGTTTTTGATGATGGCCAATCCGAAAATTACCAACTCCATTTGTCTTGAGGTTCCCCTAAGGGGTTAAGGGGGTGCTAAAGCTCCTATTTGGTCATTTTAATAATAAAAGTATAGGATTTAATTCAAGTCTTGGTTTAACGGTCTGGAGATTCGTCAGTGCCAGTATGTGCCTGTTTTGTAAATTGTGGGAGGGCCTTCGACCGAGTCCGGCACGGGAAGCTTATGGAATCTCTTAAAGAAGTTGGTCTAGATGATCGAGATCTGAAAATAATTGCCAACCTATATTGGAGCCAGACAGCTCAAATGAGGGTTGATGGTCAGCTGTCCGGAGAAGTCCGAGGGTGTTCGCCGGGGCTGCATATTGTCTCCGCTGCTATTTAATATCTATAGCAATAAAATCGTCGAGAATGCACTTCACAACTGCAAGGAGCGTCTAACTATAAACGGTATAAAAGTTAAAAATTTGAGATATGCTGACGACACCGTCATAATTCCGTATACGTTGGAAGGCCTGCAAGAGCTGATGAATCGTGTCGCAGCCGAAAGTTCGCAATTTGGGCTTAACTTGAATGTTGGAAAAACAAAATGGATGGTCATAGCCAAGCAAAAAAACATAAAAGGCATACTGGAAGTAAATAGCCAACAAGTCGAACACGTAGAATCGTATAAATAACTGAGTTGTCAGCTAAATGAAAACTGGGACAACATGCAAGAGGTCCGTGCAAGAATTGAACAGGCTAGATCATCCTTTGTCGAAATGAAATCAGTGTTGTGTAGTCGCGATCTTAATACTACTCTCCGAATTCGCGTGCTTCGTTGTTATGTGTTTAGCATTTTGTATTACGGCGCGGCGTAGAGGCATGGACACTGACTGATGCCATGTGCAAAAAATTGGAGGCATTCGATATGTATTGCTATCGTAGAATGCTCAGGATATCTTGGGTGGACAAAGTACGTAACGTGGATGTTCTTCTCAGATTCAATAAGAATCTTAAAGTTTTATTTACCATCAAAAGACGTAATTTGAATATTTTGGACATATTTTGAGAAATGACAAATATGAACTCTTAAAATTAATAATAGAAGGAAAAATTGAGGGCAGAAGAGGCCCGGGTCGCAGACGTATATCATGGTTTAAAAATCTTAGACAATGGTATGGCGATAGCACTACGATACTTTTCAGGAAGGCAGTGGATAGGGTGCAGATCGCGCCAACGTTCGAAGAGAGCATGGCACTTGAAGAAGAAGAAGAAGAATTTAATAAAAAATGTAAAAATTTGCAAAGGCTTGTTAATAATTTTAATATTTTAACTTAGATCACTTAATTTTTGATCAAAAATCTGTATCCTGTTGGGCAGGTGGAAAGGGAGGGATTAAAAATTAAAGGGGGGACATATATTTAGAAAAAAATAGTTTGGTGAGTATTGATTTACTGGTTTTGGAGGATGACAAAAGCGAAAATAACCACCTTCATTCATTTTAAGATTTTTGTTAAGGGATAGTGAGGGGATAAAAGCGCCAATTTGGGCATATTCATAAAAAAAGTGTAAGATTTTAGTAAAAATTTGATTAGTGTTGTTAATAATTTTAATATTTTAACTTATATCACTTAATTTTTTACCAATTATTACCATTTATTTAAAAAAAAATATTTTGTTGGATATTATCGACATGGGTATTGATTTACACCAAATTTTAAAAAGTGTGGAGACTAATAGTAAATTAAAGCCTTACATTCTTAGACTTAGCTTAAGTCTACAAGTTAAAATAGTTGATTTTGCTTGGGATCTTTAGGACCCAATGCCCAATAGCCTAAAGGAGTCAACAAGAGACAGCAGGGGATCTGGAATCCGACGTCAGAATTTGCCGACAAAAGGTAAATATTTTTTTCCTAGTATGTCCATTCTTTTTACTATAACTCTTACTTATTTAGAAACTTTGCTTACAGATATGCTACCCAGCGATTGGGCAGATTATCTCCGAAACACAGAAAACAAAACAAGATTTATTTCATTATTTGAGGACAAATGTTTTAAGTGGATTACCATAGTTGTAAGTTGTAACCAATATTGAAAACATAATGACGTCTAAAGATAAAAATTTAACGGACCTAAACCAAATGAACTGCGCAAATTTTGAGGAGGCTGATGGCCGTATTTTTATGCACGTTATTGTCGTCTTTTGCTCTAAAAAAAGAGAGATCCGAGGTACTAAGAGGATTTCATGCATTCAAAAAAAATTTGTTGTCATGGTATATGAGGTTCAGGAAATAGACAGGTTCAATGAGGGAAGAAAACATTTATTTATGTCTCAAAGCAAGCCGTTAAATTTATTGCCATCAGCTGAAGCTGCCATCCAACAGCATGCATTAAGGGCAGCATATCAAGCAGGACAGGTTTGGGGTAAATGAGCTGATTAGTTTAAAACTGCCGAATTAACCTCACCTCACCTTGAAGGTGGTATAAAGATGAGGCCAAGTGTAAACCGGTCTGCTCAACCAAATTTACGGGAGACTTGTCAAACATTGGATAGATGTGGATGCACTACACAATGCGATACTCTAAGATATCTTTGCAAAAGGAACAAACTACCTTGCACGCCTGCATGCAAAAAATGTAGAGGGGCTTGTAGCAACATAAGATAAGAAACTATTTGATTATAAATTAAATAAAAGTAATATAAAATAAAGTAAATTTTCCTAGTTTCGTAGGAATCTAGTAACCTATAATTTAAGATAAGATATAGTGAAAACGACAATTTGGACAAATAAACTAGGTATCGATTTATGTATAAAGCTATTCTGTAAGTATTTTTATCATTTTTAATTTTGTTGTAAAAATAGCAATTTTACTTATAACAGGTAAAATATATCCTAAAATTAAATAAATTCATTATTTAAATATCTCCTTTCTTCCTATCACTATTAACCACTGAGGGGATATGGGTTAAAAAATTAAAATTATAAACAATCCTATGCCAATTTTTATTATTTTAATTAAATTTTAACCTTTTGTTATTACAAAGCCCAAATTGCAGCTTTTGCCCCCTTCCCCCTCCCATAACTCCTTAGAGATACCTTAAAAGGAATAAGTCTTCCTTGAAAACCTATAAATCAATACCCATGTCGATAATATTCCGCAAAATATATTTTTTCAAAAATATGCTTTTTTCATTTTTACTACCTGCTTTTTTCCACCTGCCCAACAGCATGGAGATTTTTGGTAAAAAACTGAGTAATATAAGTCAAAATATTAAAATTATTAACAATCCTATGCAAGTTTTTACTTTTTTACTAAAATCTTACACTTTTATTATTAAAGTGCCAAAATTGAAGCTTAATTCCTTAAGGGTACCTTGAAATGAATGGTTGTGGTAATTTTCGGTTTGCCATCATCGAAAACCTATAAATTGATATCAATGACAATTACGTACAACAAACTAAAAGAGGAGCTACGGATTAAATTGATTGTTTTGGTCTAAATAAAAACTGTGCAAAGTTTGTTGTTTTAATCACAAAACGCTGCTTTTTTCCTTTTTACTCATCGTAGCCCATGCACTATAGGGGGATTTGTATTTTAAGAAATAACCAAATATGTACTTAAGCAGGAAAGAGGAAACCAGCAGCAGATGTGGTTGTCTATGTATCCTCAACTACCGGTTACAATCCCTGATTCCTAATAAGAATGAAATAGACATGTAGGTGTCTGAATTCTCCATTAGGTTTTGGAGACCTAATGGACTAAAAAATAAAATAGTGGGCCGTTATGGCACAATCAATCAATTCATTTTATTGCTAACGCGAAATTCACTTTTTTACCTTGGATTAAAGCTAATCTTGGCTACGGTCTTAGTCTATCTATATGTCAATTACCAAGCCGTCATTAACAGTCTCTCCACCTTTTCACATAACGTTAATACTCTCCCTATGGCTATGCTTTAATAATTACCGACAGATATTTTCAGTCTGGTGGGAAGGGCCATAGTCAGTCAATCAATAACTTTTCGTCCTAATTCGATTATAATGATAACCGCCGTCAGACGAAATATTGATAATCTTGGGTTAGGACCTTTGCGCCATCAATCAGAAAATCTCACTTGTTGGCTTGCATTAACTTTGTCGATTTTTTTAACGTTTTCTTCAACTATAGTTTAAACAATTATTGCGATATTTTGGTGTGCATGATAATAATAGATGATTGGGTTAAAAGGGCAGTCTACCAAATTGACAAGTTGGACTTAATCGATGGCATCTTTTTTTCTATATGAAGCTTCATTAATAAGCAGGTTTGTACAGAATCTTCGTCGAGCGAGAAATGATCCCACGGACGTTCGGTCGGCCTCACCCCTTCAAATAAGCGCGCGAATCGTATCGGTGCCTTTTACGGAAAATCGGCAGTGGTAGGTAGGTAGGGGTTTTTTTTTTTCTTTTTTTTTCAACGACTTTTTTCGTAGATGACCCGACGCAAAGTCTCAAATCTGTAGCTTTTATAGTTTCCGAGATATGGGAAAAAAAAATGGGAGGGGACTACGGACACGCCCATGGCCGGCGTCGGATTTTTTTCCACCTCTGCCAACAGTCATATGATAGGATTTTCGCAATTTTTTTGGCACGGTTGTCGAAAATACACAGAAATCCACGCCCACTTGTTCGCCAACGTCGTTCGTTTCGAAAATATTGAATTTCGGGGTTTTTTTTTGGGGAAGGGCTGAGCCCCCCCTAGACGCGAAAAAATTCCTGCGCGCCTCTGTTCGGAACCGTTTTTATTTTTCGTCTACGACGCTTAATAACGGTGCAACGCCCGTTCAAAACCCAACTGGTACAGCAGAAGGTAGATGCAAATACGATTTTTTATATTTTCCTTTGTGCAACAGTGACTTTTTGACATTGTCATTTTAGGTTATATTTTTGGCATATATAAACTTTTTATAAGGAGACGGCTTGTTTATTTTTTACTAATTCAAAATATAAGGTCACTAAAAATAAAAACCACATTTCAAAAAAGCAGAAATGTTTTATTAACTAAACAAAAGTTACACAGTAATTAGTCTATTCCGACTAGCTGATGATGAAAGAAGCAAGTCTACGATAGTAACCATAATAAATCGATTTCAAAAAGAGGAACTGTCCCTCGAAAGGAAGGCACCGGTTTGACCACATATGTATGAGCTTAAATATACGCCCTTGCAATGCTTTCGGCGAGCACAACTTTGTAAGCAGGATGTCCTATATGTATATAAGACTATACCTTTCTCTTTTACTCTTTTATAACTCTTATTGTCTCTTTCTGGCGTCAAAGCTTAGCGGATCTGCACATGCGTGGCCATCGTCATCGGTTAACCAACCAAAATCCAGAAAGTAAGCTGTGTAGTTGTCAAAATGTTTCTATTTGTTTACGTTTTATTAATATATGATATGATAATAAATATATGAATAGAAATAATTTTTAGGTATCCACAAACACAGTACGTCTTTTTCTGCGGCGACATCTTAAGCTCCAAGATATAAACAGTTTTTATTATAACTCCTAAAAACTTTCGCGTAACCAAAGATTAAAAATATCACAATAAAAAAATTTGCGTAAACGAAAACGCGGAAAACGACTATGTGTGATCAAAACAAATCAACAAAAATGGCGTTTGGACCGAAGGGCGAAGATGAAGGTCGCGAAACCGGCCGCCTCGTAAAATTTTCGCGCATGTGCATAGGCGCGGAGCTGAAACGGCTCCATGGCCTGCTAGATTTTAGATCTTGCTTACAAGTTTGACCTGGGAAAGGTCTATATTTAACCTCATACATATATTGGTTTGACGAAAGTTACTACTCCAAAACAATGAATAGGCCAGATCAAGTTAACGAAATAAATAAACTTAAAAAAATATTATAAAATTAAAAACATTATTTTTAAGAGCGCAATGCGACACCTTAGCCTCGAACCTTTAATCCTCCTGCCTACTGTTGTTATGGATCCTGAAAAATTTGATTCAATTTTTACTTCTTTCTAAATTGATTGCTTCTTACCCCCATATCCACGGTAAAAATATTCGGATTATTTTAGCTAATCCATTCATTTATATGAGATCAACAGAAAAAAAGAATGGATTAGTTAGCCAATCGCGTCATACGGTGCATTTAGGAGGTAGTCTTCCTCTGGGCTAGTAACTTTCGTCAAACCGGTGCCTTCCTTTCGGTGGATAGTTCCCTTCTCTTGAAATCGGTTTTTTATGTTTACTATCGCAGACTTGCTTGTCCCATAATGAACAGCTACTTGCCGAATAGACGAACCCCCGTCTAGTTTTGCTAAGATTTGAGCTTTATCAAATTCGGAAAGATGCAGTGGCATTTTTTCAAATTTGGACACTGACATGTAAAACATGATGTTGTCAGGAGTCTGTGACATTGTCACTAATAGGAAGACAATGCCATACCAACACCGTTCTCAACTAAAAAGCCAGTTAACTCTTTTTCGTTTTAGTATCCTTTGGCCTATGATCGGTGCCATATTGACACCAAACTGACTGAAAATCCATGTTTTACTTGTCAATTTAGTTGTAAAAAGGGCAACCACATAAGGCTAAAGGGCACTGAAGCGGTAGGAGTTAACAGGCTTTTTAGTTAAGAACGGTGTTGGCCATACTATAAAAATTTTAAAAATTAAACAGGCTGCTAACTTCTGCTGTACCAGTTTTATGTGGAGAGAAGTGTACCACGTGCAGTGCACTGTTCGTTCATGTCAATTTTCGAATTTGTTGTTGACTGATTGTCAAAGAGGGAATATCATGATTTTGACATTTAAGAAAAACGTGAAGGTGTCAAACCTCTTTTAGTAGATAGTAGATACAGGAGTGGCGGGTCCAGCAATTTTACCAGGGGGGGGGCGCAAGCAATAAAACTTATGTAGGCCAGTATTATACATCTCCCAATGAATATATTGTCAAAATAAATTTACAGTCGCAAACAGATTTTAGAAGAATACGTACCTGTTTTACTTGAAGAAATACCGTCATTCCATTCAGATATGTCTTTTAAGGCTTTTATTATAAGAGGTAAATTGCAAAATAGAGTCAGACCGCTCTATCTATCTTGTCTGATAAGGACTTGATAGTGTATGTTTTAGATAATTTATTAAAACATAATTTCTTTTGGCAGAAGGTTGAAAAAAGTTACGATTTCTTGAATAATACCCGTTGTGTTTTTGACACTTCTTAACGAAATAGATTTTGAAAGAGAAAGGTTAAGTGCGTGATTAAAACATGGAGAAATAATAAATCAAGTTTTCCCACGACCACACACGAAAGTAACCAAATCTGCACTCTACGCCCCAGAAAGTTTTAAATAAAATCTATATGTTTGTGGCGGATTCATAATGTCGAAACTACTTTTTTTGGGTTTTTCGCCACTAAGTTAAGGAAATTTTTTTGCAAAAATATGTTAAAACCCACTGCGTAAATTCCTAAAGAAAAAAATTTGTTCGTTTGTCAGTGGTTTTTCAATAAGATAAAAAATTTGCCTACACACACGCAAATCCTAACTAGAATCTAAGTACTTATCTGACGTTTCGGCGGAAATTCTACTGCCGTTTTCAAAGAAGTTTATTCTTTTCAAAAACTTTTTTCGATTCTTTTTTAAAATATCTGTCTGTTATCATACAACTGACTGAAGAAACCAGTATATTACAAAAAGAACCAGACAAAATTAAACGAAAAATCAAAGAAGCAGCTTGCATCTATCTTAATGAAGATGAATGCATAGCTAGCATTGATGGTCTTTGGGTTTCTAATGTATTTTTTCTTAAAGTCAGTCAAAAGATAATCTTTATACTTGATATTTTAAAATAAAAAGTTTTATTATTTTTATAATGTAATCTAAAATCGAAAACACTCAAACAAATATAATTTTGATTTTAAATTTTACTAGGTTCACCCAATACCTTGTTGGCTAATATCGACGCACCAAACTGTCAAGTTAATATTTAAAATATATATCAGTCAAAGTCAGTCAGTTGTATGACAAAAGACAGATATTTTAAAGAAGAATCGAAAAAAGTTTTTGAAAAGAATAAACTTCTTTGATAACGGCAGTAGAATTTCTTCCGAAACGCCAGATAAGTACTTAGATTCTAGTTACGATTTGCGTGTGTATAGGCAAATTTTTTATCTTATTTAAAAACCACTGACAAACCAACAAATTTTTTTCTTTAGGAATTTACGCAGTGGGTTTTAACACATTTTTGAAAAAAAATTCCTTAACTTAGTGGCGAAAAACCCAAAAAAAGTAGTTTCAGAAAGTTTTTTATTTCACACGCATATCAATTTTATTTTCGTCTCTAGAGACGAAAATCTTTTCTTTTCTAACCAGCAAACCATCCAAAAATGTAGGTATCTAGTAGGCTATGATTTGTAGAAGCGTCGGAAATAGACCGAAACTATTTTCGTCCCTAGAGAAGAAAATACTTCCTTCTCTTGAGATGAAAATTAAAAAAAATTGAATAATAATAAAAAATACGAATTAAAGTGGTCGTAGGAAAAATAGCGTACACAACTCGATAGTAACTAGCTTTCTTACACTCGGCTAGCGCCTCGTTCACAACATTCAGGCTTGTGCGAAATATGTCACGTTCTTCTCTCGTTATGTAATATACTATAATTACATTTTGACCTGTAATAGAAAATACTTTGGCACTACTTTTGTGAAAAAGGGATTGAAATTTACCGAATCGATTTTGAGAAATGATCAAAAAACTAATGAGATCAAAATTATTGAATTTAGAGATATCTTGTATGCAATTTGGCAGACAGTTACATGAAAGCTGCAAATTACGATATATGCGACTCTGCTGCTCACAAAATGTTGTGAACCCGATTAAGCTAGAGGGAGAGGAATAATCTAATACTAAAACATATTTTCTTGTGAACTCCTTTAAGTTACCCAAGCCAAACCTATTTTTCTTACCTACCAATAATTGAAATTATAATATAATGGGTCAAAAAAACCTTCAGATTGTCAAAATATCTGGAAACAGAAATTCGAAAATTAGCAAAAATGCCTGATTTATAGGCATTGGCTAACAATAACAATAGATTTTTGTGTACAGCTTGTGTTCTGTTTAGCAATTTTAGTCAATTTTTTTTCATTTATTCAAGAGTGTATGGTATATTTAACAGTGTATGGCTATTTTTCTCACTTTGCTAGCGGATATTTCAGAAAGTGGTCATAGAAACACAATAAAAATTACTCATTTTCTTAAATAGCACACAACATATTCAAAATTAGTTGAAATCGACTGAGATATGTTTTATAGCAGTCTTGTGCGTGTTTCCTTAATGTTTTTTAAACTTTGATAATGTTAAGGGGAGGGGGACGCGCGCCTTCGCCCCCCCTGGACTACAGCTGGAGACATAATAAGCAAGCCAAGTGCAGCTATAAGAAATCCTAAACCTTATTTTGCTGTAAAAAATTAACCATAAATAAATCAATAGATACCAAATTACTCAGCGCTTGGGCGTGCATATACTAATAATACTTAATTTTTTTATATCCAGCAAATATTTTATTTTATTACTGCAATAAGAGAAATTTCAATTACTGAAACAAAGAGAGCATCGGAAAATAAAAAAACAACTTTTAGATTATCCATTGTTGTTTCCTATAAATCTGTTAAAAAGCTAAGTAGCAATTAAAAATAGCTAATAAGAAGTTATTGTGCGAACCTAACGAAATAATTGCTATTTACTCGCTTTATCCACGGTTGTTTTGCAGATTTCCGGAAAAGCGTTGTCCATTAAATTTTATAGCTTCTTGTTCATTAAGCTTACTTAAAGTATATTTTTGTTTAAGTATTGCATACGAAGAAACGGATGTGTGAAGCACGTCATCAGGCCTACTTCATAAATTTATGTTTGCTATAGTTGCAGTGCCTTTTACAGCAAAAATATCCATAATGTTTTCATTGTCATTCAAATGTTTGAATATTTCGAATTGGTGGCTTTAGAAAGAAAATTTAGCTTATTCGGCAAAATTTTTGTATTTAATCTTTTTTTCCTAAATTAATATTATAGGAGCTAACTGGGGGGTCCAAATGTAATGAATCACATTGCACTCTTGAATAAAAAATACTCCAAATATTCAAAAACGCTTCTGTTTTCATTTCGTTGGAGTATCATGTATACTAAAGATTGGCTTAAATAATAAAGCTAATAATGGTTTTTTTTTGTGCCCCTTTAGTATTAGTTTTCATGTTTGCTGCTTTATTTTAAAATTTTTGCCATTCATTTCCATTACGCTTTAAAAACTTTTTCCTACTTTTTTTAGAAAAAATCTACAAAATCAGCACCAAAAATACTTGTTTGCATAGAGAAATATTCCACTTCAACGTTTTTAATTATTCTATTTTGCGTTTTCTATATCCTATTAAAATGCGAAAACGAATTTTAAACCAGCGAAAACTACTCGGAACCACACAAAACACGGAAAATACATTTTTCTCTTCGTAACAAGTGAAGAAAGGTTTTTTACTCTTTTGATCCTTCACAACTATGAAGGGGGCCCAACTATAAATATAAAACGCATACAAATCAACAACCTAAGATATGGTGACGATAATGTCCTAAATGCAGCCATGCTGGAAGGTCTGCAAGGCTTGTTAAATCAAATTGCGGTCAAGAGTTCGCAATTTGGGCTTAACTCAATTGTCGCCAAGGAAAAAACATTAGAAGCATATTAGAGTCAAAAATAAGTTTAGTCACTTTACCTCAGGGCGATGACGTTCAAAACTATGTTTTATTTCTTAATTTAATTTTTCATAATGTTCAAGGTTGTCCTGGAGGTAACAAGTTGCACACAGTCTAAATTATTTGTGAATAGTCCAGATGCAGTAAAAATGGTAGAACTCGTAGACATTAAAGTCACAGAAAATCTTGACTGTCGAGTCTAAAGACTGGCAGAGAAATCGTCCCATGAGAGGCAACTGCATTTGCTAAGATGGGATGACATACTGAACTTTGTTAAGAAGAGCACGGAAAAATTGCAGAAAATCGGGGAACAGGAGTACGACCTAATTGACTTTTTACTACTTAGGCATATTGATTATAGGTTAACTAGATTTCCCAAAAATCCATAGAAGATAAGAATTCAAGTGTTAAAAAAGCTCAGCAATTGCTTGTTTCTCTCGATATGTAACCAAACATATTTTTTCCATCTATTTGTTATTTTTCCTACGAAAACTAAAACCAAAATGGGGAACGAAAAACTTGAATCTTAATTAAACAAACATTATTAAAACCGTTGAAAAATGTAAAAAAGTTGGGAGTTTTTCTTGACCGGCAGTCGCCGCCGTCGACAGCCGGACTGCAAATTTCGCCATTCAAACGTTAAAAACGCACAATCAAAAGGTAATTAACAGCATTTTAAAACAAAGGAAATTTGCAACAAATTAATAATTTTGCCTGGTGCGGCTTCATTCGCAAAATGGCGTTTTACCAAAATTTAATAATTTTTCTTTTACCGCGTTCGTTTATTCAGTTGAGGAGTTGAGAGCTTGAGCAGAGGTCAGTTGATTATCGCCGAGCTTAAAACAAAAAACGAAGATGTTTGGCTAGATTGTATGCTGGTGAATTGCGAGAACTGAGTACCGGTCGAAGAGACATATTTAACTTGGACAAAGGACAACAACACAATAGAACAATTCCTTGATCATATCAACAGCATTCAAAACTACATCAAATTCACTATAGAAAAAGAAGAAAGTTGTCAGCTCCCTTTTTTCGACGTTGTAGTGACCAAAATGAACTTAACCATAATTACATCGGTAAAACCAACCCTTACTGGAAAATATTTAAACTTCAAATTATACCACTCCATCTGCAATACAGAAGAAGTAAAGCAAAGCAGAAGAAAAAAAACTTCAGACGACATCAACACACAGGACGAGAGACGTAAATACTGAAAATAAAGCGAATAAAATTCCGGATCTCCGATACCATCGAACTGTCTTCAAAACGACCACGACAATAAGAAGCCAATTAACAAAAATTAAACTACAACGCCATGACACCAAGAAGTGCGTCTACCAGGTACATTGCGAGTGTGTGGACAAAACTCGACAAGAGGATAAGGGGATCAAAATACCGCAACATTGCTGGGAAAATCAAAAAACATCATATGGAATGGAAAGAGGCAAAGATCGTCTCCAAGAAAGAAAATCTTGAAACCGGTACTTTTTGAAGGTAACAGGTTTCAACTGCGAAACAAGCAAGTTGAAACTTTAAGGTTCACTAAACAAAGATTAGTTTATTGTTAACGGTACACAGGCTAATATATTAGACACTGTATAAAAGCAAAGACTTCCGCTCGAATACAGATATCAAAGTCCAATCTCTGCGCTGTATCGATTAGCTTTTTCATCAAGGTCACGTCATTTGCATGTATAGCGTTTGCGGCATGTTGCTAATGTGAACGGGAACCAAAAATCAATAGATGAGCGGGCGAACCAAAGAAAGCAAGATAGAAATACATGGTAATAAAATGTAATAGACAGAAACATCCGAGTCGGAAAATTTCACGTATACCTCTGGGCACAACTTAAAGTGTTTATTAACCCTTGTGTTAGAGTATGTTAATTTTTTTATTTGGTAGATCGTACTGGGACTAACCGAAGGAAGTCGACTTGTGACAAATTTGAAAAATTACCGAGCCAAAAAATCAAATCTATCTTTTATCAACGATAATGTCTATAAAGTAATTTTAAAATAACTTTGATATAAGACTCTCGGGGACCATTGAGACAAAACTAATGACAGTGGCGTTTAATCTTGACGGCAGAACATGTTGTATTATCGATTAGTAGACCACCCATGGATGCGTGTGTCGTTTGTCCTGTCGCGCAGAAATATTTGTGTGGGTTATTTTTTTATTAGTACAATTAGTTTTGCTTATCTAGGTTGATATCTTTTTATAAATAAAATCACATTTTACTTATGGGCACATTATCTCCTTGTTGCTTTTTGGAAAGTTCATTTTTTATTTCTTATAATCGAGTGTGCATTTCCACATATGGACAGAGCCCAAGAATTCAGCCCCAGTGACGCTGCGTCAATCCCTTTCAATCTCTATGGATTAGGTCCCGCAGTAGTTCGTCTAAGGCTGTCCTATAACATTTTATGCAAAGTCACTAAAATCTAACAATAAAAAGTAGGATTTATAAAAAGCACATTCTCTTAGTTGTTTAATATACATAAACAACATTGTCTTTGCAGTATTAATAAAATTTAAAAAAACAATTGTTTATTTAAACCTGGACAAAGAGTGCGATATAAACTGATGAATAAAATAAAGCTAATTTAACATTTGAATACCTTTAACAAGAGTGCTATAGTAATATATTACACCTAAAATGTGTGTACTACCGTTACTGAGTTAATTTATTGGATCGTAAAGTTAGTTGGAGAAAAAATACTGCACAATTGTTTTTTGTTATCTTTAAATAAGTTTATAGTTGAACATTTAGACTATATTTAATTAATTCTAGAATATATAAGTAAGCGTATCAGGTCGAACAAATAAGTTTTAAAGAAATGCGCAAAAAATTTCTCAACAGTGTCATTATCCAGGATAATAGAACCCATATTGTTCGAAGGAAACGAATTTAAACTGCGGAATAGCGGAATCAACCAAGGATAAACTTCATGTTTTACTGAACCTGAGTATCTAAGCTTAAGTAGTCTTAGTATTTGTTATTATTCACCTGATGACGATTATAGAAACATAAGCAATCGAAAAGTTGTAAAAAAGTAAAAAATAAAGACAATGGAAGGTCGAAACTCTGGTTTACTCTCATAAAAAGGTATATTGAAAAATTTTACTAATTCTTGAAGTAACAAAAGAGTACCATGCTGCAATTAAGGAAAGAGGTGTTTCTCCCTGTCACTTACTTTACGAATAATCCCGAGGTCTACTTTATCAGCCGTAGGCAATACTAAAGAAGCAAACTGATCAACGGACAGAGACGGACTTAAAACATGCAGCCTAAAAAAATGCTTTTTGGCAATTGTATTATAATTTAAGGTAAATCATGAGTAAAGGCATAAAAAGTTTGATTTGATTAAATCTTCAAACATTTTAAGAAGTTGATAATGTTGTAATTGTAACCCAATGCAAATAAGATATAAAATGATGATAAAAAGGTCTAAAAAATAATACGAAACGTTGATTTATGCAAGAGAAACCAACTGTCAGATTGCAGTATCGGCAGATGATGTAGCTTTACTTTAAAGGAATTAAGCTTCTCTACTGAAACAGATATACCATTACCTTTTTTGAGAAATGCTCGACCTTAGGTTACAGTTTTTAATTTTAAGATTTGTTCAATCCGTAAAGTCCGTATAATATAACCTGTATTAAATGAAAGTGGGCCACGAGTTTGGTTTATCGTGCGTTTATCGTGTAGAATAAGAAGTCTTACATGCAAAACAATTCGAATGCCCTCCATCCATATATTGATAAAAACGAGTTGAATTCGAACGCGATGCACACATACCGGCTTATCATTTGCTTTTAATTCCACACGATATAGAAAGAGACTGATGTAAAAATTGCCTATTACTTAGCACACAAAAATACTCGTATGCGGATACTTTCGTGTGGTTCCAAAAATAGGACAACTGGATTTCTAACGATATTGTTTACGTCTGGGATTTAAAAAAAAATCAACTACATTGGATAAGGTAGTTTATACAAAAGAGAAAGAAGAGAAAGAAGTTAAAAAACGTCCGAATCGGTTCCTTCAATAAATTTTTGGTTGAAGTAACTTCTTTCTCTTTTGTTTTAATTGCCTTAGGAGCAGATTCCTATTGGTAATATTAACACGCCAGGACGAACCTGTTTCAGTTGACTTATATTAAATACAAGTGCGGAACGATGCCTATTTGTGAGTGATTCAAGTTGGAAATCAAAGTGTATGATGGTGTTAAATGATGTTTGGGGATGAGACTAGTGAAACCACTGATAACTTCACTCAGGTTTTTCCAGGGCGAAATATCGTTTAATTATTTCTCTTTTGAATTTTTGTTTTTACACCCAAGATCATTTGATCTTTTCTTTTAAGGTTGTTTATCTTCCTTACATAAACAATTCCTTAACTAAACCACAGACATAGAACTATGTTGGGAATTTGGAACATTTGGTGGCACTAAAACAAAATTATGTTTGTTTTCCACAAACCAAAACTACACTTTTTTGCACTCGACGCGCGTTTCGCTAACAACGTTAGCATCATCAGGAGACGATAAACAATGAACTAAATTAATCTACGCTCTATCTTATATACAATCCTTTAGTGGGCGGAGATAAGACTAATAATTTGTGATTGATCACGATTTTTAATCCTATCTCCCCTCAACTAAAGAATAAAGTGTACTAAACGGGATGGGTCCTCTATCTTTATTTAAACTATTTCTGGATTTAATGATTTCCATACTTTCATATGCATTCAAAAGTCTTTTTGTTTGGTACACTTTTTTAGAAGTTTTAGGTTATCTAATGTGAATCTATGATTGTTTTCAAAAGCATGCTCGGCCACACTTGACTTTTTCTGTTCTTCCGTATTTTAAGTGTGCTAAGTGTTCTTTAAAACGTGTTTGAATAGAGCGTCTCGTTTGGCCAACATATTTTTTGTCACAATCCATGCAACTAAGTTTTTGGTTGAGGGGAGATAGATTAAAAATCGTGATCAATCACAAATTATTAGTCTTATCTCCGCCCACTAAATAATTGTATATAAGATAGAGCGTAGATTAATTTAGTTCATTGTTTATCGTCTCCTGATGATGCTAACGTTGTTAGCGAAACGCGCGTCGAGTGCAAAAAAGTGTAGTTTTGGTTTGTGGAAAACAATCATAATTTTGTTTCACAGACATAGAAAATTCACAAAAAATGGAATGCAGCGAATATCCGGCACTATCTAAACGCAGCAATAGAAGCAATGAAATCCAAACGTCATACGTCGCTGCTTCTACGTATTAGTGGTCATTGTAGAAAAATCTTGCTTCCACCAAACAACGCTTTCACTGGACCAACTTCAAAAAATCCAAATAAATGGAATGCACCAGGCTATCAGGTCTCATTATAGAAAAATCTTGCTTCTCCTAAACACTGCCTTAACTGAACCAACTTCAGAAAATCTACAAAATATGTAATACAGTGTAGATCCGGCCCTGTCTAAACGCAGCAATACGAGCAATGGAAATGAGACGTCATCCCTCGCTGGAACCCTAGATATAAGAGAGGGAAGTAGATAACGTCTCCTACCTAAAAACTATTGACTTTAGTGTTTGTTTTTTCAGTTTTCTGCAGTTCATTAACAAAAAAAAAACATAACTTACGTATGAAACGAAATCTTCAAATCCAATAACATAATATAAAACACAACACGTTTTAGACTAAAAGTAGAGGAAAAAAGTACAAAAATACAGATAAAAAGCCGAGAAATAAAAATGGAATGGAAATGGAATGGAAATAAATGGACGCGAGCAACCGCATCATAGGTTAGTTTAGTTATGATCGAAGGAGAATTTCAGGAGAAGTTGCCATAAAAATGGCGGCGCTAGTGGTGTTTGCTATATAAAATTTCGATAGGCTCGAAAATTGTTCTATTGTCCTTTGACTTCTATGGCTGCTACCAGGTATTAGGGCTCATTGTAGAAAAATCTTACTGTTCCTTGTTACCGCTAAACATGCGCGATCGTTTTCTAAAAATTAAAAACGCCTCGGGCGTTTTCATTTCTGCTGTTTGTTCGTTGTCTTTTTCTGACGAGACTGCAGATAAGAAAACCGTAATTTGGTTTTCCTCAATTTGTAATAATTTATAAGGATATTCCTGCTCCTCATTATTGCAACAGTGGATCCAAAAAGTAGAGATTTAAGGGGAAAGCGTACAGAGTTATCCATTATAAATGTCACCCCCTATTTTCTCTGTTATTATGCATTTTAGCAAAAAAAGGTGCATAACTTTATGTAAACTATAAAATTATTGTCATATGTCAAATTTACACATCAACTGTCTTATTTTATAGCGTATTCCTTTGGAAAAATTAAGAGCACCACCAGTGCACAGCCAATTGTGCACTAACACCCATCCGGTGCTGTCAAAAAGGCTTGGCAAGCACGGCAATCTCACCCGTTCTCAGCTTCTTTAAATGAAAGCATTATGTTTATCATTCGAATAGAAGAAGAATTTAGTTCTTCTTTTGTAGTTCTCTCTTTGTCACCGTAAAGTTAAAATTTTTAATTTACGCCCATTTCTTCTATTATGGTATAAGAAATATAAACAATTATTTTCTACTTTTGAGTGCCTTTAATAAAAGCTTGTTTTTTAAAAGATTTTTTCAACCAAAATTTATTTTTTAATTTTTATATTTGTACCCTTAATCGTCCATTTTGAATCCGCCATATTGAAATTTTCAAATCTGATCAAAAATTCATATCCCCTGTATGCAAATTTTGATTTAAGTCGAACAAACTAAATCTTTTGCCCCCTCCACTTCCCTTGTTAAAGGAAAGTGTGTACCTAATAATACTATATTATTGTATTGTCGCCGGAACTATAAACGCATACCAAATTTGAATATACACCCTTAATTTTTATATTTGTACCCTTAATCGTCCATATTAAATCGGCTATATTAAAATTTTCAAATCTGATCAAAAATTCATAATCCCTGTATGCCAATTTAGATTGAAATCGAACAAACTAAATCTTATTCCCTCTCCACTTCCGTCGTTAGGAACTATAAACGCATACCAAATTTGAACACAATCGGATGTGGATAGGTCAGTTAAAATTGGTTAGCAAAATATGACCGAAAATCGTTCATCTTGAATTCGCCATATTGAATTTTCAAAATCTGATCAGAAATTCGTATTCCTTATCCTCAAAAGCCACCGTATACCAATTTTTGTTGAAATCGGACAAACTTAGGTGTATAGGTTAGCCAAAATTGGTTAGCAAAAGATGACCAAAAATCGTCCATCTTGAATCCGCCATATTGAATTTTCAAAATCTGATTAGAAATTCGTTATCTCCATCTCCAAGTTCCCCAACACACCAAATTTCAACGAAATCGGGCGTACTTCAACTGTACCCTCTTCCACCCCCTTCGAGTAGGGGGGAGCTGTCAATTTCATCACACTATATTCTTATATTGCCATCGCAACTATATAGGCATGCCAAATTTGAAGCCGATCGGATGTCGGGAAGTTGGTCAAAATTAAGTTGCAAGATTCCACCCGAACAAACATCTAGTTACATAGTTATATACATATATATATTGCAAGTTAAATAAAAGCTTGTAAAAATGCAAATTTTAAATTTTTTAATGTTAACAAAAACAGAATACTAAAAATATGTCCCTAGTGATTATATCAAACCTAAAAAAACAAAATAGTTGGTCTTTTAACCATATCAAACATATCCAAAAGAGTCACAATTTTTTTTACAGTTTTCGATTTTTACATTTTGGTGAGTATACTGGTCCGTTAAAAGAAGTAATCGGTCAAAAACATAGGCTTTATTCAAAAGTTCAAGTGTTCCCGAAAAGTGTCCCTAGAAAGGATTTATTCGAGGTGTATATTGGGATTAAATCTTCGACACTTACGTAACTCAAAAGAATTCTTAAGACGTTCCTTTTCACCGAAACACAATAAAAATCATAGAAGGAATCAGACCGTTCATTCGAAAATATTATTATCCCAAAAATCAATTCAATAAATTCATTGCAAGGTCCAATAGCTGTCATAAAAAAAGGCATAAAAGGGAATAAAAAAGTAACGTGAGAACACAGACTCCCACACGTCGTCTATTTTAAAAAGGTACGGGCAAGTCAATTTATACAAAAGAACCATATTCGAAATTTATTCCGAACCAAAATAATAGACAACCTAGTTATTATATTAGGAAAGTTCAGGGGCTTACATGTGTTATTTTTTTTGTACCTAACCTGTCCAAATTAGCTAGAACTTTGACTTCGTAACCATCAGAGATGTTAAAGATAAAATAATGACCAAAAGAATAGAAAAAATGACGATAAACGAAAAAAACCAATGCTGGGATTTACTAAAAAGGTTTAGTCTATTTTAGAACCGTCCTAAGTTTAGGTGAAAATTTTGATTTTAAGCATTTTAAACCAACCATCCTTCAGTTTTGGAAATAGTTTGATTTATAAGAAGAATTTTAATAAATTTGTTTATTGAATAATCATCTAAAAACAATCCTTTGTTGGATTAAAAAGGAAATTTTCAATTTAGAAGAAAAGAAAATTTAAACCCATGCGGGGTTTAAATGGGAAACACTCTGTAGAATAAATTTACATTGGTTCTATATATCACTCTAATTAAAAGATACACTTGTTAATTAATTTTTCCAATTAATACTTGATGTCACACAACGATTTAGATGAGTAATAATAAAATAAGGAGTAGATTAATAGATGATATGTACTAAAAAACTTAAATGCAATTTTTTTTACATTTCTGTCACTGTCGAAATGTCAGTTCAAAAAATATTAGCGCTGTGTTCAATCACAAATGGCGAGTTCGGATCTTTTACCTCTGCTTGCACCTTGGCCTGCACGAACCCCTACTGATGAAAGCTACGGCTTTAAAATGAGTGGGCTTTGAGTAAGAAAAGTTTTCTTGACTGAGCTTTTAGATAACCTCAATGTTTTACTTTCAGTTTGTAAATAAATTAATATAGTTGTTTTGGGTTTTTTAGTTTGGTATATTTTTCGTGCATAATCAGTGACCTTCACTTATGTCTGTTTTGCCTCGTAGTGCCCTCATAAATATATTTTTTGTGATGAAAACGGGTGCAAAATATGGTGTTTTTCTGGAAAAAATAGGAGGTGTTTTATTGGGTAATGAACAACTTGGGATATTAAATAATGTAAATTAGTCCTTGTAAAAACGGTTACTTAAGGAAATTATAAACGAACTTATTACCAAATGTAACAAAACAATCCTTTCTGGGGGCTATAAATTTAAACCACCCCTCTGAGGTGGTCTAAAGAAATCACCAACTTTATAACCTAAAACACAAATAATGAAGCTATTATGTGCCAAATTTTTGGCGTATTCACCATTTGCTATTTTGAAACCTGTCAAAAAAAAATTAGTTTTAGGGCATTTTCTCCTAAAATATGGTATATTTTGACAAAAAAGCAGTTTTTCCGTGGTATTTTGCAATAACAATACAAAATAATCAATAACTTTGTGTACTTTCTGTATGGGTAAGTGTTTTTTGAAAATTGGTTTTCAATTAGTACCCCTCACAAGTGTAAATATGTAGATCGGTAGGGGGTACTATTTTAAGTCTTAGTAAATCTCCCTGTAAGGGTCGAAACCAACCTTCCAAATCGAACTGAAATAAATTTCAAAAGTGACGTTACTGACTGGAATAAAACGCAATGTTGACAATATTAACACAATTTTTTTTCGAAAATTTTTTAATAAAATTAGATCAGGTGGAAAGGGTTAGGTTATAATTCTTTTAAGACGTCGCTCTTGATTCGGTCACAATAGGACTCTGGCTCTGCCTGCTTCCTCATTGCGAGCTATGCTCCAGTGAACGGGTACCCAGATCAACGTGGCTTGTTGTGTATGGCTAGTAGTTTTAGGGTCTGCTTTAATTTCCAGACAGAGGTTTTCAAGAGACATTGGTGGAATATTTGGCCAGTGAATGTGGTTGCTTAAAGTTGGGATCGGAAATGTTCGATCCTTTTTTGTTGCTTAGTTTGGAGTCATCTGGGTACAGGGTGATTCTATATTTGGACATCCCGGTTAATATTAATGATAGAAAAAATGTATTAAGGTAAGATTTTAATAATTTTGTTCAATTTTTTTGAAAACTTTGACAAATGCTGTCAAATTTTAAATTGAACACCCAGCCTAGATGAGATAAACAGTTTTCGCGATATTGCATGTTTTTGGTGGATTTTTGCGTTCCCGTCAATGCTCTTAATATTAAAGATAGAAAAATAGCTTAAAGGCAAAAATGTTCAGTTTTTATGGACTTATATGGAATATATTTTGCCAGAAAATGTCAAATGTAATTTTTATGTCAAATATATAAATAACTACATCAAAAATAGGAATACTCTATTTTTAAATACGAACGACAACAACAACTACAACAAAAAATTTACTAATCTAACAAATGCTCGAATACATCACTTTACTTCAACGTTCATAATGCCTTTTTAGGTTCCAAGGTGTTCGGGCGATTTAAGTAAATAGTCTCCTTTAAATCGTCCCCCAACCAAATATCCGGAGGTGTTAAATCTGGCGAGTTTGGTGGCCATGATATGGTCCAAGCCATATGGGATAATTTCGATTTAGAAAATTTGTTATTGCTCGAGTATTGTGAATTGATGCTCCGTCCTGCTAACATATTATTGGGTGCTCTTGGACATCCAATGGAAGGCTTTTAATGGAATTTTTTTATCGAGGAAATTTTGAAAGGTGATATTGAAAATTCTTGGTTCAAATGTTACCATACCATGGCCACCAAACACCTCAGATTTAACACCTCCGGATATTTGGTTGTGGGACCATTTATAGGAGACTATTTACTCAAATCGTCCGAACACCTTAGAAGAGATTGAAAATCGAGGAAATAATGAAGTAATAAATATTAATAGAAACCTAAGACATAAAATAATCAACACAATTTCTGACCTAAGAAGGCGTTATGAACTTTGTGTTGAAGTAAATGGTGATGTTTTCGAGTATATGTTATATTAGTGAATTTCTTGTGGTCGTTGTTGTTGTCGTTCGTATTTAAAAATAGAGTAGTCCTAATTTAGTTAACACATACATTTGACATTTTTTGGCAAAATATCCGTAAAAAAATTAACAACTTTTTAAATTTTTTAATATTAACCGCACTAATGGGAATGCAAAAATCCACCAAAAATATGCAATATCTTGAAAACTGTTTACCGCACCTAGGAAATTGATATATTTTTGAAATATGAAAGGAAAATGAAACTTGACAAAATAAAAAATATAGGGTGTTCAATTTAAAATAAGAAAGTTAATGTCAAAATTTGACATATATGGAATGACATTTGACAGATTTTGTCAAAGTTTTCAAAAAAGTTGGGGTGTCCAAATATAATGAATCACCTTGTACCATAGATGAGAAAATAGAAAGAGGATTTTGTCAAAATTTTATGAAAGTTGGCCTTAAAAATAAAAGCACATGAATTAATTATTGATTCAAAAAATTATAATTCTTCAGAAAATTAGTCGTGTTTATTCATACAAATAGTCACTAACATATTTCAAAAATTCTTATTCTCTCAAAAACTAGACATGCAATAAATTTTAAAAACATATAAAACAATTAAAAAACCCTATAAAGATTTTTCTAAAATATTTTTGGGGCTTTGCTCTTTTAAAGATATTTAGTCTTTGTTTAAAAAACGTAAAACAAAATTCAGAAAAAACTACTAACTACATTTAACATTTAAATTAAACCAAAAATAGAAAAACATCTTTTTTGCTACGGTATTATATAAATTATCACATTCAATTCTTTACAAAGCTAATGTTACCTCTGATAGTGGTTCAATCTTTAAATGAATTTCATTGAAGCAAACCTAATAACCGATTAAAAAACTTCGATTCGAGAGTCATCATCATCATTATCATCATCAGTCTCCTCCGTGACTTACAATAAAAACATTTGAATGTCTCCTTACAATGCACAGGATGTTCATTATGGCAGTACACACAGCGTCTCTTGGCTACCTGATTTTGTGTTTTATTACGGGCCTAATCATTTATAAAGATTAAGTTCACTTAGTGCGGCGGAGAAATATTTGCAGGATCGTAGTTTGTGATTTTTGACTCTTAAAATTAACAATATTTAACAAATTCCGATTTTAAGGTCTGTATAATTTGATTTAGTCTAGCACTTCTCACTGCGACCACAACCGGTTCTGTTGTGGATCACTTTTGAGATCGTTCTTTTCTAGAGTATGTCTAGTCCACATAACTATGAGATCATATAACGGCTCTCCCTTGCTTTTCCCGAGAAAAATGCGTACCGATAATAACTCTCCCAATCAAGTTGGCCTGGAAAAAACCCATAGACGAGGAGTGTAACGGGCAGGTGCGTCGATTGCGTCAGTAGTAAAAGAAACTGACAATCATCTGACAGTAAAAATGTAGGTTCATGTTTAATATTTTTGTTTACTTTTGGAAAATCTATTAAAAGAGTGGACACCACCGTAAAAAAAAATTAAAAAGTGTTGTCTAGTGTTTCCCGTAATAATAACACACGCAATCACAGAAAATACCGCCACAAAATTTGAAAAGACAAAAACTCCACAATAACATAAACAAAATGGCAAAACAATGCCCAGTTTTCTCAGAAAGTGGGTTCGGCACTTGGGGCCATGTCCTCCTGTAACGGGTTTACCTTGTGAATTGAAACTCTCGAGTAAGACAGGACAAATGATGTCGTTGTCACTGTCACTAAAATTAATAACTTGTCGTTAAACTATCGTAAGGTCACTACGACACCAGGCGTGGATTTGTTAGCGCATGCGCAGTAGATTTTTGGTTTATGACTTGGTGGCCCAAACAGTTTCAAAGGCAATCGCAATTTTGAATTTTCTTCTTTGTTTTTCAAAGTTATTTGTGGCACATATTTTGCGGCACTTGGGTCGTTATAGTATCTCATAGTTATATGGTCTAGCCCCTTAAAGAGGTTTGAAACTCGTTTTAGTTAAGCATCATACAGATCCACTGCCTCGATTTGTGGCTTGCCGAATAAAATCCTGTGCAACGGTACCCTCAGCTTCCAATGTCCGGTATATAGATTATCCATTGTGTGGATCTCTTACCTGGTGAGCTCAATAAGTTTTCTGCAGGATTCTGTGATTAACTCTTTGAAATGTGCCAGTTCTGGCAACTTTTTCCAGTAATGCCGGAAAGAGTGTAGTGTTGACCATGTTATATACCATCCCAAGAACTTTCACGTGTTTTCTGTTTGTATGAAGAGTATTGAAAGCGTTTTAAACTTTTGACAACTATTTGCTGTCACTAAAAGTTTTTTAATTGATGGGCTGTTAAAATCAGCTTTTATGGCGGACGCGATAACTGAAATTGTTGAGCAAGCTGCTGAATCCGCCACGTTACGTTCATTTCCACGTAGACAACAAGTGCAGTCAGCTGTCTTGTCATCGCTATCATCATAAAAGCGGGCTTTTTTCAAAACTTAGCATGAAACATGTAAAAGATGTACTGAGTTTAGTTATTAAGTTTAAATGTCTGTTAAAACTGAATTGATACCGACCCTGCGTAATAAATCTTTAACGCTAGCTCACCGTTCGATTTAAGAAAAATCGAAAATAAAAGAAAACCTTTAAATAAGACGGCCACTTTTTATATTAATAATTGTAATTTATGGCCTTGGCTTATATTGTTGGGACTTCTTGGAGACCATAAATACGATATTTATAGGTCCAGATAAAGGATTCTTTTGGCTTATTTTTAATACTCTACTTATGTAGCATATGGTGGTCACAACAATGTTTGAAAAACGACTCGCAAATCGGTTTGGGAGTGCCGAATCTTCGAGACTTTTTTACCAATTTTTCAAACACTGTCTGTGTGTATGTCTGTGTAGATGTGACTGAAATTAAAACTCCAATTTTATTAATTGCTAAACTAGTGCAACCTTTTAACTCGGAATAGTTTTACTAGGCCCTATTTGAGGGGATTATATGCTCCAAACTAAGCGAACTTAGTTAATAGTAAACAAACGCGGATTTGAGAAAGGTTCAGTAGTTTTTTCAAGTCTTTCTCATACACCTTTCATATGAGAACATGCAAGTGATCAAAGTTGTCAAAACTCCAGCTTAAATGGTTGGAGCGTTAGGCTAGTATTCTAAGTATTTGGGTTTTAATTCCGGTCTACAAGATTGTTTTACTTTTGTAGAAATTGACTTGTTCGACTTATTATTAGCCATTTATTTCTTCTATGCCTTTAAGATTTTTTCTTTCAATATTGAAGATAAACACAAACTGAATTTTCATTCAACAGCTCCTGCAGAACTCCCAACATGTCAGCAATTATGGTCAGACCCTCTTCCCAATTTTAAAGTGCGTTCTCTATTATTTTGTTACTGTAGATTATTAAAAGTAAATAGCTAACTGTCCGTTGTTTAAGGACAGTTAGCCTATCCAGTTTTAGTATAATTTGACAATTATATTTAGATTTTTGTCATCCAGAATAACTTTTTTAATTAATTCTATGAACTTTTCGAGTTGGACTCTTTGAATGCTAAGTAAATTATCTCTTGAAATTAACTCTGTGTTTAGGACTTCCGTTGTCTATATTTTATTTATACACGACGTTTCGATCAGTACATTCTCTGATCGAAACGTCGGTCGTGTACAAATAAAATATAGCCAATGGAAATCCAAAACTTTCAAAGGTATCTCTTGTTCCGAACCCCTCATAAAACGTTGTGTCGCCCATTAATGATTCGCATTTTCTATAAATTCTTTTATGGATAATCTTTGGAAATATTTTTGGAATTATGGCTCATTAGGCTGACGGGGCGGTAAGCACACTTCTTTTTGAATGTTTTTAGGAAGTGTAACAAATCTTGATTTCAGTTAGGCAGCGAGTTAAGCGAATCTTGTTTTTTTTACGATCTTTAGGACCTCCGTTAATACTTCTGAACATCATATCGATTACCACAAACAAACTTACATGGCGAAAACCAGGGAAAAAACAACTTAGGCTTTTAAACCCTTCCAATCGAACACCCACGCTTTAACCCTCTTTCGGTTTTCTTTTAAAATTGCCTGACCGCCCCTTTAAAAACCCTCTTTAATATCGCCTTGGTGAATATTTTAAGAACTCTTGATCGGTTTTTGTATACAGCTTCTTAAGTCCTCAAAGGGTTCTTAAGTGAACTTGTTGAAGCGAAGTTAATTTTTAAAGAAACACGAGAAAGATTGGCACGAACAATTCCTAAATAGTAAATTAGGAATCTTGTATAAATATATACAATTATTAATGTTAGAGGAATCAACACTTCCTTCCTTTCTTAACCGCCTTTCAACTACTACGATTTAGGTTGTAGAAATGAAGCTTTTGAGTAACTCCTCAGAATACCTCCTTATTTCCTTCCTTACTTACCTACTTTAATATCCCCTCTTTTTGAAACTGCTTTCTCAGAAAACTTTGGAAACGAAATTTTTAGGGCCTCCAGTTTTTTACAGCATGAACTCCTTAAAAACACCAGTAAATAATTTGGACATCTTAATCATACTCTCAAGTGGTTTTGCAGTGGTTGTGACTTTTTCCCAAAAAAAAAGTGAGACTATATTGTTTTTCAAACAACAGCACATAAAAAAATAATCCAAAAGAAAAACTTGCTGTTATGCTGCTGGAAGGGTAGGAGGGTCTATCAATATTATAAGGAGGGTTCGTCACAAAAGGTTTCAATATGTATTAATAAGCTTTATTTATTTCTTTTTCCATTCAGCGTATACGTGCTCTTGAAAGCAGTGATTGGGACCTGAGGGCATATTTTAAAATTCTTTTTAAACAGAGTTTCTTGGGGACGACAAATTGATTGGTGCTGGCGGAGGTTGGTAGTTTTCAAATTATTTTATAAAACAAAAATAAAATATGATGCAATCTTTATTTTTTTAAGTCAAGTATCAAAATGACAAATTAATAAAAACGTTGCCATAAGAGAAATGTGTTGAACGCACCACCTCGTTGTCAGAGAGAAACATATTTTATATTTTTGGAATTAGGAAGAAAGGGCTTATCTAAACTGCAAGCAAATATAAGGGGATCCAGTTTTAAAAACTTAAAGTTTGTCTTATTTTTGATAAACTTTGTATAAAACAAAATCAAAATATACCATATTGATAGATCAAAGAAATTGTTTCTTAATAAACCGATAGCGATGATTATGAATAAAGGCCCGAAAGCTTGTTATTAATTTGAAACAAATTTAATGTTTTATTAGTATTTGCCTCTCGAGTACGAATTGGTTCGATATTAAAATTTCTTGTGAGACAGAGTAAAAGAGGAGAGAGAAATAAAGGGAATATTTGAAAGTGTATACTCAAATCTTTTTCAATATTAAAAAGCAACATTACTTTTGACAGCTAAAATTAAAATAAGTTTCAGCAAATTCGAAACAAGAGTCTGTGGCAAGTCCTGGCCCGATAGTTGATATATTTCGTTTAAGTCCGATGCATATCCTTGGGTAAAGACAGAAACTCACTAAGTAAGATATTTCTTATTGGACAAATAAAAAAATTTGTGTTTAAGACACAATTTTATTTATTTATACTACTGATTTTATATTTAAAATCAATGTTTTAATTTCTTTTCAACTTTTCATTCAATTTTTGTGTGATTATAGTCGGATGGTCTACATCTCAAAATTGTCGTTTGATTTGTAGTGCTATTTATATCATAGAATGCTCAGGATGTCTTGGCTTAAAAATCTACTTCGACAGTTTTAGCACTGATGATAGTTAACGTTCGAGAGAGCATGACACTTAAAGAAGAAGTTCGCAAATTTCGCTGGTTTTCAGTTTGCACACTTCTGAATAAAATAGATTATACTTTTCTGGTCCCGCCCATGCAAATAAATGGAGAAGAGCTAAGTAAAAGCGATCTTAATTTACAGATCTTTGCCTCGCCAGGCTCCACTTTCCGAATCATTGATCGTAATTTTCTTACTAATTTGTTCGGCGGAATCTTTTCTGAATTAATTTATTCGATGCTTAAATCGTTAAGCATCATTTCGTTTTTAAAGCGGGACCGTCTCCAAAAGATAGGCGTCTTTTACAATTTACATATTATACTTACTTACTGTTTATTTTCCTCAGTTATAGTAGTAGTAGTAGTAGTATAGGGGCGACCGTGGGCCTTGGAATTAGACCTTTTCACGGCTCATACCCTGTTTCTTACCCCTACTTCCGCTGCAACTCTTTCTCCGGGCTTCCCTGTCTTCTTTACGAAGTTCAGTATGTCGGTCCATTTGAGCGAGTGCAGCTCTTCTTCCTCTATCGTTGGAAATCTCCACTTCAGCTGCCTTGATCTGGTATGTGCTTTGCATTCTGCTGAAGTGATGTGTCGATTTCTATTCGAGCCCTCATGCGAGTTTATTATCTTCAAAGAAAGAAGAGTTCGGATGGCAAACCAACAGTTAACAGCTAGATAAACAAGCAGTTCACACACAAACAGATGCAGTTACCTAAAATTCACGGCAGATCTACTAAAACGGATCTTTAAGATTAATAGTAGGTCAATTGACGGGGCACTGTCGAATAAACAAACATATGGCAAATATGAGCCTGGCAGAAAATAGCCTTTGCAGGTCCAGCCAGGAGGAAGAGTCTGTAGGCTTAGCTATGCAAGTTTAGTAGAGAATAAACCTGAACCTGAAAGATATATGGATGTGCTGGTAACTTTTTTGTGGAATCTTATTAAAGGCACTTAACTGCATAATTGCAATCGCGCTGGAAGGTATGAGAGAGATGTTAGTTGAATCAAGTTGCAAACAAAGGTTTACAATTTCGTCTTAATTTGAAGGTCTGGATTGATAGTTGTAGTCAAGAAAAACAATATTAATGCTTGCTAATACCACTTTTGAAATTCGCGTAAATACGTGTTGATACCATGAGCAAAAAATTAGACGTTCTCGAGATACGGCTCAATCGTAGAATGCTTGCAATATTTTGGATATTTTGAGCGACTTCAAAAGATAGGCGCCTTCTACAATTTACATATTATACTTACTTACTGTTCATTTTCCTCAAAGAAGAATAGAGTTTGGGTAAAAAACCAACAGTAACAGCTAGATAAACAAACAGTTAAGACCGAAGCAACGACAGTCAAAGCAGCTCAAATGCAGTTACCTAAAATTCACGGCAGATCTACTAAAACGGATCTATGTTGGGAATTTGGAACCTTTGGTTGCACTAAATCAAAATTATGATTGTTTTCCACAAACCAAATTGGTGCAAATGCAAAATTATGATTGTTTTCCACAAACCAAAACTACACTTTTTTTCAGAAGACGTTAAACATTGTTTATCGTCTCCTGATGATGCTAACGTTGTTAGCGAAACGCGCGTCGAGTGCAAAAAAGTGTAGTTTTGGTTTGTGGAAAACAATCATAATTTTGATAAAACGGATCTGTAAAAATACTAGTAGGTCAATTAACTGGGCATTGTCGAATGAACAAACATATGGAAAATATAAGCCTGGCAAAAAATAGTCTTTACAAGTCCTGCCAGGAGGAAAAGGAGGTGCAATCTGTAGGATTAGTTATGCAAGCAGAGAAGAAACCTAGAAGAATACGGCGGAGCTAGTGACTTTTTTGTGGATTCTGATTTAAAAGACTTAACTAGTTTTCCAAGTATGCTCGGAGTGCAGAAAATAGTGCCAGCTGCCGTCAATTATAATTGCAATCGCGTTGGAAGGTCCCCAAAAGATGTTAATTCAAGTTGCAAACAAAAGTTTACAATTTCATCTCAGTTTAAAGGGATGGATTGATAGCTATAGCCAAGAGAAACAATATTATTGTCCCTTAATATCACTCTTCTAAAAAAAAAAATGCCCGGAATATTTTGGATCTTCTGCTCAGATTGGATACTTGCAAAAGAGGAAAAATTTGGAATATTTTGGCTATGTTTTGACCACAGACAGATGCAGAATGCAGAAGAATTAGTGCTACGACATAGAAAAGCAGTAGATAAGGTGCCAATCGCGCCGTTGATAGCAAATGTTCGAAGGGAGCATGGCACTTAAGGAATTGAAATGATGAGGGCAGTTCACATAAATTATTCTATACTACCAAGTAGTACAATTTCTCTGATTAATACTTTAGCCGTGATTATATAATATTTTTCTTATGCACCAAGCGTTTTTTTTTCGTAATCGGCAATTAACTTTAATCGCCGATAGCCTAGAATTAAGGACCAGATAACCGCGGCTAGTTAATTAGTGAGGTTATGTTTGGTTTTTTGTTTACAAATATTTCTCAAAAAAATAATAATAATAATATGGAGGTGGAAGACCTATTACTTGACGATGATTTATACTTTTCCTACTACTATAACATGCCTACATGCTCTGGATAACCTTGACTGATTTTAGCTAATGGTGGGTTTATACAGTAAATAAAATAAAATAATAAAATAATTTTATTGGGTGTTTTTATTTGTTATCTTACATTTTATTTTGCTGTATAAACCGAGCATAAGTCATTATTGGAAATCAGCTCGGAAATCGGTCAGACATCTTATAGTCACATTTATACAAATTTGTACCAGAATGACATTATTACAAATGTGTATTTAAATCTACCTTTAACATTATACGCATTTTATTTGAAATCCACAGTATAGTAGACTCGCACACCTAGTAACATGCTCTATGGCATGGCATCTTTCCTTTGGTAATGAATTTCAGTAACAATCCAGTTACTCCTATAAATCAGTTGTTAGAGTTAAGGTTTTATGCCTCTAATGGACACGAAATAATCTATTTAATATGAACACCTAGGAAATTTGCGACGTTGCCAGCCATGATTAACTAACTACGAAATTACGTGAAAATGGTGCATAGAGGCATCAATGTATGATTTTTTAATTTTCCCAATTAACAACAAATTGTATGGTTATTTATTATAATTCACTTACCACTATCAAATGACCTGGGCAAGATGAGGTGATTACTGAAATGGACGCAAACGAACACCACCCACTGTGGGCTTGCACCGACATCAACATTAGTGAGAACTTACAGGTTTTGTAATTAGGTATCTTATAAGAAAAACAATAACACATACGATATATGTTCACATTTATTTTTTTTTTGCTTGTATCTAATATATTTCATAACTTCCCTCTTATAATAAAACATATTTTTAGGGGAAATGCAAAATAAAATGTAAATTCCAAAAACAAATATACCTAAATAAACCATTTAGACATTCGAAAAATGCCGAAATAGCCAAATTCCACTTAGACGTCATCGAAACGAAAAAAACAAATAAATATACACAGGAATGTAAATATCCAGAACAATATTCTCCAGTTTAGCCAGCTGGCCAGCACTGGAATTTTGATAAAATTGCATTAATAGTAAATTAGTTCCAATAATAAAACAAATGACGACAGTTGCTGTATTTTCTGACAAACGTGATTATGGAGATTAGCTCAGTTTTTAAAAAAGTCTTAAGATATTGAGTTTTTGGTAAGCGGTGATAAATATCTCTGCTTGTTGTTTGATTGAATAGAGAATAAGAGAATCTCTGACCCCCTTAGTTTATTGCCTCTGGACTTGACCGCTGTCCTTCGGCATTCCAGTGCCTTCCGCGGTCCCGCTACTGAATTTATTGGAATACCGCATTGGCAGGAAAGCTATATAAAAATGCAAATTGTCCACATTATTTTTCCGGTCATTCTTCTTCCGGTTATACGGAATTATATCAGCTAAAAATGACAACTATCGCAATGGATGGATGGATCCAAAAATCTTGTATTGATTTTGCTTCTAAATAATTCTAATAATCTGTTAGACTTAAGGAAAATCAGACGAATACCCAAAGAGGTGAAACAACTAAATCAGGAATCGCCGAACATGCATGGTCAAAACAAGACCGAATGAAGTGGACAGAAGCAAAGCTTTTACACAACGAAAATTCCTTAAAGCTGCTTTTACTGGGCAGAATCAGTTTATTTTCAGTAAACCAAGTGTTGAAATGCCAAATATTTGGAAGCCCCTCCTTGGGCGGAGCCAACTTCTTAAACTTCACGGTTGAGTGATTTCCCATAGGATATAAGTTATAGTAGCCTTAGGAATAGATTGTATTTTGCACTTGAAGACTATAAGAGATTGTACTGATCGAAACGTCGTGTATAAATAAAATATAGTTAATTCAAACACATCACATTGTCTCAAACTTTCAAACAAAGGATCAGAATTGGTTATCAACTTGAAAAAAATAAAACGTAAAAATCCAAGTTGGAATAAACGGAAAGGTTCTTACCAACACTTTGCAAAACCTACACCGACCGTTGAAAGTAAAAGTTTTACATATCAGCTGGAGCTTAAAGAAAAAAAGTCGAGTAAAGTCCATAATGATAAGAAACATTCAATTAAGGTTGAATTAAAAGATTGGTTACATGGAATATACGCAATTTTTAGAAACTTACCATCTTCAAAGAAATTATTAAAAAATTCTCGAAAAGCACAAGTGTCAATAAAATCTGGGTTTTGGATAAGCGATATTCCGACTAAGGAGATGAGGCGGGGGACTAAACAATTCTTTGACATACATGTTTATGGACTGCAAAATAGGTTGACATGTTTCAAAAGTTTAAAATTAATTGCGTTCTTATCCTTCTAAAAGGTCTCTCTTGAATTTCAATTGAATTAGCTTTTTCGGTCCTTTGATTACCGGTATATTTCACTGGCAAGCAGGCAAAGCGAAAAAAGCCCCGATTCATCCCTTCTCATAGTTTATTTATACAGAATTACCTCCGCAATCTTTTGAAATTAAACAAGGCAAGCGAAAAAATCCGCCAATCGACTTCAATGAAAGAATTAACATCTAAAATCGGGATCAAAGTCGATCCCCGCCAGCTATGGAACGGCCGATTTTATGAAATATTAACGCGGTTCGACTCGTAATGGAATAAATTAATTTCTAAAAGCGATACTTCGTTGCTAGGATTAGAACCGGGGAGTAAATTAAAGAGAATGGCTAATCGCGAACTCAGATCGATGTATGAGTAATTGATTTCGCAAAACAGTGAGGTACAGAGCGATGATTACTATAAGTTTTGTATGTTATTACTACGACCACACATGAAAGTAACCAAATCTGCACTCTTTTCAATTTTATTTTCGTCTCTAGAGACGAAAATGTTTTCTTCTCTAGTGACGAAAATGAATGAAAGTAAACCATCCAAACAATGTAGATATCTAGTAGGCTATGATTTGTAAAAGCGTCTGAAATATACCGAAACCATTTTCGTCCCTAGAGAAGAAAATTCTTTCTTCTTTTGAGATAAAAATGAAAAAAATTTAATAATATTAAAAAATACGAATTAAACCCTAAAGTGGTCGTGGGAAAAATAGCGTATACAACTCGATAGAAAGTAACTTTGTTACACTCGCGTGTTGTTTCACTCGGCTAGCGCCTCGTTCACAACATTCACGCTCGTTATGTAATATACTATATTAGAAATTCAGTAACCCTTGGACAGGGTTGATGATACCACGAACGTGACTTTCTTTTTCGTGGGAAAGTAGTGCTCTATGCATACCACGTGCATCGTAGTGTCCTACGACTACCCGGTTCCGTTTTTCACTTTATTCTTAGGTAGTCACTGTTTTTTCCGTTTGCTGCTCTTGCCTTTGCATCTGTTCTTTTTAAACGTCTTTGTAGTTTCCCTGAAAAGCCTGTTAACTTTTACCGCCTCAGTGCCTTTTAGCCTACCGTGGCTGCCATTTTTATAACCAAATTGACAAGTAAAACATGGATTTTCTGTCAGTTTGGTGTCATAGGCCAAAGGATACTAAAACGAAAATGAGTTAACTGGCTTTTTAGTTTTAGAGAACGTAGTATTTTTGTGATAAGGTTCTCGCTTGTTTGAAAGAAGTTAGAAGTTAGTCGATCGTAAACCCACTCACACACGATAATATTTAAATCAAGGTTCAAAACATTCTGCTACAACCAAATAAGAACTTGTATAACAGAGCCGCTCAAATTTGTAACAATTCTCATGACTTGGAAATCGAAATAAGAAAGATTAAGAAGGATCTGCAGCAGAATGGTTGCAGCCTTAAACTTACAACCGACACTATTTCTAAATTTCAGCAAACAGTACAGAGTTTACAAGACCAAAACCAGGCAAACACATTCCTTAAAATTCGATACATTAAAGGAGTATCAGAGAAAATTCGAAGAGAACCGAACAACTTTAATATTAAAACACTTTTAAATCTAATAACATAATTCGAAGCCTTCTTAGTAAAACAAAACCAGAGAACAAACATCGTAAGGCATGCATTTACCAAGTTCCTTGTAAGTGTTGTGAATACATGGGCAAAACAAAAAGACCACTATCTGTTAGGCTTAAGGAACATCAGACGAATACCCAAAGAGGTGAAACAACGAAATCAGGAATCGCCGAACATGTATGGTCAAAACAACACCGAATGAAGCGGGCGGAAGCAAAGGTTTTGCACAAGGAGTCAAATTGGAAGAAACGAGATTTCCTTGAAGCTGCCTTTATTGGGCAGAATCAGGGTATTAAGTGTTGAAATCCCAAATATTTGGAAGCACCTCCTTGGGCGGAGCCAATTTCTTAAACTTCACGGTTGAGTGATTTTCCATAGTATATAAGTACTGATCGAAACGTAGTGTATAAATAACATATAGACACGAAACACAGAGTTAATTTCAAAGGTTCTCGCTGTTTATTATGTTTCTCCTAAGGTCCATTCTTTCTGTTTCAAGGCGTGCGCATTTAAACAACGTATGTTGTACTATATCTGCTTCGCTGTCATACATGCAAGTGTCTAATTATCTCTTACCGATTTTTTAGTATTCGTTTCCACTGAAGATAGGAATGTGGCAAAAAAAATAATTTGAATATTGCAACCACATCTTGAGAAATGACAAATATAAGCTCTTGAAACTAATGCAAGAAGAAAAAATTTAACGCAGAAGCGGTCGGAGTAGCAGACGAGTATCATGAATCAAAATTCTTAGACAATGGTGTCGAGTTAGTAACATTAGAAAAGCAGTAGACAAGGTGCAAATAGCGCTGATGATATAGCCAATAATAAAAAAAAAGTAGGATTTTATTTAAGCCTTTAAATTTAGTATTGCGAGCTCACGGACGATATACTAATTGCCCTAGTCAGGTTCTTTCTGAAAAAGATCGCCTAGATTCTTAAATATCGCAGTTTTTTTTCGGCAATAATTTCCGGTAGTGTTCCTCATTAGGCCGTAGCAAAACATTAAAACTCGTTTATACCTGTAGGAAAAGAGGCATTATAAACGGTAAAAAATAACGCAATATTTTAGTGGGAGAGCTGCTGCATGGATCCTGTGTACATATTACGACTAACGCATAGGCGTAACAGACATTATAAACATATATTTAAATTCTGTTTATTTAGTAGAGTAAGGAATTGGTTTGGGCCTTTATTCTTGACATGAATGAAACGAAGTAGGTGCTCTTTCGCAGATTTTGATCAATCGCAAAGCCAAACGTTCTCTTAGTGCCAAGCAGTAGAGAAATCTTGATAGAACGAAGCGCAACGAAGCTACAGACGGCTTTCTTAGGTCGTGCCTTATTGGCTGTCGCGCAAAACGTGACAGCTTGAGCTTTGCCATTGGTTGAAACTATTCCTTTTCTATCCTTTTGTTATACCCCATATCTACTTAAAGGCGCAATTTGAGATCCTTTTATCTAGATACTTGCAATACTGATAGAAGTTAAAGGATTGGAATTTCTGAGTCAAAAGTAACAAATAACAGTGATGTAGGTACCGGGGCGCCAAGTATAACAGAAAACAATAAAGTTTCCAGAACGTAAACTCAAAACTCTTTCCAGCTATAACTAGGAGACAGTGAAGAGTCTTACTGGGAAAAAGAATTCGTTAACCAACCAGAGTGGGCGAAGCTTAAATGGCTTTTGGGAAGAACACGGATATACTGACCGCATTGGAATGAGGAACCACTTTATCTCCCAGAATTGCGGGAGAGCAAAAGAGACATCCTGTTACCTTAATGCCTAGTCTGACTCACTATTGAGGATGCAGAAGACCTGCAAACGCGTGAAGAAACAGAGAGGTTCGGAGATCCTTTGCCGTACAGGTGGAGTAAGGCGAAAGGGACCCGATACGTGAGGCCTATTTTACAGGTTTTAGTCTCCTGCCTACCACTATTAGTAGTCCCCTTCTGAAAAACAAAAATCGTAATTCTGACTCTTAGGACACTATACCAATTGGCTACCAAACATATAAATTTGGAATCTTTTTTTCGTTAGTTAGTTAGTTAATTATTTATTGCCATCAGATCATTTACTAAATGCAAGAGCAACATCTAAAAGTATTTTTACAGATGTTACCAGTGATTTGAAGTAAAGTGAAGGAGCAGTCAGAAGCTTCAGCAATGTTCCTTTTTTAGCTTTAAAAATTGTCCCTGCGTTTGACCCCCCCCCCTCAAAACATGATATTACATACGACTTGACAGATTTTAACGACGCATAGTAAAAGAATTTCATGTTGTGGAAAGTTAGATTTTCTCTAGGTTTACGCATTGCATAACAGTGGCTATTCATGGTTGACGTAGTTGTTGTTTCTTGTATAAATTTGCCTTCCTATTGGAACACATAAAGAAGATTCTGCAGCGTCCCCTTCTTTGAAAGTAATTAAGTTAATTTATATAATAATATAATTGCATACTGAGCTAAAAGATTGGCATCCACCAAAAGAGACATCTCTATCTCCACGTACAGTAAAAAGAGTTTAGAACCCGGAATAGATCCTTTTGGGACGCCTTGGTCTATGTGTATTGTTTTGGAGACATATTGTCTTACAGAAAACTGTAATAATTTTACTTTAGTTTTTTTGTGAAACAAATTTGTCATTTAAAAGAGGTAAGTATGTAATTTTTATTCAAGTTGCACCACTATTTTTAAAATTGCTTTCTCTTCTGGAAACTACGTATGCCACAGAAAAGAAGTTGCATTTTTTATCAATTGAAATGCATATGTAGGGAAAGTACTATATACAAGCGCATTGGTGGTTTTTCCAGCGCGCCACTGTTCAAAAAAACCCATATTTTATAAAAATATGAGCGAACGGGTAGAATTTAATATTTTTGAACCATTAACTTCTTTTAATGATAATGTTATGCAGTCATTTGTAGTATGTTTATACTGGGAGTTTCCGACCAATCGCCCACCATGGCAACCTGTGCCAAGCTCAAAAAATCAGAAATATATGATTGAATTACATGAACTTAAGATACTATAATGTCCCTGCCATTGTGTTATCGAAAAAATCTCTTGCCCCCCACCCAAAAAAATTAAATTTTCTTAATTGATTTTATTATCAGGGATCTAATTAGTCTTTGGTACGGATACTTCTTCATCTTAAATATATATGGCTCTTCAGGTTTTTCCTATTCTAGGTTTGCATTTAAAAGTGGTTTGATTGCTCTACAACGCTCCATGACGAAACGATCTGAAATATTGTGTTTGAGCTACAAAATTTGTATCTATATATGAACATGTCTTTGAAGTTTTTGTATTATTTCTATATTACGGCGGTTAAGAAAGGCATCATAAAAATATAATTTCTTCATTTTTTTCCATCACTTGATACAACAAGAAATAAAGCCATAGAAATAAAAAACAAATAACAAGTCTTTGATATAATCAAATTCAAATTCGACAAAAGCGACACAAAAACGTTTGGGGAAAGAGGGTTGACCTCCCTGATTTTGGGCACGTTCACAACTGTGCGAAAACGATGTTGTAGAGATAACTAGAAATTTATTTTTTAGCCATGTTTGTTCAGAATGGTTAACTAATTCAATGTTCATGACATGACATAATATGGTAAAGGAAAACTGATATTTTATATATTTTTATTAAAAATAACAAACTTGCCTCAAAACCCTGAGTATAGCGAAATAGCTTTTTGAACAAGGGGTGGTTCGTTCGTCATTTTGTGTATACCAAAAGGCATTTTTAACCAGATTTTGCCTCTAAATGCCCCCGAAATGCCTCGAAATAATGCTTCAAATTGCCTCAAATTGCCTCGAAATGCCGTCGTGTACACCAAAGTGCATTACCGAGCCACCCCTCGTTTTTGAATAACCTCTGGATGATTTCTTTAATTTCTTGGTTAAAAATCAAAATAAAATTAGTAAATAGTTTATTTTTCCCAGATAAAAATTCAAGATTATTTTAAAAAAATCATTTATACCCATATCTTCTGCTTCGTCATTTGTCACATTTTAATATTTTTAAAATATTCGCTTTAAGAATGTGTCCACTATAATGCTCACTAAAACGAAGAAAACGTTTTGGTTAAATATGCAAATTAAATTAATAAAAGGCCTGGATCTCATATTATCTGAAATATGAACTTTCGAAATTATTACTGGAAAAAAAAATTCATGATAGGAGAGAAAATCTTAGACAATAGTGTTAGTATAACGACACTTTTTAGAAAGCCAGTAGATAAGGTGCATAGTGGCAGATCCAGAGGGGAGCACTAGGTACTCCACTAGTACCCCCCCCCCCCCCCGAGCATTTATACATATATGAGAAAAAATCCAGATAGAAAGAACTTTGAGTCTAAAGTTCCAAGATTACGGCAGTGAAGGATTGTTACAGAAGAACAGTAGTGTACATCCCAATGATTGACAATGTCATCATGGATATTGAAACAAGATTTTCAGAGCAATCGTTGGAATGTTATAAATTTTGCTTGTTACTTCCTCCTGTGATCCTTAAGGACCCGCCAAATTATCTGCAAAGAATATTAAAACTTGCCGATACATACGAAGATCTGCGGACTTCTAATTTGTTGGGATTAGGTGGAGAACTAAAATTATAGAAGGTAAAACAGAGCTACGGAAGATGAGCTCCCTACTTTGCAGTTTTTGTATAACTCTTCCAATCACTGCAGCCACCGCCGAAAGAACCTTCAGCTGCTTAAACAGAGTGAAATCGTGATTGAGGACAACTTTGGGGGAAGACAGACTCAATGGTCTTTGTTTATTGCATCGCCGCCGTGATATTGCAATAAACGCAGAAAAAATAATTGATCCATTTGGAAAGGTAGGTCTCCGTAGACTAGAATTTTTAATTTAAGTTTTCGGATCCTCACAAATTCTATTAGGATATAAGAAAATGTTAATTTCAGTTCTGGTACATTTTTTAGTAAAGTATTCTGTTTATAGGATGTCACCTAAAGTGTCCCCCTCCCGCCGAGAAGTACTTCTGGATCTGTTACTCATCTCGTCGATGATGCTAACGTTCGAAGAGAGCATGGCACAAAAGAAAGGAGAAGTATAAGCAAAACACCCGAAATGCTGAACGCGCCCTAAAATGCGTATCTACGATCCTTGACTTTTATACAACTTTAACACAACAAGACTCGAATTGGAAAGACACCAATTTATACCTCAAGGGGATCGAAAAAACGACACAACCAATTTCGCTTATCAGTTTTTTTCTTCTGTTGCAGTGATTTAAATGTGTCTAGGCGAATGCGGAAGCGGGAAAAACGAATCGCTTCCTTTGATTTTATTGTCATTTGAGTGGAGTCGATTACCAAAAAAAATTGGAGAAGTTTTTTTTGTAATTGTGTTGAAAAATACGCGTCAATCCTTTGAGGATTTTTAAACGAATGTTGGTATAAACACTGGTGTTTAAAAGTAAAAGTTTTAAGATTTTTTTTTAGTTTTTTTCTTTATAACTGTTGTAGTTTCTGAGATATTTAGATCAAAATTAAAACAGGTTCCGTTTCAGTCGAGTGATTGTGAAAATCTACAGGAAGATATTTTTTCAGAGGTCAAGCTTTTTAACCCAATTAACCTTTTTGTGCTGCTGGTGGATTCTGAAATACGAAATTAAACCTGTTTTTTTGTTCCCTGTACGTAGGCCGCCCCTCTTGTTTCTTTGCTACATCATACCTACCGTGTTTAACTTAGATAATAATCCAGACATTATTTAGTAAGCTACGAACCCAGTAGATTTCACATAATGAGAAACCTTGCTAAGATATTATTCAATGGCCATGCACAAATTATTGATGGGTCATATCCCCGACACCCCTGTTGATATAAGAGCCACATAGACTTACTTTTTCCGTGTGGTTTTCCTACCATGAGGAGACGTGATACAATCGAAAAAGAACAGTCCTAATTAAAGATTGTAATTTTTCGATTCGAAACTGGCTTTAATGAAATTAATGACGCGCGGAAATACAGTCTTATAAAAATAATTTTAACAGTTGACTTAAGTTCTTTTTAGTTTCTATTTAACAGTAAAAATAAACAAAAATAATATGTGTCCAAAATCGAAGTTCCTGACATATTTTTTAGATATTTAAATGGCACTAGCCTGCTTGTGATACCATCTTTGAAAGCTTATGAAAAATGCTTTTTATCGGTATTAATGACAGTTAATTTTTTCAGAAAGTAATCTCAATTTTGCAATAATTTTTTTGCAGATCAGAGAAGACTATCCAAGAGGGTGGTTTTCTAAAAATACTAATAGACTGCTGCACCTGGCGAAGGTGTCAAATAAATTTAAGAAGAAAAAATACAGAAGGGATACAAAATAAAATCAAACAAGCTGCATAATTTCCGGGAAACATAAACCTCACTTAATTGTAAAAAGGAAATTAATTAAATCAATCCAGAAGGATTATTGGTAGTTCTTGTAGTTTCTTAGATACATGTCTTAAAGGAGTTGCAAAAAAAACTGGAGAATTGATTCGGGCTTCTTTAAAGTGACAATGATGACAGTCCTCAGTTTTTCTTGCTTATTACGGGTCAATATAAGACCACCTAAAAGAATATAAAACGTTTAAACTGTTAATTCAATTCCCTTAGACTGTGACAGAAACCAGGACTCGATACAATGAATAACAGATGAGTGGCGAAATGAAGACAAAGTTACGTTAACTAGCCAATGAAACGAGAATTTTCCAAGCCATTTAACAAGCTATCTATTTCGAGAAAAGGCGCTTTTTATTGGAAGCCTCATAGTCTTTCGAGTTTTATTGCTAATCCCAAAGAAGTATTTATTTGGGATAAATATTAATGAGTGCCTAAAATAAAGCCCACTTTTATACGTAGTCTTCCTGAAGGCAACAATAACGGATCACTGGCATGAAAAGGATAATCAATATCATCTTCGAACTGTGTTTAAAGTGGCAACAGCAATAAAAAAACAAGTAAAACTAAGCCACAACGACACGCTACCACACTAAGAACTGCATCTGCCAAGTAGAATGCAAGTGGACTATCTGGACGCCCACAGTTTATCAGAATGTGAAAAATCAAACCCGCTAAATAAAAGAAAGTTCAATTATAAAATCATTCACTATAGAAACAGCAATTCGTCGAACCAAGTTTTTATCCGAAGCTCATTTCTTCAAACCCATTCAATAAAAAATTCGAAATTTATAAGACCCGTTTTGAATCAAACCACTGTTCAACAAACTCATTCAATATCCAACCCGAAATTCGTAAAACCCGTAATTTATCATAAAATTTTTGCTAAATTGATTGCGCATTCGCCAATACCACATGAACCGGAGGCATACACGCAGGTGGCACGGCGGCGCGGCGTTTTGATGCATTTGTCGCTGTTTCTCGCGCATACTTGTACAGGTTGCGTTCAATAGTTTATGTATAGATGACACTTGCATTTACCCGTCTTGTATTTATGTGTTATTGGCGAATGCGCAATAAATTTAGCAAAGATTTTCTGATAAATTACGGGTTTTAGGAATTCCGGGTTTGATATTGAATGGGTTTGATTAACAATCCTTGAAAAAAAAAAATTGCCGTTTTTATGGTGAATCATTCTTACGATGAAAATTTTTATTAAATACGGTCTGATAAATTCCTGGTTTGATAAATCATAGGCGTTATGATATCTACATTGGAGAAACAAGCCGGCCGGCCTATGGAAGTGTGTCTTCCAGAACACAAACCGAAAATTCAAAAAAAAAATGCTCAAGAACACTACTCGGACAATGAATATGAAGTGGAAAGAGAAAAAATTTGTCGCTTAAAAGCAAAATCTATTTAAGGGTGGTTTAAAGAAACAGCATTTATACAAAGGATCAAGATTGTATTTTTTCAACAAGGATTTTTAATTAGATTTCAACTACGAAAAAGTGGAACCAACCAAGTGTCAAATTAGCAACAATTCAAACATTGTGAATGGTTTAAATGCATCCAGAAACAAATGATTCCTGGGAAAAACTCGCAAAGACATTGCTGACATGATTGTTGAAGATACCACATGAGATACAGAATTGGGGATTGGAGGTCACTGTCCCTTCTTGGAAAATTTGTATTTGGTGCTCTCTCAATTACTTGACAAAAAATAATATCTAAACTCTTCTTTACAATGTGTCTGAACAGGAATATTTTGGGATGCTTACAAGTCTAATAACAATAAAATGCTAAACATAATACTTAATATAATAGCATTATTCTCTCAGTATCCCGTTCTAGACTCTTCGTAACATTTAAGTACCCACATAGAAATATTAAAAATGCAATTTTTTTTTGTTATTAATTTCCTTTTTTCGCGAAGACCGCCGTAAAGCTAATTTATTTTAACAATTTGTTTAACTTTTTATGCCCAAATATGAAGTTTTCGCTAAACCTGCCCCTAAAGTAATTAAACTGTTATTAAGACCGTGTAATTCCACGTGAGTATTGTGGTCAAAGTTTACAGTTTCACTCAAATAGTTACGCCTCTTTGAGGCTCCAAGCAGAACAAACGGCTCCGAAGGACATCGCGGAAGGATATTGTTCTGATGACAGGAATTACAACCAATTCGCGGTTAACAATGGCTGGATCTGCCGAGGCTGCGGAAGGGCAGAGGACATCTAGATACACTAGGTATTCGGATCCCTGAACCTGAACGTATAACTTCAAGTGCTCAAATAGAACACAATACCAGACGTAATAAACGAACAGTGACTCCCGGAGAGCAGACTATCAGAATGGTGGTATAGCTGTCAGTTTTTCAGTCAAATCTTGCATCGGAAAACCAGTTTTGCAGATTTTTATAATTATTATTATTTGGGTCCACTATTTATTATATTGTGACTCAATTTTAAGATTGTTCTTCACTGAAGTATGTTGACTGCATTTGGTGTCCTCGATTAGACCGATACTCTCAGCTTGCAATGTCCGGTATAAAGATCAACCATTGTTCCGTCCTCTTGCCTGGTGAGCTCCATGAGTTTTCTAGCATTCTTTCTTCAGGGTTCTGTAATAAAATGATGGGAATGTGCCAGTTCTGGCAATTCTCTTTAGTACTGGCAAAACTTATTACTCTAACCAGTTTAAGAGTGCAGTCTTGACCATGTTGTATTGCTATTCCAAGGGCTGCTTCGGGGACAATACACAGAGTTAGTATTTTCGTTTACAAAAAAGTTGGGGAGGTGGATGTTGGGTGGATTAAGTCCCAAACAAATTCAAAACAAACTAAAATTATTTTAGAAAAAGCTGTTTCATAATTTATGATAATTTTTTAAAGAAGACAAAAGATTTGTGTAACAAAATCTTTAAAATAAAAAAACAGATATCAGTGACTGTGGTCATGGAAAAATTATTGTATGTCAATACCTATACGTTACCGTAGTATTACTAAATAGTCACGGATATAAAAATCAAAAAGTTCTTTGGTTTAGAAACTAGCAGTGTCCAAACTTATAGAAGAACGAAACTTTGGCAAAACCTCATATGCATATCTGTAGAATGTATGCGTTGTTTAGGCGAAGAATTTTTAATTATTAATCTTGACCGCTACTGAGCATTTTCCTTGGTAATAAAAAGGCTGTGAGGCTTTCCGACCCAACCCGACCGTTTCCATCTACTTTCTAATAATAATAATAATTACATTACAGCATTTGCCGTGGCAAAATTTCTATGCAAGAATTTTGTTTCTCTGACGTAGAGGGCCGGTATTATTATTGAACGCGACTCTGTGCACATGCCAGAAAATTTGGTAGAGTGAGCCGAAGGCAAGGAACGCAAGTCATGCAAGTTTTAAAGATATTTTCCATTGATACAAGGCGATTTTGAAGTACTGTCATTCCTTTTAGCAGGAGTTTAATTATTAGGTACCGCTAACAATTTAATTTTTTTCAAATGTTTTAAAAACTCATCTGTATTCATCTGGGTTTTGCAAACGAAATTTTTATCCATCCCCAAAAGCAAAAGTCCAGATTAAGATCTGGTGATCTGGGTGGCCCAACCTAACATTTCCTCCGCGGCCGATTTTCAAAGCAAAACAAACAAACAAAAAACCGATCTGATTTTTCCCTGTTTGAATAACTAACACACTAACGCAAATGCCCGCGTAAAACGACTCCATTTGCCAACATATATACTATTAATTCGTTAGTAGAGACAGGAAACTACAGCACAACAAAGTCGCGAATTATTAAGGCTCATTTAGAATAGCAGGCAGCAGCTTATGCTGACAAATTTGTCAAATTTTTTATTTATTAGGACGGTCTTTGATTTTGAAGATGCCTTGTAAATACTGCCATCCTTAAATAAAAAGTAGTAAAAATACATTATTTCCCTATGGAGTTACTGCTTTTTAGTTAAGGACGGCAGAATAGGACTTTACTTTCGGTCGTTGATAGGTTGTAAACTTAAAATACCCGAATAAAAAATTTGACATATGTCAGCTTAAGCTGACAGGTGTCAAGTTTGGTACTATTGTAAATGATTCTTTATTGTTTGCGAACTGTCCCACTAAAAATAATGTGGCGTTTAGTCTCTTGTTTTAGCAAACAAGGTCCGTACCCAAAAACCATAATACTTTTACTGCTTATATAGGTATTTTTTCTCTCTTGTTTTTAATTTTCTGTATGTTTTGTATGTTTGCTAAAAGGAATGACAGTACTTTGAAATCACCCTGTATATAAAACTTTTTCTTTAAATACATAATTTAATAAATAATTAAAGCCTAATTCACATAAAGGCGATTTTCTGTAGATACACCGGTAAATTAACAAAATTTCAAGTAATTAACAAAATTCCATTAATTAATCCCAATTGCCTAAAATCCCGAAAGGTGCTACGTGAACGCCATGTTTAAATCGAAAATATTTCGGGACGTCTTGGTAAAATCATCAATACTGACTGATTGGATTATTATTGATGAAAGCGCCAGTCAACCCCGTCAAATGTCTTCGGACTAAATAATTGGCGTCGCGATGCAATGTGTTGCCTCGCTGAATTTGGATTAGCTATAATTGATCAAATAATTTACATGAATGTTAGAAACGGTTAAGCGCCCTACACACAGGCAGTTGGGTGGGCCTGTAACCCAGGGTTTGCGCATGTCAATTTGTGTGCATTTGGGCCAAAAATGAAGGAGCGTTGAGTCTTACATGGCTGCTTGTCATCATATTTTGATAATTCGTGCAAAATCGAAAGTCACTATGTAGTCAGTTGCGCCAGTTGCTTTTAAAAAAAGTTTAGGGTAAAATATTTAATTAAATTTACACTACATATCTATTTTCTTTTTAAAAAGTCGTGAATAAAAATAGAGTTTGATAAAAATACTAAAAAGCACGCCATTTGAGAGGTTTAGTATGACAGATCTCTACATATTAAAAGAACTATTTTACTAAATGATTAGTCTAATATTAAATCTAATTAACTTATAGCTAATTAAAATAATTCTCGACAAAGCGTGCAGCTGTAATCCGCTAACATTGAAACATTTCACTTCCCTTGGTTTTTTCCATATTTTCAATTTGTTGATGGAATCGTTCTCCATGTTCGTCACTCACGTCTCCACAGTTTTCAGGGAAATAGTCTAAGTGAGAGTGTAGAATGTGTATTTTTTCATATGTTTGTAGAAATTTGTTTACAATCTCTGGATAATTTTCCGTTCTTTTATTTCCTAAGAATTCTAAAGGCTTCCCATGTCTCTTTTCCTTGGATTCACTTATTCTGGGAAATTTTTGTTTTAAGTGATTGAAGGCAGGAAGATCTCTATTAATATCTTTGACGAAGTCATAAATAAGCCAAGTTTGATATTTAACGACAGAATTAATATTTATGTGAAAGTACTAAAGGATTGTCCGTAATATTTTTCACTCAACAAAAGTACAAAAGATTGTCTTTGTGGCCAGTTTGTTCTTTTATAGTGATCCTTTTTAGCTCGGCTATACCATTGGCATAAAAAACAACAGTATTTTGTATACCCCAACTGCATGCCAAATAAAACAGCTACTACCTTCAAATCTGCACAAATTTGTCCACGATATTTTTTATAATGCACAGTTTCCAACAATAGCTAGTAAATAAACTTAGCTAAATTCAAATACACACAAAAATCACTCTCTCAGTCTAATCCGTGACAATTACGTTAACAGCATGCGTCAGCGTAAAACCAAACTTCGGAAAATATTAGGGTTTATAAGCCACAGCATGTAACTCGACGTAGCGTAAGTTTTGATCAAGTGCGCATGTGCAGTAAAATCCAAACGTACGATACGCTTTACGCGCGGTGTATCGTTACACCGCGTATCGTACATAAATAAGTAACCCCAGATCAAAGGAAAGCTGTTTACTATAAGTACGTCTGGTGTTCCCAGACATCTAGCGAGAAGCGGTAGATGGTGTTTTAAAAACCTAAGTAGTGTCAAACACTCTGGTTCCGTCACCTCGTCAAAGTTGATCTTTGAATAATGGGCTGCTGTATTCCCGAGAGCAACCTCTCCACGGAGAATTTCGATGATGGTGGCATCATCGATGTCATCATTTTCTTCATCGTCATCATTAAAAATTAAGAATGTCTTCCATTTTGAAATATAAAGAAAAATAAAAAACACGACAATTTGTAGGTTTTCTTATGGAAAACAAAACAAATGAGAGCGCCCTCTGCTCGACTACTTAACCATTGGCTCGTTGTTACTAGGCGTCGTATCCTCTCTGCGTAACGTACGTTGCGTTTACGTCATGCCGTGGCTTATAATTCCTATTTTAAGCGATCTATTTGCGTCGAGCTGGTCAAAATCTATAAGACTGAGCTATTTTTATTTCCGACCTTTTTTTGTGTTACCTTGCACAATTAATCATTGAAGTTTTGTTTCCATGTTTATCCTTAATTTTAAAATAAAAACCGATAATGGACAGGAATAACGAAACGCCCAACAAGTAAAACCAAAGGCATTTTTCTTTAGTGATCTTGTTCACACAAATAATGCTTAAAGAGGTTATTGTTATTAATTTGGGTTAGGATATAACTTTAACCTGAACCAAGATCACATGACTTAACTGAAAGTGAATAAATTTTGAATCTGATCGAGGGAAAACCTACGCAGCCCAAACTTCAAGTCAAACTGTGCATGTGTAAGGCGCTTTACTTCACTATAAGTAAGGATGTGGAAAGGGTTAGACCTTTTCACTTTTGCAAAAGATTGTTAAAACATGTTTATTTAAGTAAATTGGCATCAGAAAAGACAAGTTCATAATGTTACAGTTATTTACCGTTTTGTTGAGTTTAATTGAAAAAGCGAGCAAAAATAAGCCCAATTTAGCTAAGTTTAGTTTACTAAACGGTAAATAGGAAAAAAATTACAAACTATAAATAAAAAACGAGTATGGCGCTAGACAAGGGAATTTGTTTGGCCTACCTAGCATCTACCGGGCATATGGAAGAGCAGAGGAGACATTCCACCGCGTTGCAGAGTGCGAGGCATACCTAAGGATGAGGCACCAGATACTTGGACACCCGAGCCTGAATTCAGAAGACCTGCAGACGCTCAAATGGGCCCATCTACTGGACTTTGCAAAGAGAACAGGGAGACCCGGAGATCCAGCCGCCCGACGCGCCGGACAGGCGGAGCAGGTGGTGGATTAGGGTACAAACTCAGGGGTAAGGCAAAAAAGGACCACTAGGGTCTACTTGCCAGGGCCATCCTACGTCTAGTACTTATTCCGTTTCCAATTTCTTTTTATATTGTCACGTTGGGGGTTTTCGTGATGGGGTTGTTTTTATTAATTGACTTGATTAACCAACCGTACCGGGTTTTAATGGATTTATTATAACAAATATGCCTAAAGGGCATTCGCGACAATATCCTTATAATTTAATTTTTTGATATTTGTGCGCATAAAAAAGTGCATGTCAAAATCATGCTTTTGTTGTTTGGCCACATTTAGTATGATCGTGTTATCAAATTATCTCGGTTTTATGTTTATCAACAGCCAGTGTCACCTAATTTATCGCCCAATTGTATCGAAAACGAGTGGAAAAATAAATCAAGCCGAATCCAGACCACTCCTCTCCACTCAAAACTCTAGCCAGAAAACAATATTACCAATTGAAATCGGCGCGGCGAAAACACCAATGCAATTGACAGTAAAATAGAGATAAATCACGGACAAAGTGTAGCGCAAAACAGCCTCTATTGGCGTTGTGTAGAAGGATTATTTTAGCGACAAACTATAGCGTCGATAACTCGGTTAAATAAACCAATCGACTAGTAACGGAGGATTTAGTGGATCGCGAGTACTTCATGTTTAAAACTGGAGCACTGATATACAAAATTTAAAACTAAACTTTTTTGATTGACAGACATAGATGATAATTCTAAAGGACTGTTATACCGGGTGATGCGTTTGCTTACGCAATAGTTAAAACAAAGTTATGATTGTTTTCTACAAACCAAAACTACACTTTTTTGCACTCGACGCGCGTTTCGCTAACAACGTTAGCATCATCAGGAGATGATAAACAATAAACTAAATTAACCTACGCTCTATCTTATATACAATCTTTTAGTGGGCGGAGATAAGACTAAAAATTTTTGATTTATCACGATTTATAATCCTATCTCCCCTCAACTAAAGAATAAAGTGTACTAAACGGGATGGGTCCTCTATCTTCATTTAAACTATTTCTGGATTTAATGATTTCCATACTTTCATATGCATTCAAAAGTCTTTTGTTTGGTACACTTTTTAGAAGTTTTAGGTTATCTAATGTGAATCTATGATTGTTTTCAAAAGCATGATCGGCCACACTTGACTTTTCTGTTCTTCCGTATTTTAAGTATGCTAAATGTTCTTTAAAACGTATTTGAATAGAGCGTCTCGTTTGGCCAACATATTTTTTGTCACAATCCATGCAACTAATTTCGTAAATTCCACTTTTTTGTAGAACTGTAGTTTCATCCTTGGGGTTTCCTAATCCTATTCTTTTCTGCTTCAAATTTCTCTTTGTTTAAGGGGAAATTTACTAATCTATATGTTAAAAAGTGCAAACTTGCAAGCAATGAAAAGAGTCATTTGGAATATACCTGTTGGTGGCCGTTCCTTTTCTGTATAGGTCAAAGTCCAATTTATTTTTATTTCTTATAACTGAAGTGTCTAGAAATGGCAGTGTACCGTTGTTCTCTGTTTCATAAGTAAATTTAATTGCGGGAAATTTGTTATTTATTTTTTCCATAAAATTTTCAACACTAGTTACTTTAGTGTTGAATACTGCAAACACATCGTCTACATACCTGAGCCATACTCTGGGGAAATATTCTTTACTTATAAAGATAGATAGATATTCTAAAGTCTGTTTGTCTTCTAGATTGTTTTTTCTTAGTAGTTCCTCCAGGTATTGTAAGGTATTGAGGATCGGAACACTAGGGAACAACGAACTAGCATCAAACGAGATTAAAATTTCACCTTCTTGGAGTGAAATATCTTTAAATTTGTTGATAAATTCAAGGGAATTTAACAATTTCTATAACAAGTGCAGTTGCTGTATTCTGTAGGAGAATTATTCGAAAAATTATGATTTTTTACAATGTTAGATATACCGGAAGTGTGCAAAGGTGGTTGCAGACACATTTTTGACTTTCTCCCTGCATTTCTCAACCAATTGATAATATTTGCATGGTGCGCACTGTCCATTTTCAAATAAGGCTTGATCGAACCGGCTCGATGGCTGTAGCATAGAACACAAATAGAATTGTCGCTTGAAGCTCTTTAGAGTATTATCATCCCACAGCAGCCACATTTTGTAGTACTTATGCACTCTTAAGAAACCAGAGCTTATTCTTCTCTTACTCTCTTAATTTTAGAGATTTCTTTCTTTAGCGTTTCGAGTATCTCGAGAGAATTAAAATTCGGTGTCTCTGAACGGATCAAAAATAATACCAAGTTCTTTAAAAACCTTTTCTTGTGATATTTTCACATTATTCCTTGTATTCCTCATCATTTGATTTTCGCATGTTCCATGCCCGGTCTTTCAAAATCAAGTTTAGAGCCGGCACTGTTGTAGTATGGTCGATCGTATACCTCTTGAGCGAACAAAACTCCAAAAATTGTCTCCAAATTAAGGCGTGCATTCTAATTGTGCTCACAGGAATGCTTTTCTCCACCTCAGAGTTTATTTCGTTTTCTGCAACAGTTTCGCGAAAAATTTGACTCAAATTACTTGTTAGGTTTTTAAGGAATTATTACCATGTCGTTGTTTTATTTCACCCGTCAGTTTTTATTATATCATCGATTGCTGGATTTTGAACATTATTTTGCATTAAAATACGTTGCTGTTATTGGTCGAAATTTGAAGGAGTGAAATAATCAAGTCAAACATAACAGTTTTAAAGATTATTAGTTGTCTTACATTATAAAAATTCCCACCATTAAAGTGGTGTGCCGAACACTAGTTAATTGTTGGTTAGGGCGCACTACTAGGGTATGTATGTAAAAATGGTCGGGTTACCCAATGTATCACAGGATCTATAAGATTGGCCACCTTACAGGTGCTATGCTAGGCCATAATTTGGTAAAATGCACATTTCAGTAAAAAATGGTGATAGATACTTATACCGTAGATAGAAAATACTTAAGATATGTAACTGATAAGTGGAAGTGAGAATAGTCCGTTGCACTTCCACTCGTTATAAACCCTGATCAGGCAAGTGGTGCCCCCCATTTACCTTGCGGAAAGTATGGAAACCAAAAATTTTGTTTTGCCGAGTAACTGTTAGAGGGCGCTAGCGGAGACCGCAATAAATAGGTAGTGCTGGCAACGAGGATACATGCTAATATCCGACGAAAGCCGACGGTATCCGAACAGCCAGCCAAGCCATGAAAGGGGAATTACCGCAAGTTTTTGATTCTTTGCTGAATACCGGTTTATCAGTGGCGTAAATGAATGAACTTGTTGCCAAGGGAATGGGAGCTGGTAGAGAGATCATAATATAAATTCATGAATATGCTGAATGAAGCAAGACAGTTTTTATTATTATTAAACGATTATATTTAACTTTACAGTCTGACTGACTATCAAATTTTGCGATTCGTTTTTGACACACTTCCCGTAAACCGATTTTAATAAAATTTGGCACAGTAGTGTAGTTCGGATGATAATACAATATTATGAAAAAAAATTGGTGGGTAGGTGGTGGTTAAGGTTTAAAAATAAGGGGCTAAATTCATTGACACACTTCCCGTGAACCGATTTTAGTGAAATTTGGCACAGCAAAGTAGATCCGATGACAATACAATATTATGAAAAAAACCTCGAATAAAACACTCAAATTTTTCAAGCCTTCACCGGTTTTTTAGCGTTCAAAAAAGTACTGCAAAAACATCTTTCCTCTGCTAAAATGAAAAATATTTAATGAGAGAGGGCAGAATTTTAGAGGTAGATGGAGAGATAATTTCGTAAAGTGCAAAAATATTAAGGCAATTGTGTACTAAAAATTTTAGTTGTCATCTGTCATCTTTAGTGGTGTCGTGCATATGATTTTTATTTTGCCATTTTATTATAAATTCTCCTCCCTATGACAGTAGCTATTTGGATTAAAAGTTCCTTTTTTTCCAAAAATTTAGTTTTGGGATACAAGAGTGTCGCATTTAAGCATTGCAAAAATATTTCGGAAAAAATTATTTTATTATATATTATATTAGTTGATGAGCATAAATATAATAAATGCTATAATCTTATTTCTATTATAGGTATTTATTGTATTTAATTTTTTTAAATATGCTTTTTTATTTTAACTTAACAACAATTTGTTTTCAAATTTAAATATTTAGCGGCCACATTACAAAATAGAATCATCTACCATGATGAACCTGGAAATAATTTAGTTAAATACCTGTTCAATTATTTTAAGATGTGCTAAAATACACTTATATACACGTTTTTTTGTAATTTTAAACACTATAAAGAACTTTGATTGAAAGAAATTAATACCACCTTATGACTTACACGATAAACAATTACAATTTTTGTCGTTTTTTGGATAAAAAAAACACTCAAGATGACAGACAGATGACAAAACAGAAATTTTTAGTAAACAATTGCCTTAAATTATTTCCATCTTTCTCTAAAATACTTTTTAATAGCCTGCTGTCTCTCTTCAACAACCTTAAATATTTTTCATTTTAACAGAGAAAAATGGTTTTATTGCAGTACTTTTTTGAAGCTAAAAAAAAAGTGAAAACTTGAGAAAACTGAGTGTTTTATTCTAAAAATCGAAAGTTTGGAAAGAAGGCTATACAATGGGAACAAAATCTTGGCATAAAAATTTCTTAAACAAAAACGTTACCCCTTTAATTATGCTAAAATATCTTAAGCCAAATTTATTTATATTTAATATTTTGTTTATAACTGAAATTTTCTAGGAAATTCCCGAACTGCCCGATGTTTTTTTTTTAAATAGTTCCTACCTACTTAACTATTAATGCGAAAAAACGGTAATTATGCAATATACGGTTTTCTGCCATTTTTGATTTTTTATGAAAAATTCTTTATGGTGGCACCTACTAGAGTCCCTAGGACCCCAAATCCGCCTGCGCCGGTTGTTTTTTTTTTATTTTTTTTATGTTTTTTTTTTATTTTTTTTTCACTAAAACCACCCAATCCAACACAGTCCAACCCAACCCAACCCAAAACAATCAGAAAAACATTACAACCCCCCCCCCCGGGCACCCTTTTTTCTCTTAAAAAAAAATCGGGCGCAGGCGGATTTGGGGTCCTAGGGACCCTAGTATAGGTGCCCCCATAAAGAATTTTTCATAAAAAATCAAAAATGGCAGAAAACCGTATACTGCATAATTACCCAGAAAACATTTACCAACAGTTTTTTGTTACTATAAAACAAAAACATGCAAAATAAGGAACACTTACCTGTAAGCGTTAATAAATCACAAGAATAAAACTGTTTTTGTTTCAAAAATCACAAAATCAACAAGATCATCTTTTTTTTTCTAACACTAAAAAAGTACTGATAAGAACAAGAAGAATATTCTCTATGTCGTCATAAAAAGTTAAATTCGATGATATACGGTTCGATTTCCACCAAATCTAAACAATGGCAGTGATATTTCTATTTTCTACACTATCTAGCGCAGGAGGAATGTTAATGCTAAGTTAATAGCGCCACCTATACGAAGTCAAGTGAAACATTGGAGAGTTATTACAGATTGCAAAGGAAAATTGATTATGTCTTCTATGCTTACAGATTTCGCTGCGGCGAAATGCACTGGGTTGATGACATTCGAGTTGTCCAAAAGCGACTATGCGCGCTCTGGGGAGTTATCCACGAACGAAATTTTTGCTAACATTTTAGCCCGTAAGGTTACCTATCTTCAGTATTTCCTCTATCTACGCTTATACGTCCTATTTTGTACCCCGAACACAACGTTACGCCAAATTAATGCTTTTGTGTTATGCTTAAAGAATGTAAGCACTTACGATGACGAAACTGAAACTAAAAACAATAAAACCCGGCATTATGCATAAATATCGTCGCGCAGCTCAAAGATTCGACAACAAGAAGCTTCCGGAAACATGAAACGCGGGGAAACTAATAACTTTTAACAAATATACATTAAATGACAAACTCTGTATTAATATCAAACTATAGGTTTTTCGTCAAGTGTAGTAACGTAACCTTGCAACTGAATTCAAGGTTATTTCTCTTATCATATATTTTAAACTCTTACAACCAATCCCCTCCTCTCTTCAAAGGAAATTCCTGGTTTCACCTCTGACAATTTTATTATCATTAGTTTGTTTATATTTCATGAGGTTTTTAAAAATATCAACTTGCGTTTAAAAAATAATCCAGCCACCAGATTCTCCCATCAGAATACGACCGAAACGAATCAGAAGTCTTTGTTGTTTGCCGTAAGAAAAACGAGGTCTTCCACTTAATGGACAACTTGAGCCGCATTATCAGAACATTTGACAGCAATTTAATTTAACTACCCTTTCAGACCTTCTAGCGTTTCTGCAAGTATGACAGTGTCGTCAGCATATCTTCGAATGTTGATTCTTACACCGTTTGTAGTTAGACCCTTTTCGCCTGTAGGTACATTCTCTATTATTTTGTTACTTTAGATATTAATCAACACGGAAAAAATGTGCAGCCTTGGCGAACACCTCTGTTTATTCGGACCTCTCCCGACAGATGGACAACAACTTCTTTAAGAGACGCATCATCTTTAAGCTTTTCGTATTGGACTCGAGCAAAAGCTTTCTCATAATCTATGAAACATGCTAATGCCACCTACAAATAAATAAGGGCTTTATCCACCTCAGAAAATAAACTTTTGTGAAACTGAATTAAAACGACTAACCGATTGCGCATATCTCCTCTAGGACATAACAACAAAGTAGGGTGGAACATATTATTAAGAAAAGATTGTTCAAATGATAGTTAGAGCTATTGCTAGTTCTTTAAAATTTCACTTGAATTGAATTGAAATTGAATAACAATCGAATACAATTTTATACCTAAGTCATACGGTAAAATATCACTTTATTTCTTGCACGCGTCTCGCTAAAATAAAACGCAGATCGCAAGAGACTGCATCAGCGAAACACAATTGCGCCTGGGGATTTGAAGGATAACAAATATCAAATATACAACTTTAGGTGCGATATGGATTCCATTTCTTGAGTAGTTCGCTACATTCATAAGTTTGTATCAAACAAACTTTATATTGCCGCGCCCGTCTCGGAAACTTCAAATGATAGAAATGAAGAAATTTCCCCATGGCAAATACCCGTCGTTGTTTCGTATCGCATATTATAAAACATTGCTGCCTTAGACTGTCGAGATAATTTTTTAGATTAAAATTGACGAAAGTTGGACGTTAGTTATATTGGAGAGTAAAGTTGTAACCATAGTAGTATACAGTCAAATTGTATTCTTAAAAAGAAAAAAATTTGTAACAGCTATTTGTGCCAATATGTTTGTACCCATAACTTCGTTAATTTTAATCTCATTTTATGGCAGGTTACCTCATTTGAAAGATAATTTTATTTGCTTTAAAATATCTTGTTTTTTGCATCAAAATCATTCATTGAGGTATTTGCAAAAGTCCTGAATTTGACCCCTTTCGCCCTCTCCGTATTTCATGAAGTAACAAACGCACAGTTGGAAACTCATCAGTTTCTTAACACAGAAGGTCTTCTGAACTTAGTGGTCCGAAAAATTTCTGGTATAAATTAATTCCTTGTGCCCCAAAATAAAGAGCTCCATTTCTTAAACTATTTGTAAATTTGGGTACCTATTTGACTCTCTGTACCTCACTCTACCTGCTTTTGGTGATTGTACTAAAAGAGTACGATTGACTTTTTTTGTTGTTTGATTTTGGTCTTTTGTTAGTTAGGTTATTTTTTTTCAATTTATTTGTAAAGTCCGTTCATAAAGAAAAGAGAGTAATAAAACGATTTAAAACCCATTTTCTCGAGCGTACCATTGGCTTAGGTGTTTTGCCAGCATTTAAATTAAAAAGACAGCAGTTAAAAATATATATTATATTTTAACCTGATAGAGAAATTGTTTATTATGCGTGTTCTGTTTTTGCACTATAATTCGTAGGTATGCAGATAATGCCATAATTGTTTCAGGTGTATAATTAGAGGATTAAGTTTAAGTAATAATATAATGTTATGATTTTAAGAATTTGGAAAACTTAATTTTTCTTGGCAAAAACATAACAGAAAGGCGGTTTTAATAGAAAGTGACGAGATAGTTTACTGGAGAAGAAAATATTTAAGGCAAATTAGGCAATTTCGAAGGGAGGGCAAAAATATATATTTTCTTGATGACACTTGGGAAAATGAAGGTCACACTGTTGGCAAACACTGGCAAGACAAAAATGTGAAAAGTGCCCGACAGGCATTCATGGACAGGGATAAAGCCGCCGTCAGGAAAGGGAAAACGTTTGATAATTGTCCATATTGGCAATGAAAAAGGGTTTGTAAAAGGAGGTCTTTTAGTCTTTCCGTCAAACCATACTGGCGATTATCACGAGGACATGAATGGTGATACATACTTTCAGCAAATGTTGTTGTTGTTGCCTCCTATTGTTCTCGGTTTTGGGTTCTATTGTATTCTCCGGTCGAACAGGGTGAGGTATATAAAAATAAAGGATTTTTACCTGAGGTACATTAGAAAATTTTTAAAAGAGAATTGATTGATTGATCACTCAGCACAAAATTTATCCAAATTTGCATTTTTATTACTCTCTCTTCTTCATGAACAGACTTTAGTGAGTGGCACGATATGTATATTTATTTTTAAGTCATGTAAGAGGTTTTCCTAAAAAATCTTTAATTAGACTTAACCGGTAAACTTTGTCTACTGTCTACAATGGTAACCGCGGCTACTTCATAGTGGTGTACCAGATGACTATCGTATGAAACAACGGCATCACAAAATATTTTAACCGATATCCAAGTCAAGTTAGTCTGGAAATATTCAGAGACGAAGAGAGCATTTGACAACTAAATGATTTTAACTGCGAAAATTAAAGTTATGTAACATCACTTTTTTCCTCCAAATTTGATTACAATGAAATTTGGGCACTAGTTTATTTCAGTTTATGGAAGTAGTTTCAAGAAAAATTCGCCGAAGTTGTGGGTTTTAAACTTTTTTAATTTAACTTTGTTTAACATTATTTTAAACAAAAGACACATTTAAAACAAAAATTAAAAATTCCCGCATAAAAGATCCAGAGCTTCGGCGGACGCGGCGACCCCAAGGGACATCGAAAACAGAGATACACTTAATTTAGGCCATTTTTAATGAAACCACGTACGAAATTTTCCTGCATTCGGGTTAAACAAAGCCGCAAATTTGCATTCTATAAATCAAATAAGTATGTGTGTATTTTGGAACAATAAAAAACTAAGAAAAAGGACATAAATGTACAAAAAAAACCTACTCACTGGGATTTACTATGATCTAAATTATTACCACCCATATGTCGAAATATTAGATAGTTTTTGGTTGTGTTCAAAACGGCCAACGATTAACGCTATTTGACACTGTTGTCATTGAAACGTCACACATCAAAAGTAAAAATAATGTGTCCTCCTCATCACACAGGCTACAAATGGGTTCCTCCTGGAAAATTCCCATTGTGTGTAGGCGCTTTCTCGGTTGCGCAGTGACCAGTTAAGAATCCTGTCACTATTCTAATCTGTCCTCTGGAGAGCTTAAGTATCTCATCGGCTAGGGATGCCGATGGACATTTCACCATTTTTTTGCTGTGTTGTTGTCCGGGTGTCTGGATCCAATGGTCATTGTGCTCGTTTCTGGTCCACCGTTCGAGGAGGCCATATCCTGAGGTTTTTGGTATACCGAACGCAGGTTCAGGTCCTATGAACTGTTTTTCAGATCCTCTTATAGCTAGGATATTTGCATTTTTATTGCCAGCCACTCCCGTGTGGCCCGGCACCCAGGCAACTGTTACCTTGTTGTGGTTGGATAGGAATATTGGGAGCTGTAGGTAGTTCCACACTAGTTTGAAATTGGTTTGTTGACATGCTAAGGCCTTTATTGCTGCTTGGTTGTCCGAGATAATGTTTTTGGAATATCTCCTTCTCAGGTTCATGGAGGCCTACTTGTCAGGCAACAAGCCATTTATACTACTTAACTGCTACTACTATATAAAATACATCTTTTTTATACAACTTATTTATAAATAAAAATTTCATAAGAAAATAAACAAAAGATCAAAAGATCTTGGGTGGAAATGACGAAAATTCAAACTTGGATGAGCATCCCACAAGGAACACACAAAGGACCAAAGCGAAAAGAGAAATGATTAAACGATGTTTCACTCTGGGTAACCAGCGCGAGCTCATCAGTGCTTTCACTGGTCACTCTCCCCATCACTCCTATTTTCGATATGATGGTGTTTAATGATGTATAGGGAAGGTGACCAGTGAAACCACTGATGAGCTCGCGCTGGTTACCCAGAGCGAAATATCGTTTAATCATTTCTCTTTTCGCTTTGGTCCTTTGTGTGTTCCTTGTGGGATGCTCATCCAAGTTTGAATTTTCGTTATTTCCACCCAAGATCTTTTGATCTTTGGTTTCTTTTCGGTTGAAGTAACTGATTTGGAGGTTTTTTAACTTCTTTTTTGGTTTTAATTGCCTTAGGAGCATAATCCTATTGGAAATATTAACACGTTAGGACGAATTCGTATCACGTAACTTCGATAAGTACGAGTGCGGAACGATGCCTATTTGTGAGTGATTCAAGGTTGGAAATTGGAGTGTATCATGGTGTTTAATGATGTATGGGGAGGGTGACCAGTGAAACCACTGATGAGCTCGCGCTGGTTACCCAGAGCAAAACATCGTTTAATCATTTCTCTTTTCGCTTTGGTCCTTTGTGTGTTCCTTGTGGGATGCTCATCCAAGTTTGAATTTTTGTTATTTCCACCCAAGATATTTTGATCATTTGTTTTTTGGTTTCTTTTCGATTGAAGTAACTGATTTGCAGGTTTTTTAACTTCTTTTTTTGATAAAATTTCATCTTATTTATTGTATTTATTAAGAGTGTTTTTTGTTAAAAAGTATTTATGCACTATTCCTTCCGTTCCACGATACATACGTATGAAATGTAGAAGTCGTATTCGCGCACGCCGTGTTGTTCCGGAGGCTAGATATTCAAAACGCGGCCGCGACAAGGGTTGAATTTTAAAATCGCCTCACCACCCGTTCCGCAAGATGGCCGCGAGATTTTTTAATAAAATAATGCCGAACGGACAAAGGATAAGGACAAAGCTTGTGACAACGTTAAAGTGTATACCGGGTATTTCGCGGAGGCTTTGTTTCTGTATTTTTTAAGATAGCGAAATGAAACTTGGGGGGTATCATATATAATGTCAAAATTGACGTTTTCTGACAAATTATGTGACTTCCGGTCACTTTAGGTTTCAACCATTTTTTTTAAATAGTTGCCTTAGTTGCCATAACTAAGAAATAACTTAAAATTAACGTTGTATAAAGTACAACAAATTAGTCATTTGTACAACAGCCGCTATGATGGACGAGAAAACGACGCGACTCCGTTATTACTAACTAGAGTAAATTTGGCAACCTTCTAACAACGTTTTTTTTACTGGAATATTGTGTGTTTTGAACGACCGCAACGAACGACGGATCAACGACGCCAAAACGTTGATAATTAACTAGAGTTAATTAATTTACGTTCTTTCAACGTTTTTCTTTGTAAGACATTTGTGGCCAAATAATCAATGCAGTTGCGACCAATTTCAAAATATAATTGTGTCTGACAACTATAGAGGGCACCTCCTTAGTAGACAAACGGTTGGGTCTTCAGTGAACCAAGAAATTATTATTGCGGCCATACTGTTTTCTTTTTTCCTGATTTGCTCCACTACGTCTTTTGTGTAAATCGTTAAAAAAATATTGTTCTTTTACGTTCCTTTTCCGCACGATTTTTCGTTTTGAAAGTTGGACTTTTCTGCATGAATTTTAGTGTAACGCACGATTTTACGTTTGAAAGTTGTACTTTTCTGCGCGATTTTACTTTTCCGCACGATTTCTTTACTTTTCCGCACGATTTTTAATGTAACGCGCGATTTTCAATTTAAAGGACAATATTTTAATTCAGGATAAACTTTAAATAAAAATACTATCTATGGGTACTATTTTTCATTCAGAAAATTCATAGCCTTATCCATTAAACTTAAAGTCACGTGCAGGCACTTTACTAAAAAAATCGTGCGGAAAAGTAACTTTTGCTAGTTTTCACCAAGTGTTTACGAAAAAATCATTTAAAAACATCGTCAAAATATCAAACTGTCAAAGATTAAAATGTCGTCACCGCTTAAAAAGGCAAATCGCTATGCAAACCATAGTTGTTTCATTTACCAGCCGCCTTGATTTATAGTGTAAAGATGGTGTCTTGCGAGAAGTGCTCTTCGTTCGAAATTTTTAAAAGTATTTTCTTGTTTTTCTTGGATTTTTTGATAAAGGTATTAAAACAAATAGTGTTAACAACTCGCGGCTAAACTGTGCTTTTTTGACTTGCGTTTTTAAATACCTCGCTGCGCTCGGTATTTAAACCAACGCTTGTAAAAAAGCACTATTTTAGCCACTAGTTGTTAAAACTACTATTTTTGATAAATAACTCGTAGGAAAAACATTGTACCTAACTCTTGTGGAAAATGCATTTTCCACCCTTGACGGCTTGCCCGAACTTCGCTCCGCGTCGTTCGTGCAACTGCCGTCACGTGCAGAAAAATACCACTTTCTGCACTTGTTAGGTAAATAACTATTTTTGCTGGATTTTGATGATTTTTTTAGTAGTTTTAGTAATTTTTAACTATTCTGTTAAACTGGCCACAGTTTACAATAAGTTTAAGGCATTTTTTAATTTTTTAGTCAAAAAACAATTTAGCAAAAAAAAGGACTGAAGGCCCGCTTATTTTCTAAAGCTAAAATATGTGTTTTTGACGAAAAACTGAGGTGCGTTGGTAAAGGAGGAGGCACACATTACATGCATTCTGGGCAGCATACGATCTTTTTGAAATTTTGATATGTTGTAGATAATTAAATTCTGGGGCAAAATCCTTAGACACGTATAGTTTCGGACATATTAGTGCTCGAAGTTGAACTTTTTTGCTATTTTTCTGCTAAAGAATTAGCGGTTTACCGATGTTTTAATAGATATTCCACTAGCAGATAGTCATTTGTTTTTCATGGTGGTCAGCTTTTTATGTAGTTAAGGCCCTGGTCGAATTCCATACAAAATTTGATATATTTTTCCCCTGGTACAATTTCTGACATGTTGTCAATCATTGTCATAATATTATATTGTTACCGGTGTCACGCTCTTGTGTCGTTGTTTTGAATTTTTTCAAAAATGGTTAACTGTTTCGTATTCAAATGGAGCACGGAGATTTTTTTTCGAAAATGAGATTAAAAGGAATCTCGCCCAAGAACACAGGCGTTACTTCAGACTTGCTGAAGTAGCGTTGAATGTTCAATGCAGAATATGTGTTGCTTGTGATATGAGGATCACAATATTGATTCATGCACTACCTATATGTTAAACTCGCTGTTTTGGCAACCTGCAAGAACCACTGAGTTCTACTATAGGAAAAAAGTAGCGAGCAGCTAAGCTCATAACTTGAAATGTTACTTTTACTTGGATATTGAGTATCATAGAGAAAACGGAGGATGGAAATATATTTTTTGTACGGAAAATAATGCTTTACAAGGACTGACCGGAAAAGCATCGATAAACCGGGAAATGAGCAATCAAGAAAGCCGTGACTTTCGTTTGAAAAAAATGTTAGTTGCGTCAAAACCTTATAAATTCAAGAATTCAGATCAATCCACAAGTTGAGTACCTATATAGATCTGGAAGCAGATAGCTCACTCGACAAGAGAAAACTGCAAAAAAGCAGTAGGTACCTACGTAGGTACGATTTTTAAAATTGTTTCCTTATCTTATAGCGCTGTGACGTCACGAATCTACCCGAAGGAGCTCTGAACCCAACCGGAGTTCTCGCGAAAAGAGTGATTATCGAACACGCCATTTGCTTGAAAAATTACATTTTAACCTCACTTTTTTATTTATTTATTTCAGTTTCAATATTTTTCAAATTGAACAGCCGGCAGCCGTTTGAAAAAGTCTCGAGTCCACAAAGAGAAAAAAGAACCGAATATTAATTAGAAAAGTAAAAGTAGGCTAGTCGTTTGTATCTAGCCTTCTAAATTATTTTTATTTTGCTTACTTGCCCCTCAGTATACTCAGGGACCACCTCAAACATATAATTGCGTATTTTGGCCCGCTTTTGGGTTCTACCTCTATGGAGTACCAGTGGACAAATATTTCTTCCTCCTCGGAGGAAGTAGAAAAAATGAGGAACAATTCTTCAATTTCAATAAACTTTCTTTTTCGATCCATTTTTTTCTTTGATCCACAAAAAGTTTATAAACAACAAGAAAATAAGATAAAATTGTTGTCAAAAAAGTACGGCCATGACATTGTTTTGCTCTAGTCTCTACTCTCGCGATTTTGCGGAAGCAGAAAAATCGATCTGTTTTAAATCCGGAGCAGCAGAATCGAAAAACCGAACACGCTACTCGGAGCAGGAGTACATAATCGAACATCCAAATCCTTTCCGGATATATCTTGGAGTACGCGTGAGTCCTTTTAGAGCAATAAACGAAAGCTCGCTTACTGTTAGGTCCTATACTACGATTTTTGAAAGGTTTTCCTTGTAAAATGATATTGAAAGACAGCATAACCAAAAAATATAATACATAACCCGTCAGAATTATGAAAGAAAAACATCAGTAGATCGCTAAATACTTAGAAAAAAGGTCGTAAAAATGTCAAACTTTGAACATTAATATCTCCGAAAATGTACGTGCTAAGGATATTGTCGTATTTAAAGGCTGTCCAGAATTAAATTTCTACAACATATCAAAATTTCAAAAAGATCGTGTGCTGGCCAGAATGCATGTAATATGTGCCTCCTCCTTTAGTGGATAGGAAACTTTAAAAAACCACTTTAATGTTATAAATTAACTGTAAGTTACCTAGCTACGTATTTTAGAATTATTAATAAATGGGGTTTGGAATGAGTATTTGTGACTGCAGACGTGGAAGTCTTGATTTTAAATTAATTATATTAATAAAAATATTATCCAGAGGGCACTTCAGTTGTAGTCGCTTCGGCAACGGTGCGAAGACGTTGCACGCGACTCTAGTCACAGGCATCTCAAAAAATCTCCGCCAAATTGGTGCAAAAGCGAGTTGCTATAACCCTTATATGCCGTTTTCACGCAACATTAAGGAGGATATTTCATCACTCTATTATTTAAAAATCTTAGGTTAAAAGGAATAATTTTTAGTCAAAAAATTAGTAATTAAACAAACATTTAGCTTTTTAAAAAATAAATTAGTTTTAGTTTCTTAACTCGTAGGCTTGTTGATATTTGAGGAGATAGTGCAGCAGCTTAAAAACGAATGAAAATCTTCAAGCCTACTGTATATATTTTATTGAAAGCTGTCAAAATTTGACATTCTAAGAATCCAAAAATCTATAATAATTTTTTTTTTTAATTTCTCCATCTTAAAAAAAAACCAGAATTATTTAAAATAATAGAATAACAAAAATTCCCTCAGAAAAGTAATCATACACGATAAAGAAAATTTCTGAACTATAATATTTTTATTGCCTCAAGTTTACTCTAAATTGAGTTAAATTAACTCATAATTGAGCGAATTTTTCACTTAATCCACGGTTGCATTTCAATAATATTTTTAGTCTATAGTAAGACACAAATGCATGTGCAAAATGTAATTTATTTAACGTAACTGTAAATATTAGTGGGCTAAAATAGCATGAGGATCTTCATATTTGTATTATTTTTCAAACAGTTTAAATAAGGCTAATATAAAAGCTTTAATTGCCTTTTTACATAAACCGGGAGCTTCAAAGGCCTTATTTATACAGGATGTCATCCATGTAAACAATCCAAAAAAATACATGGTTGCCAATGGAGATACCTAGGTTTTACTTTCAGTGATATACTTAGCAGTTAACAGTGTAAATAAATCCACTGAAGTACTAAACAAGTATTATGCACTAAATACAAAAAATTACTTAAGACACAACTTTTTTTATTGCTTGTTTGATTTTCTGAAGGATCCATGTTTTTTTCGATCATTATTTAATAATTCTAAATTAATTTGGCAACACCGTATCCGATATTGCCCACACACAAATCTGCACATGTTGAGAAAGATGCGGATTATTAGCTTATTAAACAAACCGTAGTATAAATATTATTAGGTTAAAGGAAATAGCATGACATATGGCCAATTGCAATACAAGTATTCATGGTAAATTTTGTGCATCGAATTGTAATTGCAAAAAATAATAAAATGTTTTTAAAATACTTCTTCTACCTTGAAAATTGCTACCGAGATAAAATCCTCCTGAAGATTCCCAATAAGGATGAAACAGGTGTGCAGGTGTGATTTTGGAGGCCCGGTCGTAATAAACTGATAAAATGCTGCCGGATTTATCATGAATTTTACTTTTTAATACCTATTAGTTCTATCGTGGTCCATAGCAATTTGTTTTCTACTTGCATTATTTTTCCATAAAGGGGGGGGGGGGGTTAACCTCAAAACCCCCCTCTCGGTGCGCCAGTGTCAGATTTTTCCCACAAAATTTTTTAGGGTGCCCCCTGTACTATTTGATATTTTTCTTTCGACAACAAGAAAGTTAATACATTAATGCCATCCTTAACATAAAACCCTGATATTTTAGCCTATATTTTATTATTACAAATATATAATAAAACTAACTATAAAGAAAAACAACAAACTAACAGGCCAGGTTTTGATACATTATATGCTTTTTTTTTAGTGGGTCTCCCCGCCTTGCGGAGGTGTTTGACACGCCCCTGAGTGTGCTAAAGAGATACACAAACAAGCACTATAAGTTGCATATCCACTCTTCTTGATCTCAACTACGCTTTCGAGGGAGCAACAACAAAAGCAAAAAACAGTACATCACAGTGATAAAAATTCGAATCTATTTTCAACTTGCTGAACTGCATACATAAACATATTTTTATACCTTTTCGTCATATTTGCAACGTTTGGTGTTAGTTTACTAAAATGACGTCAAAATTTCTACCGCAACGTTGTGGAAAAAAACTAAATTGATGGTCCATCCAACAAGCTGTCAACAAAAAAAAGGCGGTTGCTGTCGATTCTCTTTTTTTCCATTTGTTCGCGAATTTTCCGATTTGTGGACAGGAAAAGTTTGATTAATACCCTCTAGGCCGTTTCAATTGTTTGCCGGTTGACGCTGACGTTCATTGAAAAGCAATTTTCTCTGAGGCACATTTTCTTTTTTTAATCATTCGATGTATGCAACCTGTTGATTTAGAACTTTTTTTGTACAGGATAATCGGTTATATTTTTACCATGTCTTCTTTTGGTATAACTCACCTATTTTAAACGATTAACAGATTATTTAATTAAATCAGATTTTTGTCTTTAATGGTTTCCGAATATTTATTTTTTTAAAGTATCAACGAATGTGAGAACAGTTGAGGCACCCATAATTTTGTAGTTTAGTATATTTGCATTATGGATAGTATCTTAGCCTAATTTTTGCAGCAGTTGTCAAGCTTCAGTCGATCGCTCGCTGAATGACGGGTTTCTCAACTTTTATGTTCGCAGAGTCGTCGATCCTTTGGAAAAAATTAATATTCTTTACAGTAGGTCTAGTACATTTATCTGTGGTTTCCTATTTTCGAACATTGCCTAGTGTTTTATATACGTTATTTGTGTTATCAACTAAATACCTTTTCTCAATCTTTTATGACCCCAAAGGACCTATATAAAACTCATTTCTCCAATAACATCAATTTCTAGCGTTTACGATCTTATATAATGATAAATTATTAGTTTCAATATAATAGTCGCAGACAGAAGCACTAAAATCCAAACTAATGCCCTTTAGACACTTATAGGCTGAGAGAAAAGAACAAAGCTAATGTGAAATAGCTTTGCCATAAAGAATATTATCTTGTTTTTGGATTACACATTAACATAAAGGTCGAAGAATATCACTAAAATGCCTTTTTCTCCAAAAAAGTTAGGTAATCTGCGTGAAACATATGTTTTTAACCATGGATTTGGTGGCCTTAGCAATTTTCAAAACGAATTGAAGTGACGTCATAATGAATGCCAGTGACGTCATCAGAATCTTGGTCGATTTTAAAATACAATAACAGGATGACCACTTGTCGTAAAGTCATAATTTGTCATAATTTTTGAAGATCTGTCCTAAAACCGTCCTAAAATTGGCAAAAAGTCATAACAATAATAAAATTTGACAATCTAACCTTTGCGGACCACTATTTTTTTAAGACATTTTTTTAATTTTACAATTTTTTTTTTGCAAATAGCCGTTGTATACATTGAGTTGGTGTATTTAAAATGATTAGCCAAGAAATACCAGGCCATGTTTAACTTTTCTCTCTCTAGAGCTAATGGCTCCTGTTACTTTGTTTTATGTTACTTCTATTTCCCTCTTTATCAAATAGAGAGAGAAGGAAAAATAATTTTTGCTTTTGCTGCCGAAAAGTAGGATCTTGACCTCCAACTTTTTTACGTTTTTTGTGAAGACGCTATTTTTTATTGCTAACTTTGGTTTGGTATGTTTAAAAAATGAATAAAAGTTAGAGGCAAGAAGAGAACTGAAAGGTCACTACCCAACTACTTTCCTTGTAAAGTTGGCTGCCTAAAATATTTTTTGGGCGTTGTTGGACAAGTCCGTTTTTAAGAAAGTTTTTTGCAAAACCAAGAGTTTTTCAGAAAAAATTAAAAGGAAATATTTAAAAATTTCTCTTAGGTACATAATTTCCTTGCTGTTCAAACATGTGGGAAAACTCCATTACACTCTCTACGTATTGCTTACATATACAGACTATTTTATTTTAGATCTAGAAGAATAGAAGAAAAATATCGTGGACATTCAATTAAACTTGAAATTAGGTAAAATATTCATTTTAATGCACTTTTTTTTATAATTTCTTAAATACGCAGGACCTTTTCTTCATAATATTTCAAAACTTTGTTAATTCTGCAACTTTGCTGGTTTTTACAGATGTCTTCTATAAGAAGCTCTTTGCTAATGTTTCAATACTGGTAATGTTCCACTTCAAAAAATTCCCGTTTTTAAATGAAGCATAGGTGTTACCATCTGGGAGTTTGTCATTGTTTTATAACATATGGTAATAGATTTTAATATTGATTTCATTGCTTTTCTTATACCTGAAAAATTAGCGAATCACCAAGAAATTGATTTCATTATGACAAATACATGATCTGGCTTGGCTATTCAATTCTTGCACGGACATCATGCATGTTTTGGCCATTTAATTCTAATATGTCTCTCATAGATCTTTCCTTGGCTCCAACCATTCATTTTGTTTTTCCAACATTTAAGCTTGGAACTTTTCAGTGCAGTTTGACCCAAAAACTCTTTCAAACATTTCAGCGTGTCTGTCTGTCTGTCTTTAGGATATCCTAGGTCGTTGATTGTGATGCCGTTTATAGTCAGACCCTCTTCGCAATGTATTCTCTAACATTTTATTACTTTAGATATTAAAGAACAGCGAAGAGATACATTCTGTGGTGATGTTGTTGACTCCAGGCCTATCTAAATTGCCAATATCGCTTTGTGCGGGCTTATCGGGACATCGTAACTTCTAATATCGGGAAGAGTAGAATTGCGATATGTGGCTGTATAATATGCGGGCATCTTAACAGCATTGATCTTTAAAATTAAGAGATTTACGAAAACATCTGCTTAGTGGTTGTTTATTTTAATTAAGTCATTTAGTTCGGATGTTGCGGTTGCAATACAAGACATTTTCAGTAAAGATGCTTTAACATAAATTAATCCTTTAGTTAAAAGAAGAATAAAAAAAATTGGTATAGCCTGAATAATCTATTTATCTTAAGGAAAATATTTTGATAAAACTCTTGAAGATTTTTTGCTTACTAGGATATAGACTCTGACAAACATCACACAAACTATCTATCTATCTCATCTTGCTTATCTTTTATTTTCTTCTACGATTTCTAAACTAAAAATTATTTAACGAAAAAACAAGAATTTTTGGTACACACAAATCAGAATCAGCATACAGCCATTGTACATTTGTTTAAAAAATTATTTTTCTAAATCCAAACACATTGGTGTCGGTTTTTATTCTTTCTTAAAATAATAAACATATTTTGTTGACATATGTTTTCATCTGGCTGATGTGTGAAATAATTTGTCGCCTTGTTTGTAATAAAATATCTTAATGTGTTATTGTTATTCCCGTTTTATTGACTCTTAAACTGAAGCTTGACTTAAGATTCCTTAATTTTGGTTTCCTTTACGCACAATCGCCACAGATAAAATTGTATGTGCAACGAAAGGTTCGATTAAAATAATCTGAAATATCGAAAATACTTTCAAAACCTAACCAAAAGTAGTTACTATAAAATGTTTCTTATGATTTTGTCCTTGGCGACTTGACGCTATTAAACTATGGGAAAAAAGCCAATAAAGGACACCTCTTCAGGCTGAAATTGTAATTATCAATCATTTTTAATATTAAAAAGGCTTAGTATCGACTACCGTCTGTCTCCTTGGTGCCACTATATGCCTTAAGTGCACTTGCTTTTAAATCAATTTTTAAGCATGTCATTCTGTTTGATTGAGACGAGAAACCATAAAGAATTGATCAATTTATTGAGATAAGGTTAAAAATCAAATTAGAAAATTATGTTTAAAATTATTGCTTATTTATTTAGTTACAAATGTATTTAATGAAATAATTGTTATATATGTTTATTTATCTTCAGCATACTTTACCGCAAGTAACGACTCCTTTGATAGAAAATGTAACAATCGAATTTTGTTATTGTCTTATTTTTTATCTTCAAGCAAGTTATTTAAAACATTTTTTTTCGGAATAAATAAAAAATCTTTCTGATCTTGTTGGAGATCAGATTTGTTTCTTAAACAAAATGCAAGAAGGTACAAAAAAGCTATTGTCATTATTTAAAAAATAATATTCTAATGGAAAGTAAAACATCCAGAACATGCTTTAGTTGTAGTCCAATTCTCTCAAATATTTCAAATAAGTCTCTCATGATATCACAAAGGCCAATGACATATCCAGAACATCAGCGGACCAAGAACAGAATTTTGAGGAATAACAGGACCAACATCCCACATCTTTAAAAGTTCACTGTGTACCCCAGCACACTGAGTAATTTAATTGTTTTTTCTTTCAAATCTATCATGCCAAATTTCATTCAGGAAGAATAAAAATCTCGAATGCTCCATTCGCGCACTGTATTCATCCTTAGTAATTAGCCTCTCCTTGACCTTGACCCCCCCCCCCACATTAGCATGAACAGCATTCAAAAAACAACAGTAATACTTTGTGGTAGGTCATTTATAAAACCCAACAGACCAGGAGCAGAACCCTGAGGAACAAGAGAATTAAATAACTAAATTTACTTTTTTCTTTCAAATCCAAAACGATATGAACTAACATATCCAATTTTATTCAGGAATAATACAAGTCTTAACTGCTCCATCCTATATCGAAAATTGGCTTACTGTATTCACCCTTAACATTCCGAGGTTTGCCAAGAAATTTATTTGCCTTAAAGGAATGTCACATCATCAATATCTTTCCAATATAAATGGTCTTTGCTCAAGGGGAAGGCTTATCAAAAGTATGTGAATTGTTGCTGTTTTTGTATTTGTGAAGAGATCAATAATAATCTAAGTACTATACTCAATAAAACCAGCACTGGATTGATACTGGTAACAAAAGAAAAATGAAATAATTCTTAAAAAATATACATAAAAAAGTTGAAATCTAGACCAAAATAATATGTCAAAAATCATCTAACATTAACTCCAACATACAAAAACTATTAATGGAAACTATATCAAATAAATGATGGCTTCGGGAAAGTTTCGTCCATTAATAACACAGATATCGTTTGTTGAAACGAAACATGCTTTCCTAATTATCTGAAAATTATATCATTTGGAATATGGCTAAAGTTCATTTTCCAATTTGAAAATAGATATATGCTGTCAAGTTAACTGATATGGGTGTATCTGCAGAAACACCAGAATAAAAAAAAAAAACATGATTTTTGATTAAATTTTATCCTAGTTTTTGTTTGAATAAAACTTGACGTTACGTTAATGACAATAAGCAATTATATTTTTATTGCTATTAATTAGGTCTCTGGTAGTGTTACGCCTTTTATTTTCAACGCTTTTCTGTAAGGCGTAACTGAAAACCGGACCAGATTTTTTTATCAAACAAATTTAAGTTTGTTACAATACAGAACTTAATAAAAGTATATACTATGAAATAGGTATTAATTTTTGCTTTCTTTGTTCTCTACTCCATAAATCTACGGAAATATTTGTTGCATTTCAATGCACTTAATTGAGTCAAATTTGTTAATACTCTTTTATGAAAATAAACTGGTGTCGAACTTCCATTGTGTTTATTTTTTACTTTTTTCACACGTTTCGAATGCTTATGTATATGCAATCCTCATCAAGTGAATACTAACAAGAAACTAAGACTACCTAATCTTATATACTATACTTGGTTCCGCTGTTTTGCAGTTGAAATCTGTTACCTCCGAGAAGTATGGGTTTCCAAATATCCTTGATGGTGATGCTTTGTTGAGAAAATACATTCTGGTCCCTCTGTATGAATGCTGTTTCTTTGAACTTCCACTTAAATAGATTTTACTCCTTGGCGACGATATTTTCATCCTTCAATTTGATGTTGATTTTTGCCAGCAATGTTGAGCTATTTTTGATCCAGTTGTGTCCTCTTGTCGAGTTTTGCGTTTGTGTTCTGTAAGACGAACTTCAATTGTTTGATGTACATATCCCCACACTCGCATGTTACCTGGTATGTGTAGTTCTTGGTGTCGTGGCGTTGTGGTTTAGTTTTTCTTAATTGACTTCTTATTGTTGTCCACTTTTTGAAGACAGTCCGAAAAAAAATCTTCTCGAGATTGTTGTTTGGAATTATAAGCGTCGCTTATCTTTCAGTATTTACGTCACTCGTCCTTGGTGTTGGTTCAAAGAGTATTATTGATCATGTAGTTAGAGAAACCGTTTTTATGGAAGTCTATGTAGAGTCTGTATTACTAATTTACGCTATATGCTAATATACAATAATATGCTTTTGTTTGAAAATTTCTCAAAATGAAAAAACTTTTCTGCCAAAATAAAGACCTCCAAGACCCCAAATTCTTGAGGTTGTGAGGAGGAGAGCAGCGGAATCACTTTAGCTTAATTAATAAAATAGAAACACCTGATTGATGGTACTGTAGATAAGATTGTTGGCAATCCCTTTAAAAAATATATTTTCCGACGACCACATATGAAAATGACGGATTTAACACGATTTGCATCCTTAGAAAACGTTAAGTTTCACCCGTGTGCAGAAATTTTTCCGCACATGTGTGGAAAATTGTACGATGACGTTAACTGTCACCATACTTTTTGGCACATGTGTTGCAAAGTACTTTTCCACACATGTACGAAAAAGTAGTTTCACGTGAAATTGGTGCAATTCATCAGTTTTTCTAGGAAAATAGCGTACACAACTCGATAGAAAGTAACTTTCTTTAACTCGCGTGTTGTTTCACTCGGCTAGCGCCTCGTTCACAACATTTATGCTCAAGTGAAATTTGTCACTTTCTTCTCTTGTTACCTAATATACTATTACTTAATAAATATAGACGTATTTAAATAATGTTAATCTAGAACCACGCTATTTCGAGTTGATTTTGACATAGAAGGTAAAGTTTGAGCTTGATTTCAGCAATGTAGTAAAGGAATTGATGTCACATAATTTACGCAATTACAACATACTCTAATTTTGACCAAGTTTGAAGTCAAATTTTTGCCCAGCCGTTTTTTTTTCTGTGATGGTTTTGCGGGATAACTCTAAAAGTTAGGTTGTTGATTTCTTTTTATTTAAACTGAGTTGTATTATAATGCAGCGTCATTAAAATGATCTTGAACAAATTCATAAATTAATTTATATGAGCGGCTCGTGACTTATAACAATGATGAGGCACCAAGATCAAAAATGTTAAAAAAATAAACACCGTAAATGACAATAATATTGGTCCAATATAAAATGTAAAACTTATTAAGATAAAAAAAAAATATTCATCAATCTACTATTTTATGCGTTTTTACTTTGACATAAAAAAAATTAATTTATATTTTTATATAGAATTACATTATTTCACAACATTTCAAATAACGTTTGTTTGAAAGTTTGAGACAATGATGTGTTTGAAATTAACTCTGTGTTTCGGACTTCCATTGTCTGTATTTTATTTATACACGACGTTTCGATCAGTACAATCTTTGATCGTCTTCAGGTGTGAACTACAATCAATTCCTAAGGCTACGTACATATATACTGTGAGAAATCACTCAACCTTGAAGTTTAAGAAGTTGGCTCCGCCCAAGGAGGGGCTTCCAAATATTTGGGATTTCAACACTTGGTTTACTGAAAATACCCTGATTCTGCCCAATAAAGGCAGCTTCAAGGAATTTTCGTTTCTTCCAGTGTGACTCCTTGTGCAAAACCTTTGCTTCTGCCCACTTCATTCGGTGTTGTTTTGACCATGCATGTTCGGCAATTCCTGATTTCGTGGTTTCACCTTTTTGGGTATTCGTCTGATGTTCCTTAAGCCTAACAGATAGTGGTCTTTTAGTTTCGCCTATGTATGATTCACCACACTCACAAGGAACTTGGTAAATGCATTCCTTATTTTGTTTGTTCTCCGGTTTTGTTTTACTAAGAAGGCTTCGAATTGTATTACTAGATTTAAAAGCTGTTTTAATATTAAAGTTTTTCGCTACTCTTCGAATTTTCTCTGATACTCCTTTAACGTATGGGATTGTAAGGAATGCATTTGCCTGGTTTTGGTCATGTAATCTCTGTCCTGTTTGTTGAAATTTAGAAATAGTATCTGTTATAAGTTTCAGGCTGTAACCATTCTGCTGCAGATCCTTCTTAATGTTTCTTATTTCGATTTCCAAGTCATGAGAATTGTTACAAATTTGAACAGCTCTGTTATACAAAGTTTTGATTATGCCTCGTTTGGTTGTAGCAGAATGATTTGAACCTTGATTTAAATATTGTCCTGTGTGAGTGGGTTTACGATAGACTGTTGTTCTGATGTCGCTTTCTACTCGTGTGACAAGTACATCAAGAAAAGGAATTTGACAATTTTGCTCTAACTCCATTGTGAATTTAATGGTGGGTCTTATGTTATTTAGGTGGTGAAGAAATTCTGAAAGTTGTTGGTCATTCCCGGTCCAGACAATAAAAGTATCATCAACATATCTCAGCCAGAGCTTAGGTTTATATGTTGCGGTATCAACCGCGTGTGATTCGAACCACTCCATGTAAATATTGGCCACCACCGGCGAAAGCGATGAACCCATTGGCAGACCGTCTTCCTGAGCATAAAACCTATCTTTCACTTGAAAATAAGAGTTATGTAGGCAGCACTCCAACAACTCCATCACTACCGCTGGAGGGAGTGATGGAGTTGTTGGAGTGCTGCCTACATAACTCTTATTTTCAAGTGAAAGATAGGTTTTATGCTCAGGAAGACGGTCTGCCAATGGGTTCATCGCTTTCGCCGGTGGTGGCCAATATTTACATGGAGTGGTTCGAATCACACGCGGTTGATACCGCAACATATAAACCTAAGCTCTGGCTGAGATATGTTGATGATACTTTTATTGTCTGGACCGGGAATGACCAACAACTTTCAGAATTTCTTCACCACCTAAATAACATAAGACCCACCATTAAATTCACAATGGAGTTAGAGCAAAATTGTCAAATTCCTTTTCTTGATGTACTTGTCACACGAGTAGAAAGCGACATCAGAACAACAGTCTATCGTAAACCCACTCACACAGGACAATATTTAAATCAAGGTTCAAATCATTCTGCTACAACCAAACGAGGCATAATCAAAACTTTGTATAACAGAGCCGTTCAAATTTGTAACAATTCTCATGACTTGCAAATCGAAATAAGAAACATTAAGAAGGATCTGCAGCAGAATGGTTACAGCCTGAAACTTATAACAGATACTATTTCTAAATTTCAACAAACAGGACAGAGATTACATGACCAAAACCAGGCAAATGCATTCCTTACAATCCCATACGTTAAAGGAGTATCAGAGAAAATTCGAAGAGTAGCGAAAAACTTTAATATTAAAACAGCTTTTAAATCTAGTAATACAATTCGAAGCCTTCTTAGTAAAACAAAACTGGAGAACAAACAAAATAAGGAATGCATTTACCAAGTTCCTTGTGAGTGTGGTGAATCATACATAGGCGAAACTAAAAGACCACTATCTGTTAGGCTTAAGGAACATCAGACGAATACCCAAAAAGGTGAAACCACGAAATCAGGAATTGCCGAACATGCATGGTCAAAACAACACCGAATGAAGTGGGCAGAAGCAAAGGTTTTGCACAAGGAGTCACACTGGAAGAAACGAAAATTCCTTGAAGCTGCCTTTATTGGGCAGAATCAGGGTATTTTCAGTAAACCAAGTGTTGAAATCCCAAATATTTGGAAGCCCCTCCTTGGGCGGAGCCAACTTCTTAAACTTCAAGGTTGAGTGATTTCTCACAGTATATATGTACGTAGCCTTAGGAATTGATTGTAGTTTGCACCTGAAGACGATCAGAGATTGTACTGATCGAAACGTCGTGTATAAATAAAATATAGACAATGGAAGTCCGAAACACAGAGTTAATTTCATTTAAAATAACATTGAATTTTTGTATTTTAATGCCCGAGGGCGAAAAAATGACCCTAGCGCTTTAATAACTTTAAACACTAGTTATCCCCTCGCGCTTGTGCATAAATAGTTATTATACATTTTCATTCCACAATTTTTTTGTTTCTAAAAAAATCAAAATGTTTGCATATATATAATCACTTATACAAGCATGATGCGCGTAATATAGGCTGAGTTGTCAAGGCATGGGTGAAGCGGATCTTTTAGTCGCCTCATGTTGTCATGTAATTTAAAAAAAGTAAAAGTCGTCCCAAGGCTTTGTACAAAGAAAAATAGGGTTTTTAAATTTACGATTGGTTGATTTTGTAATTGCAATAACAAAAACGGGATTTCGCGTTTTTTAAGTTGCAAAATTTTAATGCGGTCAGCGAGGCTTGATGCGCACACAAGATGAGAATTCATTCTCGCCTCACCCAGCCACCGCGCACTCTCGGGAGGCTCTCGGACAGCGTTGACAGAAGACCGAAGCAAAACCGTTGCAGAGTGGGGAAACGAGGCGACCGGAATAAGTGCTTCATCCATCTTTGATAGAACATACAAAACAAAGCAAGGCAGAATAAGAAATGAATGACGTAAAAAAAATGGCACCCTAATATTAAAATAAAAAAACATGTTATGAAAGGTTTTTTTTCCTATAAAAATTAAACATAAAAAATCTCGCAAAAAATAAATTTACCAGTTTTTCCAAAAATGTCGGTGAGCCGTCGCCTCACTTTCCTCATCTGACGAGCCGCCACTGAAACAGGTATAACGTTTTCCTTCACCATACCCTAAGACGCTTTAAAGAGTACTCCAAAAGTTAAATATTCTGTTAATTTTCCTCAAAAAATTAGGTGTTTAAAGTACTTTTCATTCAGTATTATATTCATTTAAAAACAACAGACAAAGGATCCGTTTTTAGTATATATCTTATACCAAAGATCAGCATAAGTTATAAATATAAGCAATAACGCGTCCTCCAGAGAAATACCGGAAGAGCACTGGATATTTCCGTTTCGAAAGGGCGACGCCGGAAAGTGACCTTATCTGCTTCGAAGCTCTGATTTAACCAAAAGATAGTTTCAGTTTTCTTATTTGTGCATTTATTTATTGTGTCCAGATATTGTCTTGATAAACCGAAGGGTTTTGATTTTTTTTGGTTCGCTTAAGGCGATTTTTTTATTGTCGTATTATGCAAAAGTAAAGAAAACACAACCCATAAAGTTGTTATTTATTTTTATTATACTGAAAATCTGTATAAAAAAGTCCGGAATAAAAATAAAAATGAATGATGTGGCATATTGGAACAGCATTTTGTTTCTTATTTTATTAACAACAGTCTTCCAAAATCTAATAAAAACCTACAGACCTGTTTCATCCTTATTAGAAATCATTAGGGAGTCAAAAAACTGTGTGTGGCAATTGCAGCAACACAAGCACCCTCTTTGTCGTCCATCAACTTTTATTTATGCTGTCTTTATACATGGGCGCATCCAAGGGGGGCTTAAGCCCCAACCCAAGCCCACTGAAAAATTATCTAACATTCAGTCAGTTATAATAATTTAAATCTTAGGTAATAATAGGAAACAATCATTAATCTAATTTGATCAAAGTAGTCCCATCTATCGTTTTAAAGTTAAACAAGACGTGAGCACGGTTAGAAAAAGTGTTCCAAGTAAAAATAGTAGAGGGTTGCGGATTGAAAAATTGCGCTACGTTGTTTTAGTTTCTTTTACTCTTTTAAAAAAGTTAAATTTTGTTTTAAATTTATTTCAACAAGATATTTCGTGAAAATGTGAGACTACTACGATAAATTGTCTCGTAGAGTCGGGACTTTAGCGTAACTTGTTACGGGAGGGCAGGCTCAGACTTTTCGCAGCTTTATGGAAAGAGCAACGTAAATCGTTAGTAAAAGTTTGTAAATAAATGGGCGTTTTTTCCGGATTCTAATTTCAAACTACAATAAGAAAATACGCATAATCACTGTTTTACGCCCTTTGAAGTAGTGTTGCCAGATCAAAATTTAAGAATTCACTAGATGGAGTTTTTGAAAATCACTAGAATTTCACTAGACTTATATTTGCTGTTATGATTATGTACCATTTCGTTGAGTATATCATAATTATAACCGTTTTTTTCTGACATAAAACTTAACACTAAATTTTATTTCAACACAAGGACTAATGTGTGGCAAAGTTAATCAAAAATTTACTAGTTTTATAGGTTCGGAGTATGCTAAGTCTCCATCTCCTTTTTTAACACTTGCCACATTTTGCCAAAGCGTAATATTATCCGTTTCAATATTTATATTCGAATTTTTTTATTGTCTAAATTACCTATCTAATAAATTAATATCTATGAATTCTGCGAAAAAATGTGAAGCTGACGGTTCAACAGTTTGTAAGAATTTTTATTTTTTGTGAATCGAAAGGGAACCGTTTATAAATTTGTTTTACAAGTTCAATAAAATAATTTAGGCATTTTAGGCGAAACGAGTGGTGTCTGGATTGGTGTAGTTTATTTGCTTCTAAAGCTACAGCTACTTTTGGACCTAGATACAGTTTATCTATTGGAACATAATTTGCAGAATTTTTAAATTGTGTTTTTGTTAAGTTTAAAGCAATATTTTAGGATTAATTTAAAATAAAGAAATCCTAAAAGCAAAATATAAAAAATAGAGAAATGGGTACGTAAGTACTAATGTGAAAAAATCACTACCCAGTAAATATCGGATGACTAAAAATGTAAAATATTCACTGTACAAAAAAAATAAAATTTGGAACATCATTTTACTATTTTTGTACATTTGATGCTACACTTTGCGGTGCCATTACAAATAAAGCAATATTTTAGTACTCTAATTAAAGTACTTCATGCCAGTGCAATATTTACGCTTTTTTTGTATTGTTGCTACGCATTACAGCACAAATTGTATAAATATTGGAAAATGCCGTGTTCCAAATTAGTACTATTTTTGTACTTATGTGTTTGGTGGGAGCAATTTGGCATTTTGATAAAAGTTTTCACTAAATCACTAAATTACAAAAAATCACTAGATCTAATGAAATTTCACTAGATCTGGCAACACTGCTTTGAAGGCATCATATATCATTAAATTTTACGGGATCTTACTTGGAAATCGTTTAGTTAAGTGCGCGTGACATCGGCAACAGCGCATCGGTTTATCAAGTTTATTACCTCTTTCGCTCTCATTTACTAGCCATTGCGCTTCTTTTTTCAATACTATTTCGGCACTCTAGACAAGAACTGTTGAACTCTGTATGTCACGTCAAAGACCATACAGGTATGTCCTAATCAAGCCTAAGTACCTACCTGTAGGTACCTATTCTTTAATTTTTTTTCTATAATCTTAAAATTAATTCAAGTCCCCACTGCTTTATAGGATATTAACTTTCTTTAAATCTCGATCACCCCTACTTTTTTAAGAAATTCTATAAGCTTTTCGTCTTGATCAAAAGTTTTCTCACAATCTATGAAACAGGCATAAATTAACATCGAGTTTCGAAGAGTGGAAGAAAAATAAATATGAAGGAAAGGAAGAAAAATAAATTATTTTAGGAATTATTTAAATAACCAATTTGAATTCAGTTCCGTTTCCACTGGCCGTTTGGACCATTATCAAGGGCCAGAAATCATCCAATTTTCCACGCTATAGTCGCCCAATATAGTTCGAGAAACTTTTCCTTCGTCTCTCGGTCCGACTGTATTTAAATTTACAATACAAAATCTAATTGCTAATTTGATATATTACATGTGCGACGGGAACAATAATTTCAGCGATACATTCGAAACTTTCGAAAATGCAAATAGAAGTTGCTGGCTACGACGATGTACGTTTTGCTAAGCCTAATTTCTTGTCGACAATTTTGATATCACAGGATTGATGTCTTTTTCTTCTAGTAACCATATTTTCACAAATAGTGTAAGCATTCGCAGTAAAAATTATGATGGATATGTAACCCTCACCATTTTTTGAGAAGATGTGCATTTTCTCGTCCTGAATACGAAATAGACAATCTTGTACCTCAAAATTGTAGATAAGGGCTCGGCACACCAATACAAAGGTGGGAAATTTTAGAGGTCCCCCCAGCATTTTCATGTACATGATGTAGTAGTACCGCCACACCAAAAATCACCTGAGCCGGACCTCATTTTGAGGTACAGGATTGTCCATTTCGTATTTAGGACGAGAAAATGCACACACACAAGAGAGAGTAATAAAACGATTTAAACCCCATTTTCTCGAGCGTACCATTGGCGTAGGGGTTGTTATAGAAAAAAGACAGCAGTTAAAAATATATATTATATTTTGACCTGATAGAGAAATTGTTTATTATGCGTGTTCTGTTTTTGCACTATAATACGTAGGTATGCAGATAATGCCATAATTGTTTCAGGTGCATAATTAGAGGATTAAGTTTAAGTGAGGGTTAAATAGCAATGTAATAATATAATTTTATGATTTTAAGAATTTTAGATTATTAGCAATTTTTGTTTCTTCCTGGTATTATAGGTACTTGATGAGTAGGTATGAGTTGGTTCTAAATATTATTTTTTTTTAGGTAATTAAGAGTAATTCTCTCTGAAATAGTAAAGTTGACTACAAATCTGCTTTGCTTTTTATTATTGTAAAAGGAAGTGTTTTGGTCTTTCCTTCAAACCATACTGGCGATTATCATGAGGACATGAATGGTGATACATTTGAAGAATACTTTCAGCAAATGTAAGACCTAATACCTCCTGATTCAGTAATAGTAATGAACAACGCCAGTTACCATTCCAATAGAATTAATATGGGCTCAAATGAAAGGGTATGTAGCAAGGAATAATACTACTTATAAATTAAAGGATGTGGAGGTGCTTTTTCAAGAATCAGTTAAAAAAATAACTCCAGATAATTGGCATAAATGTGTACAATATGTTTTAAAAGTAGAAGAAAAAATTTGGAAACTTGATTGTTTAATCGAAGAAACTGTGGAACCGTTAATTATTTCTTTGGAAGAAAATGAGAGTGATGATGAGAGCATTTACTGTTCTTCCGAATCTGAGTAATTTATTCTTATTTTATTTTTGACTGGTTTTAAAGAAACGTATCTACCTCCATTCCATTTTAATTATTTTTGGAGTTATGATAATTGACCACCGTAACATTTTTTTTTATGTACCAACCATTTGCTTAGCCTTAATTTAATTTTAATGCTTATTAATTATAGTTAAAACGCCGATCTGTTTTTGTATATATATTATAATATTAGTTTTATTTCCTATTTCCTAAAATGTATTTTTATTATTTGATTTATAAATTTTTTCTAATAAAGTATTTTTTTTTATGTAATTTTATAGAACTTTTCACATATTTACTATTTTCTTCACTAATACCTATATACCACGGTACTTAAAATGTAAGTTTCCCCCAATTGCGGCGCCTATGAGAATAGTTTATCTGCCTTCTATTGTTCTCGGTTTTGGGTTCTATTATATTCTCCGGTCGAACAGGGTGAGGTTTATAAAAATAAACGATTTTTACCTGAGGTACATTAGAAAATTTTTAAAAGAAAAAGTGATTGATCACTCAGTACAAAATTTATCCAAATTTTCATTTTTATTACTTTCTCTTCTTTATGATTTGAATTAAGCCATTTACGTATTTTTTTTCAAACTTTCGTATTAATAACGTTAAAAGGTCTATCAAATCAACTGCATGTGTACATGCAACATATTATGAGAACCGAACTAAAAATAGTTAACTTAAATTTTGCCAGTCACTGGATAACAATAAATCGTAATCGCCACCCTCGCTGCATAAGCAATATTCATCAAAAACAAATAACTTGGCCATTAAATCAATTTTAACCAAGCCATGCACTCAGTAAATTATTTAACAATATACTTCTGTAGCTCATAGGTAAACTCCAATTTTAATCCGTTTATTTTCCTGGATCCGAAGTCTAAAGGTTATATCAAGGCTGGACTGCGCAAGTTTGCTCTCAAGCAGCATCAAAATGATAATTGTCAGTTTAAAAAAAAAACACATACATGCATTTTTTCCTATGTCTCAAACTTTAACTTTCTATTAGCGTATACTCAAACAAACCGCCAGCTTCTAATGTCTGACCGCAGCAAATCTGGTATTACGATGACGTTATGTCATATTGATAAAATCGAAAGTAAAAATAATGCCTCTAAAAAAAAAATGCTTTAATGTAAAGCAAATACCCTTATTACCCGACTACGCAACTCAAAGAAATGTTTTGAGTTTAGTTTCGTGTTTTCCACAAACCAAAGCTACACTTTTTTGCACTCGACGCGCGTTTCGCTAACAACGTTAGCATCATCAGGAGAGGGTAAACAATAAACTAAATTAACCTACGCTCTATCTTATATACTATCTTTTAGTGGGCGGAGATTAGACTAATAATTTGTGATTGATCATGCTTTATAATCCTATCTCCCCTCAACTAAAGAATAAAGTGTACTAAACGGGATGGGTCCTCTATCTTTATTTAAACTATTTCTGGATTTAATAATTTCCATCCTTTCATATGCATTTAAAAGTCTTTTGTTTGGTACACTTTTTAGAGAAGTTTTAGGTTATCTAATGTGAATCTATGATTGTTTTCAAAAGCATGCTCGGCCACACTTGACTTTTCTGTTCTTCCGTATTAACCGTGTGTGCTAAGTGTTCTTTGAATCGTGTTTGAATAGAGCGTCTCGTTTGGCCAACATATTTTTTGTCACAATCCATGCAACTAATTTCGTAAATTCCACTTTTTTTCTAGAACTGTAGTTTTGTCCTTGTACAGTTCTAGAAAAAAGTGGAATTTACGAAATTAGTTGCATGGATTGTGACAAAAAATATGTTGGCCAAACGAGACGCTCTATTCAAACACGATTCAAAGAACACTTAGTACACTTAAAATACGTTAGAACAGAAAAGTCGAGTGTGGCCGAGCATGCTTTTGAAAACAATCATAAATTCACATTAGATAACCTACTTCTAAAAAGTGTACCAAACAAAAGACTTTTGAACGCATATGAAAGTATGGAAATCATTAAATTCAGAAATAGTTTAAATAAAGATAGAGGACCCATCCCGTTTAGTACACTTTATTCTTTATTTGAGGGGAGAAAGGGTTGTAAGGCGTGATCAATCACAAATTATTAGTCTTATCTCCGCCCACTAAAAGATAGTATATAAGATAGAGCTTAGGTTAATTTAATTTATTGTTTATCGTCTCCTAATAATGCTAACGTTGTTAGCGAAACGCGCGTCGAGTGCAAAAAAGTGTAGTTTTGGTTTGTGGAAAACAGTCATAACTTTGTTTTAGTGCAGCCAAAGGTTCCATATTCCCAGCATAGTTTAGTTTCTTGTTTCTAAAATCATATTTTATTCTCGGATATAATTATTTAATAATACCAAAAATCGCCTTTTAAACAGCATATAAATATATTTAAAAGCAATCTTTATTAATTGCAAAAGAGTAATTATCACTCGAGTTACAGGAGACGGATGGAGTTGATAAAATGACGATAATAAAATGAAAAAAACGATGGATTCAAAATAACACAACGGAATGGAAACAACTAAATATATTTTTTTATTTAGTTCTTTAATTAATATATATTAATTATTACTTAAAACAACAACAAAAATTAGTATTTAGTGGGCACACCATTCTTTTCAATAACACTGCAGCATTGAAAAAGTTAAATTTAGAAAATATTCACGATCTTCTGAGAGCACCTCCAATGCGTGATGAATTGCATCGCTTTACTCTTCAGGATTTTGTGATCTCCAGTTTCTCTGATATATAATTTTAACAAGTCCCATATATTTTCTATTGGGTTGAGATCAGGGCTGTTGGATGTCAAAGAAGAGTTTAAATATTATTGTTTTCAAAGCACTGGCGAATAACATTAGCCGTGTGCACGGGATAGTTATCCTACTGGTAAATGAAGTCGTTGAATCTCAACATATCTTTCACTCTTGAATCTTTCTTCAAATTTGCCAAAACTTACCCAAACCTCTAGCGCTAAACCAGCCCCACATATTCACTGAAAAATTTCCAGATTTCTTAATTTGGTTGGTATATTTTGGATCAAACCTAGAATTTGGTGGACGATACACTAAAATTCTTCTACTGCTCGAAGATGACTGAAATATCTTTTCATCTGTGAAGACCATCTTCTCCCAGATGTAATCATAATCAAGAACATTATTAAAAAATAAACATGGCCTGTTTTTGTTCTTCCGTTAAAAAAGGTTTTTTGCGGCAATTCGATAGGAAATTTGAGATTTTTTAATCCTTCTGTTAATAGTTGATTAGGAAACCTGGGAACATCTTTAAATCAGATGCTTTAACTGACGTGTGCAAAAGGATTTTGTCCATGTGATCCATAAGCCTTTCATCTTGTATCTCAGAACTTACAGGCTTTCGTCCTGATCCATGTTTTCTATTTATCGAATTATTCTGTATCCAGCGCTATTTCCATCGTACTGTCGTTATTTTATCAACCCCAAAATTGGCCCCTCTTCTTACAGACCAGCCATCTTGTATAACTAAGCTTGATAATTTGTGTTTTCGTAAATGTTGTAATTTGCTGCATTTTTGACTTTGAAAGTTATTGTCAAAATCAGTTTGGCGCATACCGTCTATTTTAATGTAATACATACATTATTGGAAAAATGCACGAATGCGTTTTTTTTCAAACCCGAGTACCTAGTGTTGGTTCGGGTTCAGTGTTATTAAGAAGAAGCTCTAAAAAAAGGAAACATTTATCTTTCTGTTTTTCTTGTTAAAGGTTGTTTTTTTTCTGTTTTATCGTACGTTTCTATTTTACAACTAAACATAAACATTGAAACGAAACCTTCGATAATTATTATAATTAACTTATTTTATTTTCTAAAATCATAAAGCTTTGCCGTAAATGTTACACACATCGAGAATTGAATTCATTTTTGCACAAAATAAGAACATTTTTGGATATCTGATGAGCCGCGACAAAGACTGAAACTGAGGCTTATAGGTCAACCTTCGAGGCAAACTGTGTATGTAGGACACTTTGCAAGCAATGTAATCAAATAGCACTACTCTTTGCGCTCTTATTTTTATCAATGATCGGCATCACTACAAGAACTAAAATAACTCAATTGAAAGCTTAATTCAGAAAACTGTATTCATTTTACTTCATTCTCTGAACTCCAATTAAAAGATTTAATGATGTTTTTGATTACTATTTTCCAGCAGTGTTTAATAAACTGCATTGTATTAAGCGGTTACTTCAAAGGGAAGATCGAATTTTTTTATTTGGTGTCTTCATACAATGTCGAGTTGTCGTCGAAGGCTTTTGACTCTTTCATAAACGATGTAGAAGATAAATATTGCTATATGATATTGCCAAATACACAGTAAGATAATTTCAAGGTATGAAGGAAACCTAGTGTGTTTTTTTTTTAAATCGAGTTAATACAAACAAGGGTTTAGTAGCTTTTATTCACAACCATTTAGTAATCCTACCCTAACCTCTTTACAAAAGGTGTGTCCGATATACCACGAACCTTTCTTTTTATTTATTTTTCACGGACAACAAATTCATTTTTTTTAAATTTTACTTGGCTTTGTTTTGCGCAACAAGCCTCCTCCGGAGTGATTGTTGCTGAGCCTTAATATAAAGCGACGTAGTATAAACTCTAATTGGGGGTGGAGTTGCTGCGAACGTTGTATTTTGGACGGTCTTCTTTCAGTAACCGGTACCGTTTCACAGGTTTCTTTTTTTTTGTCCTGCTCGAAAATTTCATTCTTATTGATATTTGCATCATTTAACGTTTTGCTTTTCGCTTTATTCCGATAGGCGGCGCGCTGCATATAGCCATCCAGCATCCCGCGTCGTTTGACGATGAAAGTTGTTTAAATTCGCTGGGTGTGGTTGTTTATGTTATGCTTCATACGCCAGATACAGTCCTATGTTACCCTGATGTTTCCTAATAAGTATGAAACAGGCCTTTAGGTTTCTGGGCTATCCATTAGATCTTGGAGGCCTGGTCGTAACGAATTGAAAAGCAAAATGTGTGTCCGATATGCCACAAACCTTTCTTTTTATGTATGACTTAACTTTTACATTTGACGATATTTTGGTCATTTTACGGGAAATTTTACAATTTGGTAATACGGCCTAATGTGGAACGAACGGTCACCCACACTATATTTAAACTACTTCAAAAATATTTGCCCGATATTGAGAGTTATGATGTGTAAGAATCCCGTATTAGGTCTGGATTACAAAGGATCAGGATGGACTCCACCGGCCCGCCAGTATCCTATTTAAGGACCATAATCCCTAAAAGTCCTAGAGGATAGCGTGCCGGTATTTCAGGAAGCTATGTCGTGTCGGATCTAAAAGAGTGGTTAAGGTCACTTTAATTGCAAAAATTTTAGTGAATTTGTGACATTTACGTGTAAAAAATCTGATTCAGGCACAAAATTTCAAAAAAGTTTATTGAGGCAGCCAAAACAGCTGATAATAATTCTGATAGCTGAATTGCAGACTGCCAACTTAAATCTTGGCCATTCCGAACGCGAGAGCGGCCTAATAGAAACTTTGAACTGAACGCAGAACACCTTTATAAGGGTGAATGTGACATTTCTATAGTTGAATATTTATAATTTACACTTAAAACGTTTAGTTAATTTGGGGTTATGGTAGCCACTCGTGTAACACCAAACTTTCCTTGAATCGAACTAAGGTTTAAAAATTGATTGTTATTGCTTTCAAATTCAAAAGGTGTAATATTTCTCTAGCCCATCGATGCAGCTTTTCTCGTCAGTGACCTTAAGGGTGGTCACCCGTGTCGTCTTGCTCTATTTTGCCCGTAGGGGATTAATTGATTTGATTGTTTTGTATTTATAGGATGGCTGAAAGGATTTGGGGGTATAATTGGTTGATTTCGAAGGTCGCTTTTGGTGTCCGGAAATACAAAACCCCCGGCATGGAATTTAAGCAAGTCGACGGTTCGACTGTCACTGGCTTATTTTGTTATTTACAGAGGCAGCCCGTCACATGTAAAGTAGTCAATAATATAAACGAATAAAGCGAATAAAACAATTTATTTTGTTCATAGGAAATCTTAATGAGAATTCAGATTAGATGACGTTTAACCAGTCACTGCATATTCGATTGCCCGGCACTCACCTGCTGAAGTGTTAGTTAGTTATTGGTTTTGATTTTGTACGCAAATTTTTTTGTTGTTTGCAAAATTGGATAAATGTAAAAACTAAAATTTTCTGTCAGTCTGAATAACATTGCCAATGTACATCTAAAATATACATGTAGCAATTTTTTGCCCTTTTCATCTTCAAACATTGTCTTCTGTTACGTACAATATTCCGATACTTACGTTTTTATCTTTAATAATAAAACTGCGACTTTATAGCCAGATTTCCCGACAATCGAAAGTGAAGTGGCTTTTACTGTCTGTTTATAAATATAAAATGATGATATTTTAAAACAAATAAAAGCATAAAATTGTGTCGTTTCCAAATATATATTCTCCAGAGATCCTATCATCGGATACATCATTAAATTGTTAAACGGTTTTATGACTGACTGCTGTTTTAAAACCGGCTGCACCGACTAACAGTTTATTAAATCCGGAAAACAACGATGGATTAAATTTGTTTCTTCTCTTGATCGTGTTAAGAGTGTAGGAACTGATATAACTAGCATGTTATAAGGGAGGTTGGGATAAATAATTAATATTGTACTAAATATTCGAATCCTGGTGACTGGTAGTTTGAAGGTAAATGTTGTTGTTGTTGTTGTTTGAAGTTGGTAGACAATTTTAAACCTAAGACTTCACCAGAGTTTCGAACTTCCATGATATTTTTTTTACTTTCGTCTTTGCAATGGTCATTAGGTCTATACTACCAAAATCTAAGGCTACCTAAGCTTATATACTAAAGTATGTTTAGCGAATCATGAAATTTACATTTGGTTGGTTCCGCAGTATCGCGGTTGAAATCTGTTACCTTCAAAAAGAGTTTCCAAATATATACATTCTGGTTCCTTTGTACAGTTACTGTTGCGTAATACTTAATTTTGAAAATATTTTTTCCTTGGCGACTATCTTTGCCTTTGTTAAATTTATATGGTATTGATAGTTCCAGCCAGGAGGTTTTTTTTGTTCCAGTTGAGTTTTTTGTTAGTGTTCTGTAATAGTGATGGGCACAAAACAGTTTTTAACATCGATGTTTATAAATAAATGGATAACATGGATACTTTTTTTAAATATTGGAACATCGGACATCGATACAAACAAAATTGTAGGAAATAATGTGTCTGAGAAGTTTGCACTTGTACCCCACCGCAGCATTTTCAAAAGCTAAAAAAACCCTCACCGAAAGAATGAATCGATTGAAGGGACCAACCCTCAATAATTTTTTTTTGAAGAACGGAAATAATGTCTAAAAAAAGCAAAAAAAACATCGATGTTCAGAAACATCGATGTTTTTATACCGATGTTTTTTCGCCATCGACGTTGAGTTTCGATGTTGGCATTGATGTGCCCATCATTATTCTGTAAAGCGAACTTTTCCCTGTGTAGCTATTCTACAAATCACGGAGAAAATAAATCTTTTTCTGAAACGAACAAATCCTATTGATCTACAGGCGAGTTCTGCCAAAAATGACAGTAATGACATGACTTTTTATGAAATTATATCTGGTCTTCAGCGAGAGAAATAAGAGACATCAGTTTCTATTTAAAATACTGTCATTAATGTCATTTGTGAAACAAATCAACGACATCGACCAATGGTAACAGTGTATTTGTCGGGAATTATGTTCTTTTCAATCATCTTAAGAACAGCTACTGATGTAGGTATCCTCATACTCACATGGTATCTAATAGATGCAGTTCTTGGCATCCAAACCGTTCCAAGATATCGTAAAAAATAACATATTATTTTGTGCTTCTTCATTAAAAAACTCTTTGGTGCAAAAAAAGTGCATTTATTTTTTAAAATATCATACCCAATCCGAGATTCATTACCCAATTACCGATACTTACTCCTCTCCAAAGTTTTGCGGCTTTCATCAATTTTTGCTGCCTCCTTCTTTTGGGTAAAAAAATAGGCATTTGTTTTCATCTGCACTTATACTGGTGCGTTTAGGGATAAACATTATAACACTGATTAAAAGAAAAGCTAATCTTAGTTGGTGCAATTCACCATTAGTTATTTCGCCTGTTTCGGTACAGGCCAAACCTTTGCTAGTGGTAATAAAAGCATCTATTGCCTCGATATTATCCTGTGCCTCGGCGGACCACCCGTGCGACTTTGGATGATGCAGTTTTTATAGCTTTCCGACGACGGAAAAACTTTAATAATCGTATCGACGACGACGGAGCCATGTGTGAAACATATTTAGAAAGGGTGGCGATTTGGGTCTGTTGGGTATCAATATTATTAGGAATTTGTGCTTGTTTATATTCTTCGATTGGTTTTGTTTGTTACCAAAAAAGATATCGCATTTTTTTAAATATAAAATGGTTCCTAATAAAATGTTCTGTTTTTTTTTGTAATATTCGTCCTAAAAATTGTTTGAAAATAAAATTAAAATTTTCTAAACTGTAACTGATTTGAATTTGGTCCGTAGAATATGAAACAAAATTTGTTATCACATTCCAAGGTAAAAACCCTTTAGGTCCTATTAAAACCCATCACTAAACAATCAAATGCAACAGATGCGTGATGGAATTTCACTGTACCTTTTTTGTTTTACTAACTATGTATAGAATCACCCTGTATTTACAACCTATCTTTGAAACAAAAAAGCGTCATAAATTAAGAAATTTCGGATCGACGGCTCAGGTGTAAAATCGACAAACCACTTTCCGCCCTCGGCCATTCTTTAAAAGATTAACTCGCTCGATTCCAAAAGAAACTCTCGTCGCCGATCCATCGAGCCGGAAAAATCGAGTCAATTTTTCACTCAGGCCCCCCTTTTTTCCTCGATTTTAGGGTCAATTGGCTTCGCCGCGGCCGATCAGATTCTTCTTTCCATAAAATCGCCGTCCACGGTCGGTTCGCAAATAGCACAACAAGTAAAAAGATGACGAATTAATACGTTTTAAAGACAAAATTATCGATTTGCTTTCTACAACAAGGTCAGGTTAAGGGTTTCCCCGATACTGCAGCTAGTTGGCTAACTGTATGTTCTTCTTTAGGTGTCATCCGTTCTTCGACCGTTGGCATCTTATTTACTTCCTGAAAAGCGTCGTAAAACTAAGAACATACCAATATCTAAAAATTTGAAGCCATAATATTTCTGGGTTAAAGTAGCCTCTTAATAAATGTGTGTTGGCCACCTACCTACTTCCTAATCCCTTTCTTCTCTTCTCTTCTAGTTTTACTTTGGTGTAACCTTGAAGGTCCCACGATACTGTAAAAATATGCCCACTTTCCTTAGTCATAGGATTCTTCTGCAAGTGTTTTTTTAGCGTGCTGTGGCCAGTTACCATATTTTTCATAAATTTTAAGGAGAGTAATTCCGAAGAAAATTTTAACTTGGTTTTATATCCTTGTTGCCTTGGTATTTGAGGTTGACCAATAGAAAGTATGAAGTAATCAGATTGTAAAAAATTTCGCCCGCGATTATAATTTATTTGAATTCTGTCGCTCTCTGATTTATGCCAAATTTGGTTTTTGTATATATTGGTAGGTAGCTCTTAAAAAACATTCTAAATTAGTAAAACCTAGTAGCGCTAGGTTTTGCCATATTATTTCAAATTATCATATTTATTAGTAAAATTAAATGTTTATTTATCGGAAAATTAACCCGAAATTAATTTGGTTCAAGTGGAGCTCCATTCATTTTCCAGTATGTTCAGACAGCGGGATAATTGACGAGTGGCCTATTAAGCACATTCACGCCCAATGATTAGGATTAACACTAAAACCGGTCCGAATGCACACAATCGCTCACCACCCGTATTAATCCAGATATCGCAGAGAACAGTAGGTATATTAGGTAACTTTATTGACAAACTAGTAGCGTTAACTAGATCTTCTAGAAACAAATTACTAGCTCTTACCTGCGATTTCTTTCGTTCAAACTTTTAGTTTCTCTTCCCCCTTCCCCTCTTTCCCGTAAGGAAAGGCATTGACATTTATCCCCCACTTGAAATTAGCGAACAACAAAATCCTAAGACTCATTTGTGGTGCTCCCTGATACTTAAGAAATAATTTCATGAGATAAGAGGGACTTATTAGGCGTTACTCTATTAAGGTTTTATAAGGGAAAACTGTATTTTATTTAGGTTGAACCTTAACCATACTTTAAAAAAAAGTGGAAGTCGCATTACTTTTCCTTATTCCTAACCCTCTGTTTCTGTTTTTTAATGAAAGTCTCAACAAGCAGCATTAAATGCTGCTTAACACTTCTCTGGGTAAACTGCCTTGCGCTTAAGATTTGAAGGTTTTTCCATATATTTTCCCAAGTCGCTGGGTTGTTGTAGGGATTTTCCCTGATAAATTCTCGCAAAAGAATTATATCTTCAGTATAGTTGAACCTTAACCTTGTAGGTTTCTCCAATTTATTCATTTTTCACATAAATTTTAAAAATCCAGAAGACTGTTTCTGTTTATAAACAAAAACTAAAAATGCAAAGAATATTAAATAGTCGTGTCGAAAAACAATCCAACCATCAATATTATCCGTGCTAATTGAGCTTATGTTTAAAGATAAGGGGCTGTACCGAATTAAGGGAACACCGTATTTTATTATGGTTCCCTTAATAAAAACGCAGGTCACGCGCATGCTCAGATGTCAAATGTCAATATTCCTTAATAAGGGAACGCGAAAATGTACGCCCAATAAGTCCCTAAGGTTTAATCATTAAATAATTTGATTGAAACAGCTGGAAAAAAAATCCTTCGAAAATGCAGACCAGGTCCTTAAGACGAAAAGTCAGTGCTTGTAAAACGAGCTCAGTGATAGAGTCCAAACGGTGTGTGCTAGAGACACGAAATTTTGCATACTCATTTGGTCGGAATTTTATCCGTATGTGTTAACTGTCAAATTTGACATTTTTATTTCGAATAGACTAGATTTATACCAAAATCAAGCAAATTTCGCCATTCTCTTGCAAATTTTATATAACCTATGTGTCTTAAGCACTTTCTCTTAAACCTTAAGTAAGGCTTTAATACTGAACTGTTTTCAATTATTTTGCATAAGCATAATTCTTATTTTTGATCTATCATTTTTAATGTCTTGTCAACTTTGGCTTTCTGTGTTTGTCACGAATTTAGTGTCGTTATGGGCCGCACTTTTAAGATCTGGTTAATTTTAATTTTGTACAGTATTCGTTGATATTGCCAGATTGTGCTCATCTATCAAAAAGTGACCTCTCTTTTAAGCCCAATGTGACCAATAAAATTTAGGTACGTTTAAAAGATATTAGACACACACTAAGATCTAAAATAGTACTCCCCACAGGTCTAAATATTTACACCTATGGGAAGTACTAAATTTTAAAACTAATTTTCAAAAAATAGTTACTGACACAGAAAAGACACAAAGTTATTAATTATTTTGTATTGTTATTGCAAAATACCACTGAAAAAAATGCTTTTTTTCTCAAAATATAGCATATATTTTCGGAGAAAATGCCCTAAAACTATTTTTTGTTGACAGGTTTCAAAACGACAAATGGTGAATACGCCAAAAATTTGTCACATATTAGCTTCATTATCTTTGTTTAAGGTTATAAAGTTGGTTATTTTTTAGACCACCTCTGGAGGGTGGTTTAAATTTATAGCCCCCAGAAAGGATTGTTTTGTGGCAATTGGTAATAAGTTCGTATATAATTTCTCTAAGTAACCATTTTTACAAGAATATCTTATTTAATATCTCAATAAAATACCTACAATTTTGTCCAGAAAAACACAATATTTTGAACCCGTTTTCAGCAAAAAAAAATTTATGAGGGTATTAGGAGGAAAAACAAACATAAGTGAAGGTCACTAATTATGCACGAAAACTGTTTCCAATGAAAAAAATCCAAAAGAACTGTACCTATTCATTTATTTACAAATTGAAATTAAACCATTGAGTTTAACTAAAAGCTTAATCATCAAACAAAACTTTCCACTGAAAGATCACAACCAAAAGTCTCAAAGCTGCAGTTTTCATCGGTACTTCGCTAATGTCCATTTTTTCATGTTCTACCAGAGAACCGGGCACCGTTCAGTTGGATTCAGGTCTGTTTTTAGCCGCATTTGTTCACATGACCTCTTTTGATGAAATATTTTTATTTGTGGTTTGCGTTTGGGATGGGTTTGTGTTTATAAAGTTTTTTCATACTTTCGATAGATAAAAACCCCTTTTAAATAAATACAAAGTTATCTAAACCTTATTTTATCATTACATATCGAAATGGTTTTATGTCAGTGAGTATTAATCGCGAAAATCAATAAACAAGACTACGTTTTGATAAGCTAATGTCAATTTTAATTTGCTCAACGGAGTGTTTACTTCTAGATCTCCCCTAGGGTTAAAAAGAACTTCTTTTAAATTGAAATTTTCTTCTTATCCAACAAAAGGTTGTGGTTAAGATGATTTTTCATTAAAAAAAAAATAGTTAAATTTCAGTTAAAAACTCAAGGAAGTTGGTATAAAATGCTTTAAACCATCAGTATCAATTAAGCTTAGGTACTGTCTAAAATAGGCTAAACCCTTTTAGTAAATCCCAGTATTAAAGTTGCACAAATAAAAACGGATACGTCGTACAACAGCGTCTACGTCTCACCTATCTCTACGACCACCCTTGCAGTATTCGTAGGGAATGCCTATAATTTAGCAAAACAATACTACATAAAAACGTACTTTCCTAAAATTTACAATAAAAAAATCAGTACTGAGCAAAAATTTTAAAATGACAAAACCGTGTAGCGGCAAAACAGTACTTGGTACTGGGCTAAAACCTTACAATACTAAAAGGTTACAAGGGCAAATCCGTACAAACCTAAAATAATGTAACGTATTGCCGCTAGATAGCGCGGCGGTGTGATGGAAACCGTTTGATTTGCTAAGCCGGATTTACAATTAAGCAAGCAAGCAAACAAACAGGTGTGCCATCTTAAACCCTTTTTTTGAATTTTCTCGGAAAGTATGCTATTTTAAGACAATTAAACAAGCTTAGAACAATGATGGACTTCTTAGCTTGCTAACACCAATGCAATTTTTTAGTTTTATTGGCTCATTTCGATGCAATTGGAAAAAACAAAACGACAGCTGATGCATATTGGTCAAACACCTGACCAGTATAGCCAATGGCATTTCTTATTTGTCGGCTATGTACGGCCATCTTATGATAATATATTACACAGGTTTTGCTGTCCAGCTGTTTTCGGCCAGCTGTATACTGTGTCGCCATCTAGCGGGAATATGTTACACTATTTTGCTTTTGTACACTTTTGCCCTTGTAACGTTTTAGGCGAGTTCGTTATGAGCTATTTCGATTTTGTGATAGTATAGTTTTTACGTATTTATTGTGTTTACGTAGTACTGTTATGCACCTGTACTTTTTTTAAAGTACTTTTTGATAAATTATGCGCACCCTTCGTACGCAGCTAGCACACTTAACCATTTTGTTATCTGTGGGTTTTCATAAATGCCTAATCCGCAGTTTTACTCCTTTTATTTTCCATTCTATTGCCCTTTCACTTTTTTCGACAAGGAAGGAAATAGAAGTGGGCGGCATGAAGTAAAACTCTGCATCAAGCACTAAACAAAAATTAGTTTGGTTGTAAGCACAACTTTAACTCTTCTTCTAAGGAAGCTTTCACAAACGCATCAAAGATACGCCAACAACGAGGAATGAAAAATAACTTGCCAACCTTAAGGGTCGAATAATAAGAAGATGCATGTAATGCCTGATCGAGATTTCTTGTGTTTTGACCGTACTGACTGTAAATTTTACTCCGTTACAATAGTATGGCCAGGAATTCAATCCTACGAATCCCGTCCAATCATAGAAAATTAATTTATACATTGTTTCACTGAGCGCTACTGTTTTACTTCATTTATCCATTTTGTTTACATGACCTTCTAAAATGATCGAAGAAAGACAATATTCTTATAAATCACCTGAAAGGTAATAAACTTAAAGGGATTTTTTAAGTTTTACGTTGAGATAATTTTTGTTGTCTGAAGTTGGTAGACAATGTTGAACTTGAGAGTAAACTACAGTTTTGAACTTCCATTGCCTTTATTTTTTTAATTTTTCACAACGTTTTGAAGGGTGCGCATAATTGATCAAAAAGTATTTTACAAAAAAGGTAAATTAGAAAATATAGGTGCATAACCACTGGTGGGGGGGGGGGGGTTGGGGTTAAATCTCCCCCCCCCGAGAATCCTGGTTATTGTCACATTTTTAATTCAAATTACATTTTTCTAATTATTTATCCCTAAAAACACTACCCCCACCCGAAGTCAATTCCTGGGTGCGCTACTGGCTTAACAGTACTACATAAAAACAATAACTACGCAAAAACTATACTATCACAAAATCAAAATAGATCATAACGGACTGGCCTAAAACGTTACAAGGGCAGAAGTGTACAAAAGCAAAATAGTGTAACATATTCCCACTAGATGGCGACATAGTACACAGCTTGCCGAAATACCGAAAGTACACATGCCATTGCCTATAGGGGTCAGGTGTTCGACCAATATGCAACAGCTGTCGTTTTGTTTTCTCGAATTGCATCGAAATGAGCCAATAAAACTAGAAATTGCATTGGTGTTAGCAAGCTAAGAATTCTTTTATTGTTTTAAGCTTCTTTAATTGTCTTAAAATAGCATACTTTCCGAAAAAATTCAAAAAAAGGGTTTAGGTTGGCACATCTGTTTGCTTGCTTGCTTAATTGTAAATCCGGCAAGAAACGGTGTCCATCACACCGCAGCGCCATCTAGCGGCAATATGTTATACTATTTTTAGGTTTGTATGGATTTGCCCTTGTAACCTTTTAGTATTGTAAGGTTTTAGTTCAGTACGTTCCGACCAATTACTGTTTTGCCGCTACACAGTTTGATTGTTATTGTAAATTTTAGGAAGGTACGTTTGTACATTGTATTGTTTTGCTAAATTATAGGCATTCGTTTCGAATGTTTATGTAACTGTAATCGTCATCAGGTGAATACTAACAAAAACTAAGTCTACCTAATCTTATATTCTAGCCTGTGTTCAGTGAACCATGAAGTTTAAACCTGGTTGGCTTTGCCCTTTTCCGGTTGAAATCTGTTACTTTCGAAAAGTATGGGTCTCCAAATATCCTTGATGGTGACGCTTTGTTGAGACAATACATTCTGCTTCGTCTGTATGAATGCTGTTTCTTCGAACTTCGGCTTGAATAGTTTCTCCTTGGCGACGATCTTTGCCTCTTTCTATTCTATATGATGTTGATTTTCCCAGCAGTGTTGAGCTAATTTTGATCGAGTTGTGTCCCCTTGTCGAGTTTTGCTTTTGTGTTCTGTAAGGCGAACTTCCATAGATCAGCTGGTTTTTCCGATGTACACTTCTCTCTACATAAAACTGGTACAGCAGAAGGTAGCTGCAAATACGATTTTTTATATTTTTTATATTTTGAAAGGAAAACACCGGTTTGACGAAAGTTAATAGCCTAAATCAATTAAAAGGCCAGATCAAGTACGAAATAAATAAACAAAATTAAAAAGATATAAAAAAATACTTATTTTTAATAGCGCTAATTATAAATAGACGGCATGTCCTCTAGCCGATATCCAGCTCCAAACATTTACCGAAAATCTTCCCGCACGTTCTTCGTTTTCAGCAATATATCGTTCTTCGTATCGGGTTCCTGGCGGTCAATAAACCAGAATTTATTTTATATCGCTTTTGGACCTAAAGATCTTCTCATCTGTGAAAACCACCTGCTGTCAAAATTCTTCGTCCCTCAACGCAAAAATTAATCGAGACTCCTTCTTTTGCTCACTTAGTTTCTTTTTTTTTGCCGCAATGCGACACCTTATAGCCTCGAACGTTTAATCAACCTACCTAATATTGCTACGGATCCTGGAAAATTTGATTTAATTCTTACTTCTTTCACTTTGGCAAACGGATGATTGCTTCTTGGTCTTCCTCTGGGTTACTAACTTCGTCAAACCGATGCCTTCCTTTCGGTGGATAGTTCCCTCATGAAATCGGTTTTTTATATTTACTATCGTAAATTTGCTTCTTCCATAATGAACAGCTACTTGTCGAATAGACCAACCACCGTCTAGTTTTGCTAAGATTAGAGCTTTATCAAATTCGGAAAGATGAGGCGGCATTGTTTTTAATATGGATGATGTTGGCAGGAGTCTGTGACATTGTCACTTATAGGAAGACAATGCCGTACTATAAAAATTTTAAAAATTATACAGGCTGTTAACTTTTGCTGTAACAGTTTTATGTGGAGAGAAGTGTAGATATCTCCACAATCGCATGGTACCTGATAGATGCAGTTCTTAGTGTTGTGGCGATATGGTTTAGTTTTTGTTAATTGACTTCTTATTGTTGTGGTCGTTTTGAAGACAGTCTGAACATGGTATTGGTTGCCTATTCTTCTTATCTTTTCTAATGTATGGAATTATAAGTGTCACCTTCCTTTCAGTATTTACGTCTGTCTTCCTTTGTGTTTATGTGGTCTGAAGAGTTTTATTGATTCCTTCGCAGATCGGATGTAAAATATGATGGGTAGGTAAGAGAGATGTCCATTTTTTCCTCCTCACACATATGTAGAACCCCCTGACCAATAATCAACTTCATCAGATCAATAATATGACAACGGCATGTTAAAGGAGTATCAGAGAAAATTCGAAGAGTAGCGAAAAACTTTAATATTAAAACAGCTTTGAAATCTAATAATACAATTCGAAGCCTTCTTAGTAAAACAAAACCGGAGAACAAACAAAATAAGGAATGCATTTACCAAGTTCCTTGTGAGTGTGGTGAATCATACATAGACGAAAGAAAAGGACCACTATCTGTTAGGCTTAAGGAACATCAGACAAATACCCAAAAAGGTGAAACAACGAAATCAGGAATCGCCGAACATGCATGGTCAAAACAACACCGAATGAAGTGGGCAGAAGTAAAGGTTTTGCACAAGGCGTCACACTGGAAGAAACGAAAATTCCTTGAAGCTGCCTTTATTGGGCATAATCAGGGTATTTTCAGTAAACCAAGTTTTAAAATCCCAAATATTTGGAAGCCCCTCCTTGGGCGGAGCCAACTTCTTAAACTTCAAGGTTGAGTGATTTCTCACAGTATATAAGTACGTAGCCTTACGTAGAGATTGTACTGATCGAAACGTCGTGTATAAATAAAATATAGACAATGGAAGTCCGAAATACAGAGTTAACACTAATTGACGCAAAAATGTGAATTATTTTTCTAAATTTTAAGACAATAAATATTTATTAAACGTATATAAATCCAATATAATTTTAGTATATAACCAAAAATAGGTCCCGTTAAATTAACATATTACGCATTTTTTTTTAAAAAACCTTGTTACTAAAAAGATATATGAAAAGTCCCTTAGTGACCTTATTTGTTTTGACGTTTTAGATTGAACGTCATTGAAACTTCAGGTTCTGAGATTGTTGAATTAAGAGTGTTCGCGTTTGTTATGGAAACTGCTATTCAAAAATACATTTCTGAAAAAAATGGTATCCATCATAATTTAGACTATGAACTCTAATGCTGACGAATGGATAAAATAGATTAAACACGACAGTCGTCGGGTGAGCTGTCAGTGTAAGTTGGCACTATTGAATTTGCAAGGGCGATGCTAAAAGGAATTTGTAAGTAGCAGCGGCTAATTGTTGTCGCTTGGCGGGCGAAAACACAGAGAATTCGAAATGGTTATTGTTGTTGCTTGAATCGCAATAATTAATAATTTTTGTATGTCTGATAAAGGTCTCATCACCCTACTTCTCATCCAAAAGACGATCCTTTGCAGGTAGGTCAACTTTCAAAACCAAACAATTCCGCAATTTTGGCAGGTATTTAAAATAAATATTTTTTTTTTGTTGTGCAGAATTTTGTCACGAAGGTCGCGATTCTATAAGTGGCATTTTTTACTTTTTGTCTCATTTAAAATAAAAACTCGGGTCCTTAATATCTATCCCAACGTTGTAAGAGAAACTGCGTCATATTTTAATAATATTTTTTTAAATTAATGTTTTTAAAGATATTCGGCAGGACTAGTTTTTCGGCGGAGCTAAATTGCTACTACGCGTACCAATAAACGTCAAAAAGTGTCGGAAATTCTTACCATATAAAAAGAAAGACAGAACAATTTGTGTACATTTTCTGAACAGTTAGCCATCTTTGGGTTCGCAAACGTTTTACAGGTTTGCTAACACATAAAAATAAGCTTAATAAAATATATTTTTAAATATAAAAAGGGTTTTCCATAAAAACTGCTCAGAAAAATTAAAATTGACATATTTTCTATTTACTGGAACAGTAATAAGAAACTAAACTTTAAAGAATATTAGCAAATAAGTCCTGACAAAATAGTAGTTTTCACAACTAGTGGCTATAATTTTTACAAGCGTTGGTTTAAATAACGAGCGCAGCAAGGTATTTAAAAACGCGAGCAAAAAAAGTACAGTTTAGCCGCGAGTTGTTAACACTATTTTTTTAATACCTTTATTAAAAAATTCAAGACAAACAGGAAAATACTTTTAAAAATCTGGAACGAAGAGCACTTCTCGCAACACAAGGCGGCTGGTGAAATCACAGTGGTTTCCAGAGCGGTGTACCTTTTTACTCGGTGACGTTCATTGTTGCGACATTTTAATCTTTGACAGTTTGATATTTTGATGTTGTTAAATGATTTTTTTGTAAAGACTTGGTGAAAACTGGCGGAAATGGCTTAATTTTTAGGCAAGAATAATAAGAATTATTTCTGTTAATTATGCGCAAAAACAAAAGTTTTTTTGCATCGGTAACCAAAAAAACCATTCTTTAGTTATCTGCAGACAGTTACTAAAGTCATATTTTTGATGAAGGTATAAAAAAAGCATTTAGTGTAAACTTGTGTTTAAAAATCGTCAGTCTTACGGGTTTTAAGGAATAGCGAACAAAAAGTCGAAAAACTACCTATTGCAATTACCTGAACCGGACGAAAAACCAAATATTTTAAAAATAGTTTTTATCCAATTTATATTTTTAATTGCGAACAACGTTTGGTCACACAATATTCTATATTTTAACATTTGGACTGCCAAAAAATGAACTATCGATTTTCACCGAAACCTTTAATTGAAGGTTGGGTATAAATGTGTAAGTTTATATTTCAAAGTTAAAAGATCTTTAGTCAGGGTCTACAATTCCCTAAAAGATAAAAAATCACCGATGTCCAAACTTCCAAACCAAAAATTAAATCCGTGAGAACAAAACATTGGAAGTACTTCTACATCAGTAATTTTATAATGAGACTTTAAACAGAAAACGTAAATCAAAGATGGCTATGACTTTTTAACGTACGTCTCATCAATATTTTCCTGTAATTTGTAATGTCATCGTCGATTTGTTGTTTGACTGAAGTTTTTGAATTTTCCTGCATTATATTTCTCACCTGTTCAATGACTTCCAGGGTTCGCTTTGATGACCCTTGATGACCCCGCTTCCCACCTTTCTTCTTAGATTCCCAAATTCTCGAAACAGCTCAAAGGACTCACTTACTGCGTAATAAAAGTGTTACTCTATGGCAACTAGGAAAAAGTTCCAGAAACTCGGCATAGGCATCGGCTACAGAGTACACCCATACCCCAATTACTTTCTGACCATTTCTAAAGTAGATTTCTCTGTTTTTTTTCTTGTTTTGAAAATGACATTTTGTCAAGCAAAAATCTTCTTAAAAACAAAGGAAACAACTATTCCAAAAATGTGTCACTGTGACATTTATTTATGGAAACCGTAGACCGATATCATGGCTTTTTGTATACTTAGATATTTTTTAAAACCAAGTGCACAGATTTTTGTTTGTTTCAATGGATGGTTTTATGCTTGCCCGCTAATTCTGATCGGAGTATTGTATAAGTAGTAACGTCCTGTAAATTACAACGGTTCCTAACTTTTTATCAAGCTTTAGTAACAATAAAACATTTTCTGGTTGACATATTATAACCCGATTGAAACCTTTCAATAGTAAGTATAATAAACGATCAGCTAACTTAAAGGATCTTTTTTGAATGGATAACGGTGGACAAAAAGTTTAAAAGCACCTGGATTTAGTCATCTGTTAAACACCTACGTAATTCCAGGTGACCATTTTTTACGATAATCCGATTTTATTGAGTTCTTGGCTACTTACCTAAAGTCGACGAATAAATAAGAATTTTAACTTTACTGGTAGCGGAGTAAATTTGTAGGGATTTTCAAGAGAAAGCTGCAATAAGGGTATATTTTTTTTATATTTGGCATAGTGATACCTAATATCAAAAGCTAAAATCTAAGTCGAAGATCCCCCATTTTCCGGCCCAGAAACCAAGATGGCGGCTGTCAGAGTTAGGAAAAAATGTGTTTTCTGCGTTTTTAGAAAAATCACATCGAAGTTAATGGAGGAATAGAGACGGGGACCCTCTTAATTCAAAAATATAACAGATTTTAAAAATTTAGTTTTTGTTTGATGTTCTTTTTATTTTTTAAGTTATGATCTTTTCTGATATCTCATATTAAAGCTACTGACGGGCTCCTTGACATCACATTAAAAAAGATTAGGTTTATATACGGGTACAAAGATGGCGCTTGATATTTCAAAAATATAAGAGACCTGGCTAATTTATAGACAACCTTTAAAAAAAATCGTAAAATGCTATTAGCCCTGAGCTGAACATTTGAAGTGACATTTGATATTCAAAATGGCGGCCAAACTATCGAGAAAAAAGTAATTTTCCCCTTCTGGTGTGGTATTTACACTAATCTCATGCAATATCTCAATTTATATAAAATCGAGGACGCTTGTATCAAAAGTTGCAAAAAAAAAGACACATGTCATTCCCAAATCAAGATGGCCGCGACTAAAATTAAGAAACAACGTGGCAGAATATTGCGGTGACTATTCGTATACAAACAAAAGCAGCTTTAGGATGAGCTAAATTAGTTTTAAATTTTTGTGTAAAAAAAAACAAATTTTCAGTTAACGTGGCGGACGATTATGAAAATTTTTTTTTGGTTTTTTCTTAAGTTAGACAAATAATACATAATAAAATATTAGATTTGATCAAATTAAAGATACAGATTTAAAAAAAAATGAGATATGTCATTTTCGTGCCAAAATGGCGGCGATTAAAATAAAAACACAACATTATTTTTTTGCTTGTTTACATTTTTTTTACAAACAAAAGCAGTTTTAGGATGAGCTAAATTAATTTAAAATTTTTGTACAAAAAAAATAATACCTCAGTTAAAATGGCGGACAATTAATTTTTAAAAAAAGTGTTCTTTTTTCCTTTTTTTCGTAAGATAAACAAAAAACACTTGGCAAAGTATTTAAAAACAAATGCCATGTCATCTTGTAGTCATATATTATCGATATTTCTAAATACCTCCTACGCGGATGCTTATAGGTACTGAATACTTGCTCAAAACTTTTATATCTGATACGTTTTCCTTTAAAAAATCTATAGTCCTAATTGTAACATTACGTCATTCTTAATAATATGGACTGGGCTAAAGAAAAAACAAAATTTTTGAATCTTATTTACATATTACAATGTTATTCGGTTGGGAAAAATCAATTCAATTGCTTTTCTTGAGATAATTTAAAACGTGATTTGATCGACGTGTCCCATAATTTGCCAAGTGTTTTTTGTTTATCTTATGATTTTTTTTTAACTTAAGTGTCCGCCATTTTAACTGAGGCATAAAAATTAATTTTTTTTTGACACAAAAATTAAAAATTAATTTAACTAACCCTAAAACTGCTTTTGTTTGTGAAAAAATGTAAACGGACAGAAAAATAATGTTGATTTGTGAATGACATATGTCAATTTTTTTTATTTTTAGTGGCTATATCTTACTTAGCACAACCCAATATTTTTACTGAATCGTCCGCCATTTTAAATAAAGCATTAAAATTTATTTTTTTTTTACACAAAAATTTAAAAATTAATTTTAGTAATCCTAAAGCTGCTTTGGTTTGTGCAAAATTACGAACGTGCAGAAAATAATGACGGTTCTTAATTTTAGTCGCAGCCATTTTGATATGGGAATGACATGTGTCATTTATTTTGCCATTTTTGAGACAAGCGTCCTTGATTTAGTATAAATTGATATATTGCATGGTGTTAGTGTAAATAGCGCACCAAAAAGGTTAAATTACTTTTTTCCCTCGATAGTTTGGCCGCCATTTTGAATATCAAATGTCAAATCAATTTTTTTTAAATTGTAGCAGTGATGAGCTTAATAGTATCTAATAAAAAAAATATTTAAATGTTGTCTAGGTTAATAGGGTCTCTTATATTTTTGATATATCACGAGCCAACTTTATACACGTTTATGAACTCTTAATCTTTTTTATTGTGAGATCAAGAAGGCGATCGGTAGCTTTAATATGAGACATTAAAAAAGATCATCACTTAAAAAGTAAAGAAAAAATCTGAAAAAAGATTTTTCTGAAACGGAGAAAACACATTTTTTCCTAACTTTGACAGACGCTATCTTGGTTTCGGGGGCCGGAAAATGGGGGATCCTCCTCGACTGGAATTTAAGCTTTTGGTATAAGGTATTACTATGGGAAATATAAAAAAATATACCCTTTTTGCAGTTTCTTTTTAGGAATTTACTCTACTATGGTAGCAGTGGTGGAACTCAATTTTAGTTTAGTATTAACTTTAGTTTGTTAGAACTTTCGGATGTACACTTCTCTCCATATAAAACTGGTTCAGCAGAAGTTAGCAGAATCTTTAATTTTTAAAACTTTTATAGTACGGCTAGTATTGTCTTCCTATTGGCCACTTGCACCAACGTTTTTAGGTTACACCTAGCCCTAGGTATCCCCTAAATTTAGGTAGGTGTCAGTTTTCACTTGCTGAAGCATTTAGGTGAGTCCTAAACGTATTAGGTGACCCCTAAATCTAGGTAGTCGATTTTGGGTCCCTAGCTTCCACCTTACCCTTACCTATTGATAATATAACCTCAAAATTCAACTAACCACAATCTTTTTTTTGTGGCTGTGTTGTAAAAATGGATTTTTTGGATATGGAGGCGTGAGACGATGATCTGGAGCTGTTAGAAATAAGTGAGAATGACTGTTCACGTCAAGTTTATAACAGGTCCAATCATTTTGAAACCAACTGTGATGTTAATTTTGGAACAGATTGAAAATCAGCTGGAGTATCCTCATGACCGGGATTTATACACTCAACGTTAAAGATTATATACTTATACTATAAATATGTCTCTTTTTCCCTTAGCAAAAGAAAAAGGGTCAGGGTTGCATCACCGTCGAATAGTAAAGACACATTAACTCAATTTTTAATGCTTAATGTGTATTAATTTTATATCTCTATCTGTTTCCAGCATACTAAAAGACAGAGGCAAAAATTAAGCACTATTCATTAAAAGTTAAGTAAATAAGGCTTAACAATACCATCAAGTTTATAAATCCAGGGTTAATAGGATATTGGTTTTGTTTTCATACCGCACCACCTCGCTGAAAGAATATCGTTATCATACAAAACATATTGTAATTACATAGCAAAAATATACACACACTCAGGCAGGCATAAAAATATTGCCTGTATGCATAACCTCTCTGTAACATTTGACATTGCGATAAATTATTATAAAAATCTGAAAAATCAATGTCAGCCATATATCTTTAGGAAAACAATTTTTCACCTGTTTAAGTACATGCTAAAAAATATGGGTGATGGAGGCAGAGAGAAATGGCAGAGAACCCAAGGAATGACGTTTTTTTGACAGAATTTGCGACGTTGCCGAATGTTTTGCTCAAGTAGCCAGGGGTATGTTTAAAATTTGCCAAGCAAGCCATTTCTATTTAGGTGACGGGTTAGGGTTTCCCTAGAACTAGGGGGCACCTATGCAGGTGTGCTCTAGGTTTATGTTGGTGCAAGTGGCCATATAAGTGACATTGTCACAGACTCCTGACAACATCATTTTTTGAATGTCATTGTCATCCCAATTTAAAAAAATACCACCGCATCTTTCCGAATTTAACAAAGCTTAAATCTTAGCAAAACTAGACGGTGGTTGGTAATTTGGTAAGAAGCTGTTCATTATGGGAGAAGCAAGTCTACGATAGTAAACATAAAAGAACCGATTTCAAGAGGAGGGCACTATCCACCGAAAGGAAGGCACCGGTTTGACGAAAGTTACTAGTCCAGAGGAAGACCAAGAGGCAATCAATTTACTGGAAAATCATCGCCAAAGCGAAAGAAGTAAAAATTGAATCTAAATTTAAAGGCAGGAGGATTACACGTTCGAGGCTAAGGTGTCGCATTGCGCTCATAAAAACAAGTATTTTTTATATGCTTTTAATTTTTTATTTTTAAATATATTTTTAAATATATTTTTTTAATTTTTTTTAAATTTTGTTTATTTCGTTAACTTGATCTGGCCTTATAATTGTTTTGGAGATGTAACTTTCGTCAAACCGTGACCTTCCCTTCGAGGGACAATTCCTTCTTCTTGAAATCGATTTATTATGGTTACTATCGTAGACCTGCTTCTTTCACAATTCCTCCTTCTTGAAATCGATTTATTATGGTTACTATCATATCAGCTAGTTGAATAGATCAATTACTCTGTAGCTTTTGTTTAGTTAATAAAACATTTTATTTTTTTAAATCTGGTTTTTATTTTAAGTGGCCTTATATTTTGAATTAGTAAAAAATAAACAAGTCGTCTCCTTATAAGAAGTTTATACGTGCCAAAAATATAACCTAAAATGACAAAGTCAAAAAGTCAGTGTTGCACATAGGAAAATATAAAAAATCGTATTTGCAGCTACCTTCTGCTGTACCAGTTTTATGTGGAGAGAAGTGTACATACAAGAGATAATAAATAGTAAAAAATAAAGAATGAAAGTTCGAAACTCTAGTTTACTCTAAAGTTCAACATTATCTCCACTGTCAAACAACACATAAAAAAATCAGACACCCAAAAAAATGTTATCAAATTGGTAAAGTGTAAACCATAATAAAAGTTGCATGAAAAGAAATCGTTCTTTTATTATTATTCTTCCTTATGCCATCGTACACAACGCCCAATATAATCTAATAAAAGTCGGGGGATAACTGACTAAACAAGGTTTCATAAGAGCGTTTCACCAACCGGACCGGTCTCGAGAAAAACCAATACAGATCCTATAAAAACTCTTTTACGACACTATGTGAAAAATCAGGAAATATTGAGCTTGTGAGTTATAGAGCAAGAGTCCATGGTTTAAATTAGGGAGATTTTGGTCAGGTTTTTTGTCAGTCTGTTACCCTTACCTTTATTCTGGGCAGGCGCAGTAGCGTAACCACTGGCGCTAATTAGCGTCGAATAGCGACTACCCCACTAAGCAAGGTCTGTTACATTACAGGCTTTCAACGTTGAAAAAATGTACAATTGATGTAACTTTGTATACCTTAACACAACAAAATTAACATTCTATGTGAAAGTATCGCTGGATATGGACCTGGACGTCCCATTTTAAGTGCGAGTCAAGTGTGATTCGAAGGTAATTAGTGTAGTTTGATGAGTTTATTATTATTGTTTCGCCTCTACATGCTATGGGAACTTAAATATGATCATAAGTGGGCAGGCCTGTGTTATAACTGGTGAAAGGGACATATATTGTTTTAGATGGATTGATGGTTAATAGGTTCATATCTAACCATTTTACAATTTTTTCCATTGAAGTCTTTATGTTATTTTCTATTTTTTCCCAGGGATCGCCTTCCGTGAAATACACCTGATCATCAGCAAATGCAAATATACTTCCGTCTAGTTCCAGTTTCAGAAGTCCATCAATTTATACATTAAATAACAGAGGAGCTACAACAGTACCCTGCGGGACACCAAACTGTACTATTTTTTTATTACTTTATTGGTCTTCTATTTTTACCTTTTGTGGTCGTCGATCTAAGTAGCTCTGAAATAAAGAGTTTGGGGTACCACGTACTCCGATGCCCTGTAATTAAGCAAAAGCCTTTTATGACATACAGTGTCAAAGGCTTTTGGCAAGTCGATAAAGACTGCCGCGCATTTATTCGAATTATTCATTGAGTTATATATTCGTTTTGTTACTTCAGCAATGGCATCATTTGTCGATTTGTTGCCCGGAATCCGAATTGATTTGCTGACAGGATGTTGTAATAGGATATATATATTTGTCAAATCGTTGAAGTTTCTATAAACCATATTCTGATGTTGTTAATCGTAGTCTTCATCGCTGCTATTACTACTAACAGCGAAGAAAATGTACAAAAATCTCTCACACTTGCCATTTTCGTTGTTCGCAATTGAAATTTTTAATGGCGGGCGGCACGAGCCCTCAGAGCCGGTACCGAAAAAGCGGCACTCGGTACCACACTGAACATGACAGTTCCGTAATGGAACAGGAAAATTGAAAAAGTGCCTGTCAATGGAACACAAAAACCGAACCAGTGGCGCACCAGTGGCGCACCGATTGCCCCAACGCTATTGAAATAAGGAGAGGTCACATTTTATCGAAAATAGGGATATTTTGGAACGCTTAAAATTTTTACCTCTTTGCTAGCCGCTGTGGTAGTGTTTAACAACCACTACCACTACCACTTATCGATTTTACCCAGAGTTTTTGACACACATTAGAAATTGTCACTTGTAAAAAAATAAAAAATTTGGCTTAATTTTAGAAAATAAGTGTTTTATATGTTGGAATCTGATAATATTTTATTATTTTTAAAATTACCTACGCCAAAATTCTCTAAAACTAACCAGAAAAATGGATTCGTAGCTTACGGCAGTGGTAGTGGTTAATTACCACTACGGAATGACGTTTAGCTATTGCGCAGACGCAGTAATTACCACAACCACTACGAAGTGTCAAATAAGCGTTCCAAAATATCCCTAATATATTTTGCAAATCTGTTCATTTCGTACTGAGGTTGAGAACACGCACCTTTCAACAAAAATGGAAAGGGTTTCCTATCAATCATAAATTGTACCATGATCTCTTGTTCTAAACGTCATTCAACAACTAAAATTGGTTTACTAAAGGGCTCTTGTTGTCCCGATATAAGATATTACAAAATACAATTTAGTTAGGTACAATTTCACCTAGAATCACAGCACAAGCAAAATCCACTTTGTTTTCATCAAATACTCTAATGGTCGTTCTTCCAGTTAAATGCATGGGCATCATATTTTGGAGATTATCTTTTGACACGGAAATATCTTTGGCTGTCCAATTTCCCTAAAACAGTTTGTTGTTAGTCATAAAAACTAAGTGGTTTAACTATACTAGGGGAGACATTTTTTTCTTCAAAACACCACCATTTTTTTCTTCACAGACCAAAAACTATGGTCCAGAGTAATCCCTAGTTACCGGTTCTTCAGATCAACACTATAGATGCTGTCACAAATGTCAACAGATTCCGGTCTCTTCTGATGATAGAACTATATTGGCTTAAGGATTAAGAAACAAAACTAACTCTTAAAAACAAGCAAAATAGGTCTGTGGCAAGGATAAAATTTCATCCGTTTCTTATTGATTTATAACTTTTTCCATAAACAATAAAAATTCTCTTTTTTGTGTGTCATTACTTGTTTCTCGCATTTTTTATTCATTTATTATCTTTAAAGCGTGCGCAATAGAACAACGTGAGTTCTACTGTATCTACAGGGCCCCTATTCTTGACGGCCTGTGAGATGAGTAGTCACCGGTGAGTAATTGCACATATTTAATTCTATTTTAGACTTGAGCGATAGTTGGTGTGCTTGAATGAGGTTATGATATGGTGAAATTTAGATAATTTTAATTTTTATTATTATTTTTGAATGTGATGTTTTATTAGTCTAGTATATATACTTTATTTATAGGAGGTTTCAAAAATTTTGGGATGTTTATGTAGCTTTTGAGTGACCTCATATTTAAATGATCCGTTGAGAAATATCTCACTTGTAGCCTAAAAACATGCCTTTGGACAATACCACAAAAAAGCAACCCCGGAACCCAAACCCAAAACCCAGCATTCGAAAAAGATGACAAATGGGTAACTTCTTATTAGAAAATGTCACACAAGAAAAGCAACTCCAGAAACCAACCCAACTTTTGAACATAATAAGAAAACAAAAAGCCTATTTTATGATTTATCCCAACAACCTTTGTTTTGTTTTTCAGCTGACATTAGACAAGAATGACAGGTTATGGGTGGTGTGTACCCTTGCGGCTTCTTCTTTATTATCTTTTTTTTCCGTGCTTCTCTTTCCTGTGGCACTTGTGTTTGAAGCTTTGACACCCGGTTGCCATGCGCACTCACCCTGACTCAAAAAGCGGACCACGTGACAGGATATGAATTTGCAGTTATTTTAAATGCAAAATCATGTGGCCCGTTTTCGGGAGCGGAGTGGACACGCATAGATGAGAACCGGGTGTGATTAATCCTATACAAAAAAATTACCGGTCCAAATCCACATTCCTCCAAAATCGGCGGGACCAGTTGCTGTCTTACACTCGCCCATACATTTCTTAGCAACCATTTGATTCCGTTGCAAACATGGTCTTCATGATCCATTACAAAAACCCAGTTGCCCAATACGTAAGATTCAATTTTCATGTAAAACTAAAAGACAAGAAAAACAAAATTTTAAAAGTCCCGTGTTTTCGAGCTTTTTTTAATTTTTTTTCTGGTAATAAATAGAGGTCTTCAGGTATACATGGCAAGAACATACCATACCAATTGCAGAGGGTTTTTCGCCGACCTGTATTCAGTGGCGCACCCAAGAATTGACTTCGGAGGGGGTTTTTAAGGATAAATAATAAAAAAAACTTAATTTGAAGTAAAAGGGTGATCATCAAAACTCCCGCTCTCGGTGCGCCACTGCTGTATCTAATTATATTATCCTGCCATGTTTTTAAAACTTAATAGATCTTCTATAAAAAAATAAAAAGGGTAAACAAAAACATTAGAATAATGAGCATTCCCTCAAAATAAGGAAAACTTAAATTTGTAGATTGCACGTGGCATTCTCCGCATTCTCTAATGAGATTTCCATGAGCAACTGTGCATAAAATCGGCTACCCGGTTACCATTAACTTTTTTGTGGGAATGATCGTTATAGATAGAGAAGTGGTGGCAGTTGAGGTGTATGATTTCATCCATATTATAACTAATATAAAACTGTAGTTTACATCCATACGATTTAAGTAAAAATATTGTGATGCTCAGGTGGTGGGGCTTTTTTTACAGGGAGGTCCTAAAACTTGCGAAAAATAATAGCTCTATGAAGTCATTTTATCTGTTTTCTGATTAGTGCTATTGTGTTAAGGGCCACACCAATATACCAAAAAAAATATATTGCACACCTCTAGGTGGGGTCTTTTCTTACAGGGAGGCCTGAAAACTGGCTATATGAAGTCATTTATTCTCTTTTCTGATTAGGGTTAATATGTTAAGAGCCACATCAAGATAACAGAAAAAAATTATTGCCTTTGTCTAGGTGAGGGCTTTTTTTACAGGGAGGCCTCAAAAGTTGCAAAAAATAATTGCTATATGAACTCATGTCATCTCTTTTCTGATTATTGCTATTATGTTAAGAATCACATTAAGATAACAAAAAAAAAAAAATGGACGCCTATGGTTGGGGCCGTTTTTTACAGAGAGGCCCCAAAACTATTATTTTATACAAGTTTTTTAATATTTTTTTTTGTTATCTTGGTGTCGCCCTTAACATAATAGCACAAATCAGAAAAGGGATGAATTGTCTTCATATAGCAATTATTTTTTGCAAGTTTTGAAGCCTCCCTGTAAAAAAAGACCCCACCCTGAGGGTCCAATATTTTTTTTTTGCTATCTTGCTGTGGCCATTAACATAATAGACCTAATCAGAAAAGAGATTAAATGAGTTTTATTTTTTGCAAGTTTTGGGACCTCCCTGTAAAAAAGCCCCCACCTCGAGGCCTGCCATATTTTTTTTGTTATCTCGGTGAGGATCTTAATATAATAGTACTAATTATAAAAGGGATGAAATGACTAACTTTTTGGTGTATCATAAATATTTGGAAAAATATTAACTACTCAAAAACGGGTACCGGGTTCTGAGGTAAGTAATTGTTTCAGTTCATATAGTTTCGAGGCTTCCCTTTAGAAAAACCCTCCTTCTAGACGTCTGAAAATATTTTTTTGTTATCTTTGGTGTCTCTATCAAAACTATATAAACCACCAATAGGATGAAATTATTAATTTTTTACTGCCACCCCCTCTCTATCTATTATTCTATTGTTACTGAAAATAAGAAATAAAGATACTTGCGATCATATCATCATTTATTGTCTTCGACAGATAAATATCTCCGCTAAATGTTTTAAAACCATCTCCAACAGAATTAAGGTACATGTTTTTCACTATTACTGAATCCTTCGCAGTGGTTGGACAAAATTTGACGTCAATGATTTTTAGCGTTCCTGTCCGGCTCAAATTTTGGTTTTCATTGAACATATCCACAAGCTTTCTGGCACAATTTGTTACGCAGCAAAAATTTAAAAATAAAACAAGGAACTTCATTTTGATCAAAAATTAGTCGGTACTTAAATTTTTTTATTTATATATAGCCAGGCGTGCTTGTGTTTTTTTCTTGCAAAGCTTCAATTAGAGGCTATAAAAATATTCGAAAACATACATAATAAAAACATTATATTCATGTATTACTCTTAATAACATGATTTATATGATTTTTTTTAAGTAAAAAAATAGAAGATCGTCATCAACATGAAAGTTAATTTTTTGGGTTAAAAATACCGTAGAAACAATTAATGTTGGTGGTGGTTACTTGCGAGTGGCACAAAGTAGTACAAGTACAAAAGTGGTACAAGAAGGTTGTGTTATCCACGTTACTTTGACCGTATTTTAAAGGCAATTTACTGACACAAATTAACTTGTCATTTTGTACTACTTTTTTATTTTTTGGTTATATGTTATTTCCTGCAGATACAACTGAATTTATAGTCACTAATTATTGATGGGCTGTATTTCCGACATTCCCGTTAAAATGAGAGCCACAATGGTTCTACTGCAAGCTAGCCCTAAATATAAGACCTACCCCCTCTACCTTTGTTCTTAGTGAATTGATCTTAGACGCTCTTTTTAAAGAGCTAGCGATACTAGTGAACTCTCGTCCATTGCCTATGGATCGACGCCCTCTTAGTTGTCGATGGGCCTACGGGTTACCCTAGTGCTATTCTATTACTCTCCGGACACCACCAGACGGGGACCAAAATTTGGTGCACAGATATAGACTAGGCCATGGTTTATTTCATTTCCGTTAGGTGAAAAAATCACTTTAATTTTACTTTTTACGTTACAATATCCTTCTGGCACGCTTCTTTGATAAACCACGAAGAAACTAAAAAAAAAACAACGCGATAACTTCGTAAGGATGTCCTAAAGGGTTTATCGAGTGAGAGGGATTGATGAGGGCCTCGTTAGGACTTCGAAAGGTACATTTTCGACGAGCCAAATGGCCCTCGAACAGATTGGGATGCATATCGAGGGCTTGTTAAGCTGTTTGTGGGGATCTTTTTCACAGTCGTCGTTTCTTAAAAATCTCGAAAAAGATAAGGACCTATTGAATTATATACAGAGTAATCCAATAAAAATGGCCACCGAATTTATCTGGAAAAAAAAGTTTATTATAACCAGGCTTTGGCAAGGCTAAGCTTTAGAAAAATATTTTTAGTGAAAAGGCGGGCCCTAATTTATGCAAGAAAAATGACTCCACAAGTTTGTAGAGCTCATGGTGTGGTGCCAGATAAATCCAATGCAATACAGGTAGTGTGAGAATATTACTTTAGCTACCACGGGAGCGTTGTTTCCAGCGACGCGTCAGCCTGATAGGCTTCTTGTATCATTCCCTCCTTTAATGTATCAATTGAAAGCAACTTGTCCCCTAGTCCAGGATGTAGGCGACCAGGACCCTAATTCTTGAGGAGGGAACGACATAGATTTGTGTCGAATGATCCCACGTCGAACGCAGTTCGTATCCTTGAGCGGTGATCGCTTATTCCATTTTATCAAAAATGGGTGTTCGCGCTTCCCGACTTTAAAACCAGGGATCGGTCCCATTTCGCTGACAAGCATGCGCATAAGATGTATATTTTTTATTCTAAAATGTAGAAGAGGTTTCAAGGAAAAGCACCTTTTTTTCAGGAGATGGGATCACTCCCCGGAATTGATCCCTTCTCTTGAGGGACCGTTCCTTCTCTTGAAATTCAAGAATTAGGCCCCAGAGGACAACTACTTTTAGATATAATAAAATATTACGAGATGCGTTCGACCTAATAAGAATAATCCCAGCCAAATCTCTCGCACCTCATCAGGGCCAATATAAATGTTTTAATAAGTCTAGTTTTTTTCTCTGGAACCATTCAACCAGAGGACTCTCACCTAAGGGTAGGCACAAAAATGGTTGATAATGCCAGTCCTTTCTTTCAGCTGAGGAACAACTTTGTGTCATGCCATTTCCTCCATTACCTCCCTCTAGGTGGTGGATCACCTTAGGCTAAATGCCTTATCCATTAGCCACCCTGTACATACACTTCTCTCAACATAAAACTGGTACAGCAGAAGTTAACAGCCTGTTTAAATTTTAAAATTTTTATAGTACGGCATTGTCTTCCTATAAGTGACAATGTCACAGACTGCTGACAACATCATGTTTTGCGTATCAGTGTCATCCAAAAAAAATGCCGCTGCATATTTCCGAATTTGATAAAGCTGAAATCTTAGCAAAACTACGATAGTAAACATAAAAAACCGATTTCAAGAGGAGAGCACTATCCACCGAAATGAAGGCACCGGTTTGACGAAAGCTACTAGCCCAGAGGAAGACCAAGAATCAATCAATTTTCTGGAAAATCATCCGTGTGCCAAAGCGAAAGAAGGAAAAATTTAATTAAAATTTCCAGGATCCATAACAACATTAGGCAGGAGGATTAAACGTTCGAGGTTCAGGTGTCGCATTGCGGCAAAAAAAATTAAACTAAGTGAGGAAAAGAAGCAGTCTCAATTAATTTTTGCGTTAAATTATTCTCTGAGAGACGAATAATTTTGACAGCAGGTGGATGCAGGTGGATTTCACAGATGAGAAGATCTTTAAGTCCAACAGCGATAAAAAATCAAATTCTGGTTTATCGACTGCCAAGAACCCGACACGAAGACCAGGCGGGAAGATTTTCGGTAAATGTTTGGAGCTGGATATCGGCTAGAGGACATGGTGCTCTATTGAGAATTAATGGGCGATTTACAGCCGACGTTTATGTTCATATGCTGGAAAATGTAATGCTTTCAGAGGTGAGAGTCTCTTATCCAGATTACTTTGTATTCCAACAAGATAACTGTCCAGTTCATACGGCCAAAATTGCGCAGCGATGGTTCCAGGATAATAATATCGAAGTTTTTCCTTGGCCTGCAAAAACCCCTGATGCGAATCCAACAGAGAACGTTTCGGGACTTATCGTAAAGAAATTAGCAAATTTTAATATCATTCCCACGAATTCAGAACATTTAATAGAATTCATCGTAAGGGCATATAGGGAAGTTATTGCTGAAAATCCAAACTTATTTAAAAATTTAGCCAATTTAATGCCCAGAAGACTTCAAAACACATCCAACGGTGCAATGTCATGCTATTAAAAATATGTATTTTTTTAAATTTTATTTATTTCCCTTTGCCGGTGTCTTCCTTTCGAGGGACAGTTCTTTCTTCTTGAAATCGATTTATTATAGTTACTATCGTAGACTTGCTTCTTTTATAATCAGCTAGTGTGTAGCTTTTGTTTAGTCAATAAAACATTTTTGCTTTTTTAAAGTATGGTTTTTATTTTTATTTAGTGGCCTTATATTTGGAATTAATAAACAAGCCGTCTCAAAGTCAAAAAGTCAGTGTTGCACATTGGAAAAAAATAAAAAATCGTATTTGCAGCTACCTTCTGCTGTACCAGTTTTATGAGGAGAGAAGTATACGGGTGCCAGTATCGAACCTCGAGGAGGTGTACGACTCATTCTTTCGCCTTTATCGCAACTAGCGATCCAGAAGCAGTGTTGCTGCGGTTTCATAAAAAAAAGATCGGAAGCAAATAATTACCGATTACATGTTTTACGGTAGAAAATTACTCTAAATGTGCAATTTTTAACTCAAAATTACACTAAAATCGTAAATATTAATGATGTTACAGCGCTGCGGGTGAAATTTTTTAAGAAAATTACACTAGAAATGCAAGAAAAATGATGTGACGCCGCAGGCTTTGATAATTTTACATTTTTAAAAATGTTTTTGTATAAAAATCAAGTCTTTTTAAAATTATCTGTGTAGATACACTACGCAGAAGAGTCATAGATACTTCTTCTCGATAGAGAACGAAGAGCTGCCCTTGCTTCGACGGACCGACATCGACACACTAGAGATGTCCGGGTCGGATCTGACCCGGTTCACTGATCCGGATCTTTTAAAAGAATGAATTGAACCGGATCCCAAAATTACAAAACACGGGTCACGGATCAGCACGGGTCGTTCAAATAATTGATATTTTTCAACTTAAAAATCGCGATTAACGAGCTGCGATTAATGTACTGAACTCAATTCAAAATTCAGAAAGAAGCACGAAACTCTCAGATTAGGGGGATTTACCAAACGAGTATCGCCACCTCTTGGCATCAATGAGATACCACGCGGAAGGTAGCTTTTTGTCCTGCCGCGCACTGTTCCGATCAGCCAAATGATCAAGATCAATTTTTGATAATACCTAGCTCGTAATTCGTAGTCGTAAAAATATGAAAATACGTTCAAATTTACTATTATGAGTCATAGGATAGGTAAGAAATGTAGAATAGAAATACTTGTTTTCTGCATTTCACGAATAAGGTAATGTGGGTGAGATATGATCCAATCCAATCCAAAATTGAAAGACGATTGGCATTGGCTAATTTAGTTACAAAATGGAATCAGGGATCCAGTGACCCACTGTTCCGGTAAACAGTATCAGGGATCCGGATCTTTAAAGTGATCCAGATCCGGTGACCCGACTCGCCGAAATGACCCGAATTTTCCATCACTACGACACAATGAACTTCGTAAAGAAGTAGAGATGTGTGATTCGTGAACGATTCGTTCACTATGATCGAATCACTTGCGAGTATTGAGTGACCGAATCATATTTACTCGATATGATTCAATCAGTCAAATGAGTCAAATGACCGACGAAGACAGAATGAATCAACCGAGTGAATCAAATCGGAACGGATCAACGACTGACTGACCCACTGTGGCGATACACTGAATCGGTTGGAGATAGGTCGATCGTTTCGTTCATTCGTTCCTCTGATTCGAATTCCTGCGCGCGGGCTAGATTTTTTTGGTTAGCAGAGTATGTCGTATTTAGTTGTATCCTGCAGACCTTTTTTTTTTAACGGGCAGAGGGGCCTATGAAACGGCTTAATTGCCACGTCCTTCTATTTTACTACTACTCCCATCCCACCAGGTATAAGTTTACGTTATAACTTAGGAATTCATTTGGGCCAGTTTTCCTAATTTTTCTGTAGATTAAAAATATTTTCAATAAAAAGGAACATCCCCCTTAACAAACCTCCACCATAAAAAGAGCCGTCTCGCGCTTTGACTGTTCTTTTTACCGCATTGCTTTCAGCAATTAATTTCTTCCAAATCAGGTGATTTCAATACCTTTTACAAATTGATTTTTTTGCATTTTTAATTAAAGAACTCGTGCATTGCCAAACCGCTTGCTTTAGGATACGCGTCTCTCTTTGACTTTGAAGCGAAATCACAGATACAGGAGAGGGGAACAGATAACGTCTTCTACCTGCGCAAGAGTTGATAATTGTTGGGGACCATTTTTATGGGAGCTAAGTCACAAACGGCAGCCTACCTTTACTTTTTTTAAGTGCCAGCAGCTGTTTACATTAATATTTGTTTTTTTTTAAAATTTTTGCAGTTCAGTAGCAAAAATTGGTGCTAGAAAGCACGAATAGTCCATCATACAATCAATTATTTTATGTTTAAAGGAAATGAAAATATCTCGAAAACTGTAGCTTTGAAAGATTTGAACCTTGAAACAAAATCTGAAAACCGCATATCAATAGCTGCTTTATTTCTAAAGTTATGATTTTTTTAAATATATTTTAACGTTTTTTCAAATGACTCGGAAACTAAAGGTCCCACGAATTTGGATTACATAACAAAATTTGTAGTCCAGATTCATGGAAACTTAAATCTTAAAACCATATATCGCTACTTGGTTTTGTTCCAAAGTTACAATTTTTTTAAATATGTTATCCACCTTTTCTCCTTTTCTGCCCCCCACCACCCTTCCCAAAAGTTAATCAGTTCATGCTCAGCCGATAGAGGATTTTTGTACCAAATTTCGTTCGATTAAGGCGTTCTTGAGTTATCGTGTATACAGACAGACAACAGACCGACAGACAACTTTTTTTTTTCGTCGAACCTTTAGTAACTCATTTTTAATAAAATTAAGAAAATTTAAAATTTCACGATTTTAATAGTCCCCCATACCATATGGGTGTGGCGGACTAAAAAAATAACACAACTTACGAATGAAAGAAAATTTTCTCATCTAATAACAGATTTTTGACGATCTTACACCGTTTTTTGGGGCAAGACATCGTTTTAAAAACCTGGCGTTAAAGGAGAACACAAACTCAAAGTATATAAAACACATTACATGTTTAAATCAAAGAGAAGCGCAAAGGAAACAAAATACAATTGTAATCGCGTAGTAGCCTCAACCAAAACAAGTGAAAATGGATGCGACTGAAGTCAGAAACCAAACCGCAAATAAAGTTGGTTTGGTTATGGCGATCGAAGGAGGATTTTAGGTGAAGCTACCGTAAAAATGGCGGCGCTCATGGTGTTTGCTAAAATTTTAATGCGCCCCCATCAAAAACCATTCTATTCTTTTCTGATTTCTATGAACGAAATACATGGATCAAGTTAAAATATCAAAAGCTGTTATTGAAGTTATTTACGGAATAATAAAAAGTTCCTATAAAAACGCTTGCAACACCACGCAGCATTTCTTTTTTTATTGACTTGTAACTAGGGCTCTTTCCTGCTACTAAACAGTTACTTTGTTTATACGGGACCCTTAAAAATGGAACAAACTCTTTTTTGTGTTTACGTTTTTGGGAAAAATCCTTATCCCTGATTACTAGGCACGGATTCACCAAGAAGGAGGGTCAACCTCCTTTGATTAAATTAACAACCGTTAAAACATGGATTTCCTGTGGCTAGTTACAGAAACGTGTGATTTTCTGCTTTGCTTCAAATTTTACTGTTAAAATGTTGCAGGTTAAAATATTTTGACCTCAAATATATCAGCTATCGTAAGACGATTTTATAATTTTAATCAATACTTAAGAAGCCAGCTTGTTGGACAAGAGATGTTTTAAAATAGAAATTTGAGGTTTATTTGCGTCTGTCTAACAAAACCTATCGATTTTCCATGAAAATGGGTATAAAAATTGTGTCAACTTTTAAGATCTTTCACCATTTTGTACTTACACTCTAGTTAAATAGATTGACTTTCTTTGTCTATCAATTAATGTGCGTGCGTGCGCGAAAGAAACGTACAAAAACTTTTAAAAAAATGCACGTCTATGGGAAATCGGCTAACAGCTTTGCATTGAGAGTTTAGAACTTCAAAAATAAAAATTCGTAAATATTTTAGTAATTACCTTAAATTTTTGACTTTATTAAATGTAATTACTTAAGTAGTAATAAGGGCTGAATTATTACTGTTGTATCTTTTAGTAATATTTTTTTTTGTAATATCGGATTTTACAGTTCTTCTATAGTCTTTTGATATTTATTGCAATAGGTCTCCGCACGACTATTTTCAACGAAAAGTGACCATAACAGGTTACCAAGACGGTTACGTTAGGTTTCCCTGACCCACTTTGTTGTTGGACCAACGTGGTCAGCATCCTTCAGGTCTATCAGACCTAATTGGGTTGTTGTCCGACGTTTGGCCAACGTCGTTATACCACTAAAGAAGAGCTATTGATTTTGTACAACTTTGCGATGAGGCCACTTCTGGTGCTTGGACGACGACAGTGGGACCTTTTCAGATTTGGTAGAAAGTCATGAAAATGTTGCTCTGGGTACTAAGAATTGAATACCAGACCAACTTTTTATAGGTATTTATATCACTAGACCGGAAAATTGGTCTTTACAGGTCGACGCAGGGAATTTAATGGGTGAGCCGCAGGTGAGTATTTATTTTTTCAAACGATCACAAAAAACATTCTGGTACCTATACCACTTTCGTCAACGTTACGTAATTTATGAACTAACTAATTTTTGTACTTTTAACTTTAAAAACATTAGAAAAATTATAGTGTAGTGCCTGAACCACAAAAGGCACCGTTTTCTAAAAAAAATACATTGAGCCAATGTATTTTGTATCTGATTTTTGCTCCGATGTAAAGTTTTATTAATATCATAATCAAGTTTATATAAATTTTATAGCCAAAACGAGTTATTGATTTTATTGCTGCAAGACACAGTTTCAAAAAAAGTTGTTACAATATAAAGAGTCTTTAAGAATGATTTTTATGAAAGGTGTTATGAAATCAAGGATTAAGAGACATGTTTTCATAGCTTTTAGTTACACCCAAGAATGAATGTAGTAAAAGACTACTACGTATATAAATTTCATTCAAGGATCCTTTCTTGAGAGTGGAAATATTTTAGCATTTTTTTGTCTACTCACCAAAAAAAATTGCTTCAAAACGTTTTTGTCCTAAATACGAAATAAGTTTATGTTTATGAAAAAGTTGGATTTTTACCCAGGGTAAATAAGTTGTCACAAATTGGTTAGTTCTAGTTCACCTGTCTTTCATCTGTGCTTTTTTGACAAGACAGTGCGTCAATCATGGCGTGATTTAATTTTTATTTTTTTAAATAATTTTTATTTTAATATTCCTCGTTAAGAAATGTAAAAATATTAACAAAAGGTGTCACATAAACCAATTGTTCATATTTTCCTCCATATATTGATCAAAAATTAATATGATTAATATAGATTTATCGAGATACAGTTTTGTGTCCCTCAATTGAGGTAAGTTTTATAACCTTGCTCTATAGTCGCATGACTAATGACTCTTAATTTACACCTAGGGTCCCACGAGGATATCCCTAAATTTCTTGGAGCTTTGTACTGAGACATGCTGTTCCAATACCTTCTCATTTGGATCCTCCATTTCTTATGGGATTTTTCCCCTACCAAGCAGATTCCTAGCGTCACGTCAGCTCCAGATGTCCTAAGTACACCTGCCCTATTATTTTTGCCATATCAAATGGCTGCTGCTGGATTGAGGCTGTTTGTTGGATGCTGGATTCAGGCGAGCCTACCCCAATTATGACATTTAAATTATTTTCTGCATTAGTTTCTCATTTTTTTTTTCAAATTTCCTTGAAAACATTTTAATTACCTATTTTACAACTTTATGGCAACAAAATATTGAATTGATACTTATATTTCAATTATTTTTTTTTAAGTGCTCGTATATTGCCATACATCTGCAGGGTTTTTTTTTATACGGTTATATTGCCCTAAGGTTAACAGTTTGTAAAAAGAATATGAAAAAGGAGAATCAAAATTTTTATTTATAGAGAACATATTTTTTTAGAAAAAACCAATTTTGTTAAAACCAAAAGGCTAGATGAATAAATCTATTTAGTTTAAAAAAATACCCCCCGTCTATTTCTTTCTAGGTACATAAAATATTGTTTACTTAACTTTACCTTTCCTTAAATTCAAGAGAGTTTGATACAAACAACTAATAACATCAATAAATTTTTCCCTTTTTTAAGTTTATTGAATCTTGCTCTTGAACTGAGAAAAAGGGTGGTGTCCAGTTAGCAAAAATCCTTACCCAACCTATAATGCTCACTGGCGAACAGCTGCCATATGCACAAGAGTAGCTTAACCATAACGAAGGATTGCTATAATATTCCAAAAGAACATGCCTTGTAATGTAGAACTTTCCGTATGAAAAATTGTACGGAACGTGTCTACTTTCCAGTCGTTTAAAAAAAAAGATATTACGTGACCCTTCCTTGTTTTACTTGATTAAAAGCTTTCCTATGAGACAGACCCTAGACCGTTGTAGTAGAATTTAAATACCAAATATTAAAAAAAAAATATATATATATATATTAATTTAAAGTCGGCGTGGTTTGAGATTGCCTCCTCCACTCGGTTAATAATGGGCGCTGATAACAAGCCGCTTTTCCTCCTAAAATCGAAAATCCTTTCACGACGAAAATTAAATAATAAAATATTCAAACAGGACGACCGAAGCCTATATCCCTTTAATCTAAAATCGGATTTCTAATAAACGAACTCGCCGAAAATTTCGTCCCTTTCGCCATCCAAGAGAGACGAAACGATCGTCTTGCGCGAGGACGAGAAAGACGGCGAAAGAAAAATCGTCGCAGCTCTTGATTTCGAGACGGAGCGCACATAAGAGCCTGTGTTCCGATTTAATAACTCTTGAATATTCATTCGGACGAGAAACATCGCGTTGAGCGCACAGTAGGAAAAAAAGTGGTTAGATAGTCTGGCCAATAATTTCTTAGTAATTTTTAAAAACATAGACGTTTTCTGAGACTTAAGTTTAGGGAATTTATGGGCACAACATACAGTTTGTGAAAGGTTCGAGTGGAAATATTTTGATGTAGAGAGAGCGATAACTAAAATAAGAAAAAAATCATACCACACGGGTCAAAAGTCCTTTGTGATATACAGAGTGTCAAAATCTGAATTTTTTGTATCTTATTTAGGTAACACAAGAAGGAAAGGAAATTTTTTATATTCACACATACACACAAAATTCTAATCCTATCAACCTTTTGAATTTTTTTTTTATTAAGAAGAGGCCACCAGGTATAAATAATAAGAACATATCCTGGGTTTTTCTAAATGTTAAAGTTTTTCTCTGGAATTAAGAAAAATGTATTTTTCAGCCATTTCAGAGGGTGTTTTGAGAGCTTATTATTTTTTTAAAAAGTAAATAAAATATTTTTGAATTACACTGAATTAACAACTTATTTAAGTTTTTAATTTTTTATTTTTTTTCTCCACTCCTTGAACTTTAAAACCCAAATATCTTAAAAACAAGAAAGTTTTGACTCGTATCGCCCATTAACGTCTTGTGAAAAGTAATAGGCTCAAAAATCCATGAAAAATTATTAAGCACCAAGGCTCCGGCTCAACGACAAGTGAAAAATCTTCTCTAAAGATGCTTAGTTAAGGCGCAATTAAAGAATCTAAATGCTTTTGGTCATCTCCTTGTGTTTGGATCACTAAGAAGAACCGAAAATACCAGACTCTGTGTTGATTATAGGAAACTTAATAACGTGACACTAGTAAAAATTGGAATAGATGAAAAAGACAAAGCGAACCTTTTTAACTGGGAATGGGTTGTACTTGCAAATTAAGTATTTTGAAAAACGTAAAACAAACCCTTTATTTTATGCATATTCCACCGATCGCTTTTAACAAAATAAATATTAGCCGAATTTGCATGTGAGGCGTCGAGACGCCAAATTTTAATTTTAATACGCAATTAAAACTCTTGTGTTTGTTTTGGATTAGACCCTGCAAGCTTTACACACCCGACCACTGTGCGCCGTATCGGAGGGGAAGGCGTCCTGCAGAAAAAGACGACGCCTGACGTCGATCAGAGCAAAAGATCGAGATGAGAGACGTTGCCATGACGACGCGGTTAAATTAAGTCATCAATGAATCATTGGCGATGCGGTATATATCGCCCGAAGGGGGGGTGAGGTGGGGGGTGGACGCGCATAAATTAAAAATATTCCCCCCGGCGGCTCCACCGAGATGAGAGACTTTGTATTTGTGTGATCGGAGGAGGGCGGGCGGAGGGGGGAGGCTAAAGCAGCAGGAAGAATGCGACAATGTGGAGGATGGGGGCTGGGGACGAATGTATATTTGTATTTGAGTTTTGTGTGACAGACTAATCGATATATGGTTCGGAATCTTTGCTGAGTATTTTCGAAGAGTATCAAGCAAAACAATGGCTTTTAAATGTTATTGACTATATCATGGAATTATTATATTGGACAAAATCATACTCGAAAATATATACTTAAAGTAAATATTTTAACGTATCGGTAAAAACAATGCCAAGGGACACTAAATTTTGTTTTTGACGTATTTTGAACGAGGCCTGCTTTTATGATGGATGTAATTTCAGAACAGCTGATTGCAGTAGTTGCGGACGTTATGGATATTTATATCGTTACGTTCCCAGAAACGTATGCAACAGTTTTAATCAAGCGGTTGGTCATCGCATTCACCATAAAAGCGGGCCTAATATTTCCTTTTGTGGATGTGCAAGGCTGTTTTTCTAATTCAGTTTCAATTTCGTATCTTGTCTCCCATTAAGGACAATTTTTTTAACATTTTTTTATGTATTGTGACATGCCTTGAAGTCCAAGCTGATCTCGAGAGATTTGCAGCATAATGGAAAAAAAGAGTTTATTCCTAAATCTCGATAAAAGTCAAACTCTTGCTTTTAGTTGAACTACTAAATATATGACTATAAACTTTTGATTATAACACTGAAACAAGTGGAACAAGTTCAGATTCATTATGTATCTTTAGTAAGCGGGAAAGCGCTTTCTTCAATCGCTTTAAAACAAAATCAATTTAATGCTTGAAACGGTTTTAGTGGTGTTTATATGACAAAATTTTTAAACAGTCCTTATTTAAAAGCGCTTGAAGAGGCCCGTATAAACAAAGTACATGATTTACAAAACATTAAAACCATCATCCTTCATGTTTTATCGATTTCAATAGCACTTTAAAATCCTTTACTGACGTAAAGTAGCGATGTACAATCAAAAATATCAAAAAAGCATCAGCATTTACATCGCTCAAACCACGGATAATACCGAAACAGATATCCGAAAACAAAGACTAGTTGATACAATATAAGATGGTTCTTTTTGTAACGGCAGTGGTAAATCGTAATTTTCGCGAGGTGTTATCCTTAAAAACTGTTAGTTGGTTCAAACTGACAGCAACTATAAGTCTCTTTCGAGTCGCTGGTGTGCGAATGGTTGATGCCTATATTCACCTCCTCATGGTTCCCGTTAAGTCCCTGTACGGATAGGGTAGCTAACGAATAAGGAAAGTGGTGACGAAATCGCTTCAGTGAAGTTAATGCCATCACTCATGGTGGTACCTTAGTTAAGAGAGAGGACTGGCCTAATCAGATCATTTCTTCCTGACCCTGAGGTGTGAGTCATCATCTTTCTTAAGTGCATGCACCTTATCTACTGTCTTTTTGAAAATTTTGAAAAGTGCCGTAGTACCAAGACCATTCCACTGTTTAAGATATTTTAGCTATGATATTCGTCTGTGACCAGGACCTTTTCTTCCTTGAATTTTTTAATTTTAAGAGTTCATATTTGTCATTTCTCAATACATGGCCAAAATAATTTACATTTTTGGTGGTCAGTAACACTTCAGATCTTATCTGAGCAGATCGAGAAATTTGTAGGAATCGACGCGTTCGACTTCTTGTTCATTTACTTCTAGTATATATCTAATGTTTTTGTCTTGACTATAACCAATATTTTACAAGTTACATCCAGAGAGTTTCCAGGAAAGAGAATGTGAGACTTGGACGGTCATTGCTCAAGGTGGATCCTAAGAGGGAGGACCCTCATGGAGGTTGTGTTTAGTGAGAAGAATCTCGCATCAAGTGACTGTGTATGTAGGCATAGAAGAGGTGCCTATGAAAGGATCCATCTCCACCAAAAAAATGAAATAAAAATCAGGGACGCATCTTCTTTCTTCAACAAGCATAACCTTTGGCAAAAACTCGATGCTCCATTATTCGCAACCAGTGAAAAGAACAAACGAAACATCGGGTGAAATGGATCAGAAATGACAATCGTGCGGCTTCGCATCCGCCTCGCCATCTGAATGCCGATGATCGGCGTATACAAGGGCCCATTATTGTTATTAAAAATGCCTTTTATTCTCGAATAATATTTTTGAGGCGTTTCAATTTGCTGAATGGTTTGGGAAAGATGTATTTGTTTCACCTAAAACATATTTCGAATTTTTAGGAATTGACTATGCAAATTTAAGTACTATAAGAGTACAAGGTAATCAGGGGAACGTAAGAAACTAAAAGGCTTAATAAATGCTACCAAACGATATCAACGGAAGCTATTCAGGTTATAGCATAATCCCGCCTATAAAACTAATTGTCAAAGAAATTGTATATGAAAATAAAAATGGCCACAGTGAAAAAAACAAAGAAACTGCAAAATAGAAAACACTGGCATCCTGGAAAACAAGATGGAACCGAAATACGGAAAAAGGACAATGGACTACAAACATAAAAAAATGGATTACTATATGACACAATCTAACGGGACATGGATCTTTTAGGACATATACAAAGTGAATAGGGAAAACGGACGACATATATCGGTACTGTCAAAGAATAGACGATGCAGAACATACGTTAATTTACTGTCCAAGATTTGAGAACTACCGCGAAACAACAAGACACGATCTACAGATAGAGAATATGATCATAGAGAACCTCTTCAAAAAAATGATACAACATGATATGATAAAAAAGCCAAGACGAACGCACCTAAGAGACCCAAATAGTTACGTTATATTGCTGAGAATGGTTCCGCCAAATCTGCAGCGGAGGGGTTTAGTCCCTAGGCGTCCTAAAAAAAGGATTAATCGGGCATATTTGGCGGACGACCAGAGGCCGGTCTCTCTGAAGATTTCCCGTCGCTAGAAAAAAAAAGAGTCGAATTGGGTGATCCTATAACAATCTAAGAATTTGACAGCTTTCATGCGTGTAGAGAGATGAGGCACAATTAAGCCCAAAACTGCTTTAAGGGTACTATTTAGACTGCAGTAATCGAATAAGAAAAGAAAAACGAAGTAGTTTTTGTTTTTGCGAAAACCCCATTCCTAAAACAAAAGGACGATAAAAAAGAGCCTGGCAAAAGACAAAGCAACGCACTGGCTGAGATAAAAATAAAATTATCTGCCCGATCGAAAAATTGTCTTTAATTTAGAAAAACGTGGGCCGCTCGCTCTCTTTTGCATAAAGAAAACCCTTTCGGCCCTTTATTTAATTTGTCATTTTATTTTTCCCGCGCTATCGCGAATTTTTTAATTGCCTTGTGACTGAGATAACAAAATCAAAATGTTAATTAAGAGTCCGAGTGTGTTTCCTAGCTAAAATTAAAGAAAAATACGGCGAGCCTTTCTTTCCTGAATATTTCATTACAACGGAAAAACAATCGTTTTTGTCTTGTTTGCTCCCCCTCTTTTTTTTTATTACTCAATTTGCCCGGCTTGACTTTTTAAGACGCAAAATTCAGCTTTTTATTTCCAAGGAAAATATTGTTTTTTGAAGTCATTTTTACGTTTTAATTTGCTTGGCAAACTACAAAAAATAAAAATGCCCATTCATTTCCACAAAATTGTTAGGAAATAAGGATGTTTTTCTGTCAGTCAATCAAGCCAAAACAAACGGATTTCAAACTAAGACATTAAACATACAAAGTACAATTATGTAACATCAAAAAAATTGGCAATTTTTTGGCTTTTCTTAATGAACCACACTAAGAAAAAAGAGTAATTAACTTTTAAATAAAAAGTGACATTTTGTCTTCCTCCGCGTAAGTCACCCTTTTATTATTGGGAGTACATGTGGGGGGTCCAAATTGTGCAGAATTTTTTCAGGGATTACGATGATATTTTTTATGCACGTTTTTTAGCTGGGAGATGTGATTGGTGTCACCTAGGGGGCAACCAGAAAAACCATTTGGTGAATTCGTAAGACCCGATTTTATCATGAAATTTGTTTTCCCGAAGTCCTAGAGTTAGTAATTTCCGAGAAAAATTCGGAAGCCGTTCTTAATGAAACACCCTGTATAATATGTTTTTCGTACCATAAGAAACGTTTTATATTATTTTAAAAATCAATTAGAAGCTGACGAGATCGGAATGCAGAACAGAAGTTAGCTATTAATTAATGGAAAACTTCAATGCTGACTTAAAATATTTTCTATTTTTTTAGGATAAGTGCAAGAGGTACAGCAATTAAAAAGTTCGGCTAACTTTAGTTTTTAATGTTTTTCTAAAGACAATTTTTAAATCACAAATATTATTCGTAATTGCCTACTTATCGATTTCTGCCATCAAATTTTTCAAAATAAAAAATTACTTTCTACAGCTGCTTGAGTTTTTAAACGAGACATAAGATCTAACGATGCATATGCTGAGTAAAAATCAAAATCTTTCTTTGCATGCAATTGACCGACCTGTCTCCTTCAAATGTCAAGTTAGTACTTATATACCTGTCCACCCATAAAAGCTTCTAAATTTGGTTTTATTTTAATTTCAGTTAGGTTAGGTTTTACTAATTAAAATGTCATGCTGTTAGATTCAACAAACGGATTGAATATTACTCGAATGCGAAGATGATTCTCTAAAGGCAAAAACAAAACGATCCTGATTTTACCGAGATTTATACAAAACAAAATTTACAAATTGAATTGATAATTTTGTTCATTTTAATATACAAAGATCCAAAGTATTCCGGCAAACTTGAATATTTTGGCCATTTCGAAAATTTGAAGGCAGAATATCTGTACTGTAAAAACACATCTTAAGCAGTTAAATAAATGTCCGTTTTTGTCTCTTTGCCTTGTTTTGTCCAGACAAGTTTCCCCAGAGTATGTGAAAGGGGCGGGTGTATTTAATTGATTCTAGGTTATTGTAGCTGATGGGCAGCCCTAGATAAACAGCTAATTGATTTTTAGGGAGCGGTCCTTTTATGAGTTTTCGTCTTTGGCTATTGCTGCAATTAGCCATATATTGCTTTTTGCGATAATATTGGCTATTTCGACTTTTACTGAATTTAATTTTGTTACCCGATCAGTTAGCATAGTTATATTGCTTTAGGGTGGCAAAGGCGGAAAAAGTATTCAAATGAAAAAGTTTGAAAGACAAGAATTAATGCTGTTGTGAATATAAAGCTCGAAAGCAAAATAGATTAAAAAAAAGATAGTGCAAAAAACAAATCACAAAAAATCATAACTACAAAACAGAAAATCAAAATCATATGGAATGAAAAGAAGCAAAGATCATCGCCAAGGAGGAAAATTTGTTCAAGCGAAAATTCAAAGGAACATCATTCATCCTGAGGAACCAGAATTTATTTTGTTAACAAAACGTCACCATCAAGGGTATTTGGAAACCCATACTTTTCGGAGGTAACAGACTTCAATTCGGAAACAGCGGAACCAAGCAAAAGTAAACTTCATGGTTCACTGAATACAAGTTAGTTTTATAGTTCACTGAACATATGCTAGTGTATAAGATTAGATAGTCTTAGGTTTTGTTAGCATTCACCTGATGACGATTGTAGATAGATAAACATTCGAAACGTTGTGAAAAAAATTAATAAATAAAGACAATAGAAGTTCGAAACCCTAGTTTACCCTCAAGTTCAACATTGCCTACCACTTTCAAACAACAACAAAAATTTTAATTTTTTTGAGTTCCAAAAAATCATAGAATTGTCATGCACATTTTTAGAATTTACCCAAAGTCATCGAATCTTGTAAACGGTCAAGGAATGCCTGGACAAAACGTTTTATTTGGAATCCCAAAAAAATAAATCTTGACATTGAATCAAAATTAAAGAGATGAAATAGCACTGCACGAAAAAAATATTTTCAAACTATGGTTCCCTAAAATAAATAGTGAAAAAAGCAGATCATAAAATTTTTATCAAATAGTACTTTATAATATACCTACCTAGGGCTAAAGAGTCATTTCTTATCCCGAAGCGGAAAACTTGTACCCTTTATTTTTTGCTATAATTAGGTAATAAAACAAAAATTTCTGCATGGACAGAACTTGGAAAAGTCATGATTTTTTTTTTTGATCTGGAAATTTTAAACTTTGTATAGATGGATAATATTTTAACGAAGCGGTGGCACTAGCTGTTAATAACTTTCCCAAACAACCTACAGAAGTAACTACCAAAATTTAAGCATTAAAGCCCGTCCGCAACATCATAACAGATCATTCAATTTCGGGGCCCTTTTAGCCGGACGACATCAATGTCGGCCATATTTGGGGTAAGAAGCCAATATAAGACATCGTAAGTTATAATTTGAGCCACATTATGTCCATCTCGGGGATATCGGCTCTAATGGCAGAGACCGATAAAGAGCCGATGCGGATGGTCATTAACACGCCTCGGGGGAATAATATCCTCAACACGTTAGAAAAATTCTTCAATAATGTCAACAGAATAAGAAACTGCAAGGTAAAAAAAAGAAGAAAATTATGAGCTCTAAACTTCTCTCATTGATCTGAAATACAAAGGAGACTTTTAACAAAAATTTAGTACGACCCGGGCCTCCCCTTCCTTTAATTTTTCCCTTAGTTTTTAATTTTGAGAATTTATGTTTGCTAGTTCTTAAATTGTGGCCAAAATATGGTAAATTAAACCTCATCTGACCATCCAAGATATCCTGAACATTCTAGTGCCTCCAACTTTTTGCACACGACATGAGTCAGTATCCATGCAATGATTAAAGATGATCTGGCCTTTTCGATTCTTGCATGTTGTTCCATTTTTCATTGAGCTGGTGACTAAGGTATTATATATATATATCGTCGCGTTTGACTTGTTGGTCATTTACGTACTTCTAATATGCCTCTAAAGTTATTTTTCCTAATACTGGAACTGCATCCAAGCAACTAAAACTAATATAAAACCGACAACTCCGTTTGTAATGTTAAAATTAATATAGTTTTTTTTATCTTACTATAGGCTTCATTTTCTAGCGTATTATCTTCCTGATACGAAAATCTTTAAATCTACCAGACAATTTAAAGGAAAAAGTCAATTTATCAGAGATAAAGCCCAAATCTCGGCTGAGCCAACCAGGGCATAAACTAATTAATATATCAATTCGGCGGTCTAAAGGTCCATCTACACCCACTTGCGTATCCAATTCGATCCAAAGAGCCAATCTAGACCTTCAGCAAATCAAGAACATATACTGGTTGCTGCGCAGGAAATACAAAGACCTCTGATAGGAGATCTTATTCGACACTGTGCGCTCTAAGAGCACCTGATGAAGGTAGAGCAGGGATCAACTTGCAGAGAGTGCTGGGAGGAGAACGAATCCTCGTTCCACTACTACGTTGCAAGAGGAAAAATTCAAGTCTGAACACTTTCTGACGCCTAAATAATCAGACATCCAAACCTTTATCTAAAGGACGCTGTTCATAACTGCGAAGAGGGTCTGACCATAAACGACATAAAAATCAATAATTGCTGGCAAAAGTTTACAATCCAGGCTTAACTTAAATGTTGGAAAAACAAAATGGATGGTCATATCCAAGGAAAAGAATATCAGAAGCATGTTTGAAGTAAATGGGCATCAAGTCGAACGCGTGGATTCATACAAATACTGGGACAACATACAAGAAGTATATGGAAGAATTGAACAGGCCAGACCATCTTTTATCAAAATGAAATGTTGTGTAGTTGCGATCTTCATACCACTCTCCGAATTGACTGAGGCCATGTACAAAAAGTTGGAGGCATTAGAGATGTGGTGTTGTCGTAGAATACTAAGGATATTTTGGATGAAAAGTGTCACCAATGTTGATGTTCTGCTTGGAATAAATAAAGATCTTGAAGTTTTATTTACCATCAGAAAACGAAAACTTGAATATTTTGCCCATATTTTGAGAAAGGACAAATATAAACTTTTAAAATTGAGGCAGAAGAGGTCCGGGTAGTAAGATGGATATTATGGCTTAAAAACCTCAGACAATGGTATGGTGTTAGTACTACGATACTTTTCAGAAAAGTGTTGGACAGGGTACAGATCGCGCTGATGTTAGCCAACGTTCGAAGAGAACATGGTACTTGAAGAAGAAGAAAGGACAAAAAGGTTTGAGCGTAGGAGAGTGGAAGTCCGCGAGGGGTGCTCTGGGAAATGACGAAAAGGGTTCGCGTAGAGAAAAATTAACACTTTCTAAACTGAAAAAAAATATATTCTGTCCTATACTTAAGACTTAACTTCAATCAATAATAACATTTTTTTGCACTTGCACTATTAAAAGAAATATAACCAAATATTTTTTAAGAAATACTAATTAACCAAATTTCTAGGTTTGGCCCCAACGAGTCTGTCTAATTTTTAGCATCCCAGCATGTGAAGCTTGTGCTAGTTCAAAGTATTATTATAATATTGGTTAGGTCGTTGCAGTTTAATTTAAGTTAGGTTATAGTTAGTTCGATTTTTTGGTTTAAGAGTACTGTATTTTTGAATCAAAGATAGAATTCCTTGATTCAAGGATTTATTATTCTTAGTTTGATTAAAAATTGCGTATTGGATTGAGTATATCAATTATTGTTCCAAGCAGGCAATCTGGTCGAATAAAGGATACTATTTTTTTAATTCAAGTAATTCTTTTTCATGGTTGGAGTATAAATTTTGGCGATTAAGTATTTGATTATTTAAATAGTCTCTTTGCTTTCCCCTACATATTACTTGGATTTGCTTTAGAAGAGCCTAAATATCCATCCAAGTTATTGCGTGTACTTGTTCCAACTCACTAATATTAGGGAGATTTTGGTCAGGCAATTTAACGGCAAATTTCGTTACTCTTATGGTTAACGTTACCATAAATAAAGGTAACTTCAAGAGGTTAAAAATAGAGCTTTTGAACGTAGTCAATCGTTTGGCGGTAAACATAACCTTACTTTTTTATTGACTTTTGTTGTTTTTTTCTCAAGTCTTTTATTTGCTTTTCTAACCATATCATGGATGAAAATATTAATTTAGTGATAGGACTGGGAGGCGGACACCCCAACATAAATTTAATCAGGTAAATGATTTTGCAAGATATCTTTGGTTGAGTACTAGAAGAATTTTTGTAAAACAAAACAAACTTTTATAACCTAAAAATCTTCCACCACAGAATCGCATCAAGTTTAGTTGGTTGTCTTTTTAACGGTAAAGGTAGTCCCTATTCGACGCTAATTAGCGTCAGTGGTTACCTTTAATAAAGGTAACAGTCTGACAGAGCGCTACTGCGCCTGCCCAGAATAAAGGTAAAAGTAACAGACTAACAAAAAAGCTGACCAAATTCTCCCTATTAATACTATAAAAACGAACTTATGCTTGGATGAACTATCCAAGTACCAGTATAAATTTTTTCAATGTTTACAAAATTTTCTGCATAGTTTTGTTATCAAAATTTCACAGATCAGCTTTATACAATGGGGTCAGTCCATATCAAGTCAACCAGGGTATTTTACCACACCATCTCCGATGTTGATGATTTTTAGTATATATGTTTTTCCTATCAAAAAACTGGAAAATCCAAAATTTCAGACTTTTTTGACCAGTTGTTTATTTTGAATTAATTTTTGAAAATCGAAAAAGTCACTTATTTGTCCTTAACATGTGCGCACAAAATTAGGAATATCCAAAGAACCACTTATAATAGAAAAGTAGGTGAAGGTTCATTTTAAAGCTCTTATAAAGACCTTTCATATGAGAATATTGCATAACATATATTGAAAAAAAAATAAAAAAATTATATTATTTTCTTTAAAGTGTTATTAAACTATTCACAAAATTTTGAGAAGGACAAATCATGGGTTCAATGTGAAAAAATTTATTAAAAATGTCACATGCATGAAAAATCGCCTATAAATAGACAATGCATTTTGGTAATTAGAAGAATATAATGGGGTTTAAAGCGATATTATAAAAATATTTAACAATATTTTATTTAATAAAAAATTATATCCTACGTTTCATTCTGTAGCAGTAATCAGATTAACATTGCCCCCCATTGTAATATTTACTTACAAAACCTCTTTTCCACCGGAGACGTACTATTGGATGTTCCAATTCTTAGGAAAATATGCCTGTATAAACCTGACAATACTTTTGTGAAATACTGCCTATTTATTCCTGTTTAACATTAAGGACACACCTCCTTCATTTTATTGGTCTGTTTAAGTACAATGTGGCGATTTGCTGACATGAAAATTCCTGCATAAATTGATTTTAAATTTTTGGCAAGTATCTTCCTGATACAGCTCCAAATAATCGATACATAATAGTTCGACTGAAGGTTTATCAGAAGTCATCTCTGTGTAATTTTAAAAGTTTCAACTATGGGTGAGGCAAGTGGATGGACTAAATATAAAGTAAAGTGCTGTGATCCACTAGAGTTAAAAATCAAGCATTTTGGGAAATTAAGAAATGTGACCAAGTGGATGTGCAGTTACAAAAATGTCAAAATGGGAATGAAAATCTGTGATGGTTGTAGACTAAAGCTTTCAAAGGAGTTATGTTGTGATATTTCATAAAAAAGAGCTTCAAAATGACTTTAAAATGAGCCATTTATTACTTTCCTAGTGTAAGTGGTTCTCGAGATATTGCTAGTTTTGTACATTCTTGTTAAGGTCAAAATGCTGACTTTTTTATTTTGAAACATTAAAAAAAAAAAGTACGAATCAAAAAAATCTAAAAATTTGCATTTTCAACTTTTATGGTAAGAAGAAAATATATACCAAAAATCATCAAAATTGGAATTGGTCGCGTAAAATTTTTGTGATTTTTTGGTTGATTTGATATGGAATGACCCAATGAGCTTCAGGCTACTGCGAACATAGGGGGAATCAAGTCCAATTTACTCTCCGTGCCGTACGACCGAGGTGGCGTCGAAGCACGCTGCAGTGTAATCTTTTTTAAATTTATTTTGTTTTTATTATTTTGTTTTATTTCTGCCTTGCTCGAAAAACAGATTGGTAAGTTCTTAAGTGAAATAATACACTTTTAAAACTAAAAATGGATGTCTACGAAGTTGCCGAAAAAATGCAGATGGTCAAATGATATACTATCAAGGAAGACCATTGAGACTTATTCAAGAACTTTTTTGGAGAATTTTGTAAATCGCCCAGAACCTACTTTATCAACGATTCATATGTTTGTGCAGAATTTTGAAAAGTTTGGTTGAATAGCGCCAAGACACCATAAAAAAACCCACTGTTTTGAATGACGAGCAGGAAATACGAGATGTGATGATTTGCGCTGCAGTGGAGGAAAATCGAAAGTTAACTAGCCACCAAATTGCCGAGGCAGTTGATACGCCTTCAGCCACTGTCTTACGTGTTCTCAAAAAGAATGGAATTTTGTGAAACAATGATGGAAAGGCTAATCGTGATTAAAATTTTCTGAGATCTATTCTTTTCACAGATGAAAGCACTTTTCCATTATTGAATCGTCATAACCCAACACACGTTCGATATTAGTCGAGGGAAAATTTCCATTTGTATTTTGACGTAAGAACACAGTATCCCCACAAACTAAATTTTTGGTGGGGTGTTGTAGGGAAACACGTAATTGGGCCATTTTTTATTGACGGCAATTTGAATGGTCCTAGATACTTGGATCTACAGTATGTATGACCTCTAATGTATTTCCTAATCGGGTTATAAGTACACGTGGAACTATTTTAGGGCCAGCTCGATCACCCAGCTTTTCAAACTATCACCCCTAACATGCTTGGAAACGTTAGAAGGGGTTTTTATAATAGGCTCGGATATTATCTAGCCAAGCAAGGAGGACTTTTCGAACATTTGCTCTAATTTTTTTTTGACTGGGAGAATGTGTTTGGTTTTTAGAATGCATTATTTTATTTTTAGAACTTGCTTTTATTTTGTTTCTCCTTATTATTTTTATTGTAACACGTTGTTAGTGATAAATCCGAGCAGTTAAAAATAAAACGCTTTAATTTATCAGTGACAAAAAACAAGAAAATTACGTTATCAAAATTTGCGTATTTATTGACCAAATTCCGGTTTCATGGACTACACTTCACATTGCACCGTGGTTAGAGGCGTACCAAATGCAAGCCACGAACGGTGATCGCAAGCCTGAGTGTTGGTTGCTCCACTGATAGGTGTGCGGTTTCTCTGCGTGTACGTACACTGGCAAATTGGGTAGGTTATTTTCTTCGTCTTTGAGCATTATCCTCTTACTATCTTATAGGGACTTCTTTCATGTTATTTGTACGAATGGCCTTCGGGTTCATGTTAATTTACCTCTAATATGCCGCTGAGTTTTTTCTTGACCGTTTTGTCACTTACTAACAAATACACAAAATTTCTTTGGTGCTTATTTTGTGAAAATGTTAAAAATACAAAACTGCGTATAAGCATAAGTGGAGGGCAATCCGTGGCGATCTCGCGGCGACAAAATCCCGACCGCAGTGTCCTTGGATGCAATTTCCGTCCTAAGGGATATTTACGGGCAAGCGATAACCAATTAATTACCCAATCTTAGCCCGAATCAACCCTTTAGGTGCCTAATACGGCGCTTGGTGTCGTAAATCAGTTGTCGCGTCGCACAGCCAATGGTTTACAAAATCCGAACCTTTAAGACTAGATATTTTTTTTTCTGTTAGTGACCGTAGCTCAGGATATGTCTAAGTGACGTTCAAAACGCAATACTTTTTGAAGTCAATAAACATCAGAATTGACTGAAGTTTTAGGCTAAGCTACGTAGGAAAAATAGAGGAAGAAATTAGAACCCAATTTTTTTTTTATTAACAAACTTCGGAAGGTCCACCGCTTAACATGCTAAGTCTCTATTGCTATCCCCTCACCAACTGTCATTTCTAACTCTTGGATAACTCCTAAACGGTGACAGACTGTCAAAAGTGACAAATAGGAAAAATATTGCAAATTTAATTCTCTATCAATAAGTATGTAGGGGTAGTGTAGCTTAAACCACTTTTACATTACATACATGTACATTTTGAAATTTTCTAATTAAGAAAATCAGACTACGCCACTGGAAAAATTGCTCTTAGATCCACGCTGCCAAGTTTGGTACTCGTAGGTTTAATATGCAATATGCAATAAATTTTTCGAATTGGCATCATTTTTGCTTCGATTTTTTCAGTTTTTCTGGTAGAAGGAGTGGTTTAAGCTACATTATCCTTATTTATTAATTTCCCGAGGAGGTAGGAATGGGGACTTTTAGTATATTAAACGGTAGACCTTCCTAAGCTTGTTAATGAATAAAAATTTTGGGTTCTAATTTTTTCCTTTATTCAGAAAATTTATATCTAAATTGCCTATCCAATTTGAATGAAAGGTAAGTAAACTTTTTATTTTTTTGCCAAATAAAATTAAAAAAAATTCTAGGCCTACTGATTCAATTGTTTGAATATTTCGAGTTGGTGGCCTTAAAAATCAAAAAAGTGATACGATCCGTGTCTTAGCGATACCTCCGACATGGGTCTTAGTTTTTACAATATGTGACTTCCACTCAAAGTTCAGAAAATCTTGATATTTATTTGACTCCAAAAAGTATGGATATCACATGACCCGTTTTAAACGTCACATCGATTTTTGTTGAGCTAAAGTGACTGTCAGAAACAAAAGAATGTCTACTCTTAAAAAAAAAACTAGCCGTTAAAATGGTTCTAAACAATAGGGAGCGAAAGGGGGGATTAGATACCATGCTTATATGAACGTGTTTGATCTCATTATCTAGCATATCTTTAAGTAGTTCATGTCAGGTTCTCTCAAACTTTTTAGAACACCGCCGCCGATTTCTAAACTTTAAAGTGTATTTATTTTCTCGTAATCCCGAATTTTCATAGACGGTAGTTTTTTCACGTATTATTTTTCAAACTCAATTCGGTGGCGAAAAACATCAGGATTGTGCCGAATCAATTTTTTCTCGTTCAAAGTGTCGCCCTTTGAAGTGTTGATTCCCTTTAAGAAAGAAAAATGTTACTTTTTCCGTTCAGATGTGTGAAGGGCTTCCTTAATCCGATAAATCAAATCAGAGAGATCAGGAGAGATCCCGCCACGACCGAACTTATAAGAGCTTAGAAAATGGGATCCGACAACGATTTGTGGAACTTTTTAACAATTCCGACTAAATTACAAACATCAATAGTGAGATTTACCAAGATGTAAAACATTACCCCCCACAAGTCTAAATATTTACACCTGTGGGGCGGTACTAAATTTTAAAACCAATTTTCAAAAAACACTTACCCATACAGAAAAGGCACAAAGTTATGATTATTTTGTATTGTTATTGCAAAATACCACTGAAAAACTGTTTTCTTTCTCAAAGACTACACCCTTTTAGTAAATCCCACCATAATAGTATATAGCACAATTAAAATATTGAGATTATCTAAAAGCTCAGTCAAGAAAACTTTCCTTACTCAAAGCTCACTCATTTCAAAGCTGTAGCTTTCATCAGTAGAGGTTGGTGCAAGCCAAGGTACAAGCAGATGTAACAAACTTGAACTCGTTGTTTGTGATGTGAACGCAGCTAATATTTTGAAAACAAAACCAAACAAACAAACCTTGCATTTAAGTTTTTGGATACATTTTATAAATAAAAACACCTTTTAAATAAATACAAAATTATTCTACCCGCGCGGGTTTAAATTTTTTAATTTTATTTTCTTCTAAATTGAAACTTTCGTCTTATATCCAACAAAAGATTGTGTCAAGATGATTATTCAATAAACAAATTTATTCAAATTCTTCTTATAAATCAAACTATGTCTAAAACTCAAAGAAGGTTGGTTTAAAATGCTTAAAACCAAAAATTTCACCTAAACTTAGGACCGTTCTAAAATAGACTAAACCCTTTTAGTAAATCCCACCATAATAGTATATAGCACAATCAAATTAGTTCGAAATACTGAAATGGAAGTTACAATAAAAACAATAAACATAAAGAACTTCGTTAATTAGGGAGATCTTTCTTTATGGTTAATGTTACTTAATACAGCCACGATCTACGAATTTGCCCACAAATTGGATATGATCCATCTCTCGTTTTGGGTTGGTTTCTTACGGGCGTTCTTAAATGTTTTTGTTCAAAAAAAAGGATTCAGTATATTATTTTAAAGTAGGTAGGGATACTTATTAATTACGTTAACGAAAAATAACGATAAGGGCTGTCAGGGTTATCAAAAAAAAAAATCTATTATAGAGCGCTGGTTCCATTCTTGTATTTTTAAGAAGGAAAGTCAGTGGTTATTGTACTAAATTGATGTTAACTAAATGTCATGGTTACGTTAATTCCGTGACAAACACAGGCAACAAAGTTGACACACTGAAAAAAAATGTGTTCTGTATTTAAGAATAACCCTATACTTAAAATAATATAGTTGATGAGAGAATATTATTTTTCTATGTAGGTTATTTAATAATTTGCTTAATCTTAAATTTTAAGAATAAGTCTTTAAATTATATTTAAGAATACTTGGACCATTAAAATAAATATATATAGATTTTACAACACCGAGTCTAATCTCTTAAATTTAGCTTAATTATTATTATCCAAACAAAACCGCATTAAATCTCATAAAGTAACATCTCTATCACAGAGTCTGGCGACAAATAAGTACTCATACGAGAACAATTTTCCATTGGAAATGTAAAGATTGTGCAAGTGCAAAAATGTTTAGGTTACGTTATACTTTACTTCGATTGGTATTTGTATGCCCATCCAATTTTAAATTTTCGTTATTTGCACCCAAGATCTTCTGATCTTTTGTTTTTTAGTTTCTTTTCGGTTGAAGTAACTGAACTTGGAGATTTTTTTAACTTCTTTTTTGTTTTAATTGCCTTAGCAGCATAATCCTACAGGAAATATTAACACGCCAGGCAAATCCGTATCAGGTAACTTGGATAAGTACCAGTGCGGAACGATGCCTATTTGTGAGTGATTCAAAGTTGGAAATCAAAGTGTATGATGGTGTTTAATGATGTATGGTGGAGGGTTACCAGTGAAACCACTGATGAGCCCACGCTGTTTACCCAGGGCGAAACATAGTTCACTCATTTCTCTTTTCGCTTTGGTCCTTTGTGTGTTCCTTGTAGGATACTCATCCAAGTTTGAATTTTCGATATTTCCACCCAAGATCTTTTGATATTTTGTTTTTAGATTCTTTTCGGTTGATGTAACTGATTTGGAGGTTTTTTAACTTCTTTTTTTATTTTTAGTTCCCTTAGGAGCATAATCCTATTGGAAATATTAACACGCCAGGACGAATCCGTATTAGGTAACTTGGATAAGTACCAGTGCGGAACGATGCCTATTTGTGAGTGATTCAAAGTTGGAAATCAAAGTGTATGATGGTGTTACCCAGGGCGAAACATCGTTCAATCATTTCTCTTTTCGCTTTGGTCCTTTGTGTGTTCTTTGTGGAATGCTCATACAAGTTTTAATTTTCGTTATTTCCACCCAAGATCTTCTGATCTTTTGTTTTTAAGAATGTTTAGGTGACGTTATAGTTTACTTCGATTTATTGGTTTAGTAGTAGTAGTAGTATAGGGGCGGCCCGTGGGCTTGGCAATTAGGCCTCTTCATGGGCCCTTTCTGCCATACCCCGTTCCTTACCCCTATGCCCCTACTTTCGCTGCAACTCTCTCTCCGGGCCTCCCTGTCTTCTTTACGAAGTTCAGTGTGTCGGTTCATTTGAGCGAGTGCAGCTCTTCCTACTTCAGCTGCCTTGATCTGGCATATGCATCGCACTCTGCTATCAAGTACTGCGCTGATTCCTGTTCGAGCCCGCAAGCGGAACACACGGGATCTCCTTGTTCAGCCGATTGTGCCCAGTCAGCAGTCCAATTTCCTTTCGGGTCTTGCCTAAGAGCCATTTAGTTCTGGATAAAGGAATTCTAATTTTTAGTTTAAGCAAAAGTTGCTATTGGTCCCAGCAGACAATTTAGACGAATAAGGGATACTTTTTATTTAACTCAAGTAATTATTTTTCATATTTGTAGTATAAATTGCGTGTTGGATTAAGTATAACAATTGTTTCGCCTAAGTACTTCTTCGATTTACTTTAAATAACTTATGCTTGCCTTAAGAAAAGCCTAAATATCCCTCCAAGTAGTTGTGTATACCTGTTCCAACGACTCATTAATATTGAGGACTATCAAAGCGAAGTTAGGCTTAAGAAAAGCCTAATTATCTCTCCAAGTAGTTGTGTATACTTGTTCCAACGACTCACTAATATTGAGGCCTATCAAAGCGAAGTTAGGCTTGGATAAACATGTATCCTCTTGGTACCAGTATATCTTTTTGTCCGTGCAAGATATTGAAAATGAAAGGGTAAAAATGCCAGCTAGAGGAATCATGTTATCGGCTTATGCAAAATGGTAGAAAAACAAGTTTAGTGATAAAGACGTAACGGAAAGTGCTAGAGACACAAATATTTGAAATTTAGTGCCAATTCGCAGGAATTTGCTTAATTTTTTCATGAATCCAGTATTGTAGAAATTAAAATGTCACATTTGACAGTTGATATAAGATTCCGCCATTATTTACTCAATTTTGAATAAGTGAGCAAAATTTTATGTCCCCAACACACTCTGTTTGAACTCGATTACTGAACTCGTTTTACAAGAGCTGATCTTCCTCTTAATGCATAGTATAGTTTAATACGAGTGTATACTCCTGGCCTATAACAAGACTCATAGAAGACTTACAACAACGTCGGATATATCCGATGAAAGCGCATCAAAAGGAAAAACTCGATTTTCTTTCATTTCGTGATTTTTTTCTTTGTGTGTCACTGTCAATGGGAAAACCTATTAGGGGTTAATGTGTTTCGCATTTTATTGGTTTATCCGATTAGACGTAAAGGATACACGTTACTTTTCACTAATACCATTGCGGTTTATTTTTTGTTTAGTTTATTTATAGATAGGAAATCCAAAGACCAATATAGTTTTCAAAATTTGGACAATGTACACGGAAAATACACGGCGGTAGCATCAGTAAAAAACCCTATACCGTAGATGAATTTTTAACTGTAAAATCTAAATTTTTCTACTGACGAAATTGTATTTTATGTGTTAAGTTCGTTTTTATTTTTGTTTTTATGGTTCACATTATGTAATGTTAACATTATTAAGTTCATTTTAGCTATAATTAGGTTTGTTCTCTGAGATTTTTTTTTTAAATTCATATATATTTATTTTAACTAAAATTTTTTTATCTTATTTGATTTCTAATCAATTTACTGTTTCGTTTGTCACATCTGTAAAACTTGTATTCTCTTTTTCTACACTAATATTGCTAATCATTGTATTTTGTTAACATACAATGGAACTTTAAAGATATAGGTATATATATATATATATATATTTTAGCTTTAAAACTTGACACACCATATTTATATAATATATATTGTATTCTTAATATGGTAAATAAAATCTATCTATCCAGCTATCTAATAAAACCCGGAATTTGTCAAACCATTATTTATCAAAACCGGATTTCGTCACACTCGTTGTTTATCAGAAAATATTTGCTAAATTGATAGCGCATTCGCCAACAATACTTACATGAACTGGAGGCGTACACGAAGGTGGCGCGCCGTCACGGCGAAAATATTTTTAAAATAAAGAATATTCATACTCCGTTATTAGTTTTGGTAGTAAATGAAGGTCTTCTTAAAAATTACGTAAGGATAAAGGTGTATTTACATTTAATATACTAATGTGAATACGTGATGTCGTTAGAGTTGCTATGTGTCGTTGTAGCATATATTCTTTGCTGCAGTAATGGTTTTTTAAGAATAACCTGGAAATAAGAGGAACTATCTACCTTTGATTGTACAGATAGTACTTTAGTCCGTAACAAAAACTCTATTAATCTTACCTATCGATTTTTGCCAAAGACCAATTACAAGTATCATAGCCATCTTACCCCTAAACTCACTCTTATCCTTAATCGATTCCTCCCCTTGACTTTGTCACTGCTCTGTTACAGATGTCGATTTTATGATAGCGCGTCTCCGACGTGCCACATTTCTTTATGTTCACCTTAATGTTGTTGTCAATAACATTCAAAAGACATTTGAGGAAGAACGCACATAGGAGGAATCAAATATGAGGGGAAGTGATGCGTCTTTTTTTTTGGGGCGAAAGTGTTTTAAATATCGACAATATCCGGTAGTAGAATAAAGTTTTTTCTAAAATATGCATTATAGTGTGTTCCAACGAAAACCAAAACAGGGGCGTTTTTGTTTGAAAGTTTGAGACAATGATGTGTTTGAAATTAACTCTGTGTTTCGGGCTTCCATTGTCTATGTATTATTTATCACGACTTTCTGATCAGTACAATCTCTGATCATTTTCAGTAGTTTGCACCTGAAGACGATCAGAAATTGTACTGTTTGAAACGTCGTGTATAAATTAATTTCAAGAGGCTTTTTTACATTGAAAAAATTCTTGAACACGTCGATTTTTTATTTGAGGGTGACCCTTTTTGGCCATCTTAAAATCGCACTTACTCCTTACTCCCATATTTTAAATAGGAAAAGTGGGTGAGTAATACCTTGTTTTGAAGGTCTTTCAAATTCGTTCACGAAAGTGTTACACAGAGAAAAAAGGTTTAAAAAATAAATATTTGTTTCCCAAGGTCCAAACAAGTATTTATTTGAATCAAATAAATATTTATTTCTGTCAAGCAAGATTTATTCGACTCAAATAAATATTTGTTTGGTTTAAATAAATATTTGTTTGAACCATGAGATACAAATATTTATTTGGCTCAATTAAATCTTTTTTCTGTGCAGTTACCAATTGCCAATACAAAAAGTCGATTTTCTTTTCGTTTATAGTACACTTTATCGTTTAATTTTTTCTACCTACGAGGGGGAAATTTACCGGCACAATTTGGACTTTTTTTAAAATAAATATAGAGTTGAAAACCCCTATGTCCCGTTTTCGTTGGAACAAAATGTATAAATTAAACAATCTTAGTATTAAAATACTTTTAAAATTTTATTTTAACCCCTTAAAGATTCTACGTACTGTATGAACAGTATATGCCGATATTTTTAATTCATTACCGTTTCAAAAGGTCATTTTACCTTTTCCGTTATTTAAGTTACCTGATAATTAGAAAATAGCCCCACTAATTCCCCAAAGGTTTTCTTTATGAACGGTTTGAACACAATATAAATCCCTACAGACTGACCCCTTAACTTCATTAATAATAACTAGTCAGGATATTGGGTTTATATTTTGAAATATACGGAGCGTTATAAGACATGTGTCCTAAGTTGAATCTATTTTTTAGGGAAACTAGAGTATTAGTTGTCATTCATACTGGTCCTAGGTCAAAATTTTTGATTTACTTCCTGTATTAGTTCCCATATTAAGAAAGTTAAAGCCATTGTTCCTTATGGAAGTGTTCATACAGTGTTTTTGCTTTGTGTTTTGATTAGAACTACTGTTTGTTGATAGGCCAAGCTCCTAATTGGTGAGGTGAACGCCAAAAAAACAAAGTTCTTGCTCCACCTAGGTAGGACGCATGTGAGACTGGCAACGGGGCTCCTAACGGGACACTGTCGCCTTAAAAAGCACTTAGAGACGATGGGAATTGCCGAAGACTCAGAGTGTCGATGGTGCATGGAGGACAAGGAATCGTCCTTGCACGTCCTGCTGGAGTGTCCTGCTCTGGCCAGGTTAAGAGAGTCGCACCTTGGGAACTATCTGCTGGCCCCAGGCGATGTAAGAAAGTTGTATCCCAGAAAAATCTTTTCTTGGGCGTGCAACGGGCCCAGCAAGGAGGCTTACCTACATGAGAATTGTCCCGCCCGTATTTCTACATTCATTCATTCATTCACTACTGTTTGTTTTAAGAAAAGTTCAACTTCAGCTTAAAATTTTTTGTTTTTTCTATTTAAAAATTGAGCTTTGCAGAAGGTGATTGACTCTCTAGAAGAATTTACATGCATTTTAGAGAGGTAAGATCAGAATAGTGTCAGGACTCTAAACTGGTCACCGCACTGAGAAAGCACCTGCACATAATGGGAATTTTACCGGAAGAACCCATTTGTATGCTGTGTGATGAAGACGAAGAATCAGCCTCACACATCATCTTTGAGTGCCCGGCACTTAACTACTGTAGAACTCAGAGGGAGGCTCTCAGTGCTAAAGAGGGTGCTAAACCTAGCGAAGGCATCGAACCGCTTTTAGATAAGAGAATACAGCAAGGGATATAATAAGCAATCAGCTTCAGTGTCAGGGAATCCCTAAACCTTAACTTGCTGTATAAAGTAAATCAATCAATAAAGCTTTGTGGGAACCAAAATTTTTGTAGTGATAGTTAAGACAAACATCCAAATAAGCGTGAATAATAGGGTTTTCTACTAATCAAGGTACTAACTACGAGTATAAACCATACTTTAAAGCCTTGAACGTTTATTTATTACAGGCTTTTAGTTCTAGCTTAAAATATAAAAAGATAAGGAACTCAAAATAAGCCTTTAGCTTGCTTTTAGTTCAAAACCCATAAGGCACAGGTAATGCTTTTGCTGATACTAAAAGTTCTCCAATAAACTTCGCACCACTTTCCTTCAATTTTACTCTGCGGCACCTAAAAAAGTTATAAAATCTTGCCGATCTCTCGCTTCAATCATCCATCACCCATTTTTACGAGTAAAATATTATTCCGCTACGTGCCGAGGTAGTTTTTCTTTTATTAACCAAACCAAATACTGGACAAAACCTACCGACACTTTCAACTTTTAGTGTGTTGGCTCTTGGAAAAATAAAAAAAATAGGTTTCTTACAGACCTTAAAGGGGTTCTCCATCAAAATTACAAGTGGGGTTTAATTTGTAATGGAATCGATGCCAAGTCTAGAAGTAAACTTCGTTTTTTTATATCAGTTCAAACAATCTAGATATTCGATTTTGAAAGTTAAATCCTGCCACTATTTCGTCATCAATTTTGAAGCTTTATCAAACCTTTTGGGTAATATACGCCTTGACAAAATATGACATGCTGCGATACTGACATAAGTTAACATATACAATATGTCATAGTCATGTCTATATGTGATACTTTACATTTAAAGGCAAGGTGTAAGATAGATTCAAAAAGGAGGAACAGTGGTTATGTCTAACTCCCGGTTCCCACCAACATCGTTCTCAACTAAAAAGTCAGTTAACTCAATTTCGTTTTAGTATCCTTTGGCCTGCTATCGATGCCATATTGACACCTAACTGACGGAAAATTCATGTTTTACCTGTTAATTTGGTTATAAATGAGGCGGTAGGAGTTAACTGGCTTTTTAGTTAAGACGGTGTTGTTCCCACTTACGACTTTCTCGTGACTGCTCACTCACGCGTCACATGATGTCAATATGAAATGTTATGACAGTGTGACGCGTGAGCAGACACGCACGAAAAAGTCGTAGATGGGAACCGGGTGTAAGAATGTAATAGTATAGGCTGACTTAAATAAAGTCGGCACTATTTTTTATAGTTCCACAAAAAGGTAAACAATTTCTATAAATTTTTAGGCACTTACACATCTGTTAGGGTGCGGCGCTCTTCTTGGTTGCTGGAGTTGTCTAAAACCTACGTTTAGGCTATCCATCCAGAGCTTTTTTGATCGTAGCGCTGTCAAAATAATGTTGAGTTAACATAATGTTTGTGCCTACCTTTAATAAAGGACGACATTAACTTTCATTTGTGAACTTTATGCATGGCATTTATGCCCATATCTTAGAAAGTAAAGAAAATATCTCTAGTGTGTATGATACCGATTTTAAGCGTTTTTTAAGAGGAATTAAAAAATTACAATAAATACTCGATTTAACCTTGTGCTCCTTATTTATTAAATAATAACGTTATTATCACTGAAAATCAATAAACTGTAAATAGAAATGTGCCATGCCCAAACTGCTGTCATTTTTAATTTCCCTTAAAAAACCCTTAAAATCGATATCAAACACAGATATAATATAGATATATTTTCTTTAGTTTCTAAGATATATTCTTTTGAAAATTGCATTTTTGATATTTTGAAAGCAAATATCTCGAAAACTAGTAAAGTAAAACTAATGATATGGGGTACCATTAGAATGAGAATTTGGATGAATGGATCGAAAATAAAAATCTATATTCTAAAGATGGTATATTTATTTTCTTAAAACCAGTCTCTAGACCAACTGTGTGGTAGTATCTCATAGTTGTATGCTTATATCAAACGCTTTCAAAACAATGCCAACATTTACTACATTTTCGACAGGTTTATGTATTAAACGAGGCCCGCTTCAATGGTGGATGCTATGACAGAACAACTGACTCCACCTCACGTAGGAATGTAACGTTGCAATGTAAGTATAAATTTTAAAATTGTGTCGTCATAATTAAGATTTTAAAAATCCGGGTAGTTTAAAACATTTTGTTTAAAAATATGTTTGTTTAAAAAAGAAAAATGCTTTAAGAGGGAAGGTCAGTGGCTAATAGATAAGCACAATGTAGCACTCTCAAGGAATACTATGCTAAATTTAGGTTAACCAGATGTCACCAATAGACCTCAAAGGTTGACATGACATTTGCAAATGATAGGTCAGAAATGTTAATAAGCGGTTTCATATTGTCGATTTATGTAAAATGGTTGAAAAATGAGTTCACAGTGATAACGCCCCAGCGGAAAGTTCTAGGGACACAAAATTTTGAAATTGGCACCAAAATTCGCAAAGTGGCGGAATTTTCTTAATTTTTGTATAAATCCAGAATTTTCGAAATTTAAATGCAAAATTTGACAGTTGAGAAATACGGATTTATTAAATTTTAAATAAGTCTGAAAAATTTCGTGTCTCTAGCACACTCCGTTTGGATCTCATCACGGAACTCGTTTTACAAGCGCTGACCTTAAAGTGAATAGTCTTGTCACAATGCGAATCCATGACATTTTATTATTCCAAAGTTTTGCTTCTTTACTACTTTCACTGCTGAGGTTTTAGTGGTTTTTGATGGAAGAAACGTATTAGACAAATGTAGATATAACTTCGACTTACTGCGATGATTTTTCCGTGTATCGGTGGCTTTATTTACGATAAAAAAGTTGTAAAAAATTTGCAGTTACCCTGTAATACCTATTACGATATACGATACCACAAAGTTTTTTGCACCCAAAGTTTTATTGACTGATACTTTAGGCATATTACAGGACCTTGTCAAAAGAAACCTGCTCTAAAGTAGGCCATGCTTTAAATTTTGAGAGTCGCAATTTCTTTTTTATTTACAAAAATCGATTTAAATTTCAACATTTACATTGCCTGTAGTGTTCGGTCCCATTGCCGGCCTAAAAAATTAGAAAAAAAAACATTTTGATTGAGAACAATATAACTAAAGTATTTGTAAGCATCATGTAGTAGTATCACCAAGTTTCTAATTTCAAACGTTAGAGGTTCCTTAAAACAGCCAATTTATTACTTCAGAGATTAAAAGCTTTTTAAAGCATGGATCGGGCCAGAAGAGAAAATTCATTTCGATATTTCAGAGCAGTAGCCGCAGGCCGTTTTTCGAATTATTTAATCCTCTGCATGTAAAAACGCGCATTAGCCGCTGGAAAAGCGGCGTATTTGTATAAGTAAAAAGATTAAGGGATATATTAGGGATTTTTTCCATATTTTGCCCACGTACTTGGAAGTCTCGTTTAAAGAAGTTACCAGCACAATCCTAATGAGGAAAATTAAACATAAAATTTTATACCGGTTGTTTTAAGCCAATCAGATGCCTTGTTTTTGACAGGTTGCTATGGGAACAACCCGAATTTTTCGGAAATTTTTTCGGTCAAGTGACCTTGTTGAAAAATTAACAAGTGATAATTTCCCTGGCTTGATAGCTGCCACGTGCAGATGTCAGAATAACAACAGAGGCGTGGGAACAAAATTTAATATGACGAATAATAATTAATAAACAAAACAAAAAGATATTGGTGAAACGTCATTCCTACCGAAATTCTTACGGCGTTAAATTGTCATCGACTTTGCAAGAGGATAATTAATTTTGAGGGATTTTGAGAATCGTTTTTTTTTACTAGGACAAAGGGAAAGTGAAAAAAAAACAAATTGAAACTATTTCAAATACAAAACAACTAGCGTCCAATATAATACATTTGTCTATACACCTATTTTTCCCTATACTCTAGGACTATAATATTGTGTGATTTCAATACAATATAATCAACTTGATACAAAGATGCAAACCTTATTTTACTAGTGTACCAGGGAATTATAAAAATAATAGTTAATAACTGTATGTAAACCACAATATAGGTAACACAGACATTCAAAGTGTCAAAAAAGTAATTAAATAGCCACCTTACATTAAAACACCAAACCTCAAAGGAAAATAAACGCTTGCCAAATTGTTAAAATTTGTATTTTTTTAAAATAATTTTTGATATAAAATTTTCGTACCGAATCTTCCGCAAGCTTGAATTAATCGCCGTAAATTTTTTTTCTGTTGCGAATTTTTATAAGAGAATTCGCACCTCGAAAAAATTTTTGGAAATAATTCAAGCTCCAGGGAGATTATAAGTGAAAATATATCGCTTGGGTGAAAATCTCCCTTGTCAAAACTAGAAATCACACGTCTGTACCAACAGATTTTTATTTTCGATGTGTCATTTGATGATATATAAGACGTCTTTTCGCAACCGATGATTTCGAACGCACTTTTTGAAAACATACGTCACCGATTCAACCGCAACGTCACCGATTCAACCACAACGTCACTGATCGCCAAAATGACAATTATTCCCAGATAACCTTGACCTATTTTCATTATTGCTAAAAATTGACAAGTACTGCCATATTGAACCTATGATTTTTATAATTTGTGAATTTTGGTATGAAGTTCTTAAATTTTTTTTGGGCTTTTTAAAACGGTTGAATTTTTTAAACTCGAAGAGAAGCTTTTTAAGTAAAAAAACTCTTTTTTGAGCCACCCTAAAGAATTTTTGCCCACGACTTTGTTGAATGAATATTATACCTGATGCTTTACGAGAAAAGATGGCTAATTACTTTATCTATACCAGTGCTTACGTAGTCCCCGTATTTTTGTTTTCACCACTGAAAAATATGGCTTATGACTAAAAAAGTACATATTAAAGATTAGAGCTAATTAGGTCGAAACACGTAGGAATGTGACGTCAAAAATTTTCTTGTTGCTGGCTATGAGGGTAATTATAATCGTATCTTTGTTGAATAATATCTAATACAATTTGTTTGTGTTCTTTTAAGATTTAGCCATCCATTTTGCCTCGTGTCTCAAATTTTCTTATCTAGTTTAGAGTTTTTTTATTCTGAGACCTTTTTTACATCTTTGAAATATTCTTAAACTTGGCGCGTGGAAAAAACAGAGGCTTTACGGCTTTCATGTTTTTTTTTCCATTTTTTGCGATTTTTGTTCTCCTGTCTATTTTGGAATTTTCTATTTTTTAATTCTGAGCTTTTTTTCAAAATCTTTAAAATAGTTTTGAACTCTGCGCATTGAAAAAAATTTTGGCTTTCATAATGGACCATTTTTGAAGTTACCTTATTTATTTTCATAAGGCACCATTTTTGAAATTTTCTTGTGTCTTTGTTTTTTTTTGCCTGCCTACTTGGTGTCGCGGTTAACGCCGCGACTTTCAAGCAGAAGATACCGGGTTCAAGCTTCGGGTCTTGGACTTTTTCTTATAAAATTACAGAATTTTGTAAGATTAAGGTAAAACGCAGTATGAAGCGGAGTAGGCCGAGTTAGTCAGAAGGCAGGCTAATTCGATTCCATACCGTCCCTCGGAAATAACGTTAAGAGGACGGTCCCGTGTGATCCATATATTGATAGTGGAGCACATTAAAGATTTCTAGCCCCGACAAAGGGTTTTAGGTCTAAATCACTCTATGAAAAGAAAACTGCCTTCCTAAGGGGTGCTCATCAGACCGGTCTGGTGAGTGGGGTAGGGGGGAAATGAGACACAATAGATCTATTAGGTCTCAGTGGAGGGAGCTGTAAATTGCACCACTCATAACAAACCGAACCTAACGTCTTTGTTTTTAACTGCTATCATTTTGCGTACGTTTTAGTACAAGAATGAAAAATTGACTTAATAGTTTTTGCAAGTATACCTACCGTTGATAGGACTAATCGCCCTAGTAAATTATTAAACAAAAACAATAGAATTGCGAGCCTTAAAAAGGGTAATAAATAATAATGAATAAATATACGTTTATTTTACCAAAATAACAAAATAAATAAAGCTTATACTAGCTTTAACTAGGAGACAGAAGCTGCACTTATTTGCAGCTTTTTAGGTAAATTCCTAAAATTGTAGATTTTCCTTTAACTGATTCTAAATAAAAATTTACTATGCAAAAATAAGTCTTTCTAATCAATTTTGATTTATTGTCATCATTAAGATATAGATACATTTAATTGTTTTTTTATTGTTTTATTTCACATACAGGGTTCCTAAGCAAATCCTTAGGGGGCCAAGCAGCCGTGTATAAGACGCAGACAAACGGAAAAGTACATTAGGCAGAAAAGGATGGGCATGGGGCGATGTGGTCACTATATCTTACACGTAGTAAATCCATTCCAGGTTGTTGTTTTCTAATGTTTTCCATTTTCATACCTTTAGGACTGGAATAAAAATTATTTTTGCTCGACTTTAATACCAAACTGATGAAAGATATCGTAAAAAAAATATTTTTCGGCTTTTCATTTTGTAACCATTGTCCTTACGCACTGTTTACAGGCTGGGGACTGAGATACATGCAAATGCCTAACCTAAAGCGTTCATACACGACCGGAGAAATCGACTGAAATATTTCCGTAGAAACTTTATCAAGCAAATAGGACGGGTTGACGCCTTCGAACGTCCAACCCGGGTTTTGCACTTTGATTCGAAATCAAAAAGAAGGAACAGTCAGATGTGGGGCCGTGCACAAATTATGTAACGGTGATTTTACCAATTTTTGACCCCCTCCCTATGTAATGTTTTGTAACGGTTTGGCACGCCACTCCCCTAATATTACGTAACGATTTCAAGACCACTACCCCCAAAAAAAAAAACTTTTCACTTATTTTCATTCCAAATTTTCTTACTTTCACACAAATGCAAACGCTGTCGAAAACCCCCCTGCCCCTTACGTAACGATTTGTAACCCCCCTCCCCCCTATGACCATTACGTAATTTGTGCATGGCTCCTGTAGTCCCAGTGGAGGAGGGCGAGAAAATTGATATTTTTTTCTTAAAAATTATACTCTTTAGACCTATTTCTTGGCGTTCCCGAAATTACGTAATTTTTGAAAAAAAAATGTAATCGGCGCCATTTTTATTTCGTGCTTTGTTTTTCTAACATTTTTGCGTTCGGTTAATTTAATTGAAAATTTTTTGCCTGCGGCGCCCTTTATTTTCTCACTCGAAACCAAGATCCCCCGTTTTAGGAAAACTGATCCTGTCTCTATTTCTAAATTTTTTCGAATAAAAGTAGAGTATGACCATGGGGGAAATAATTTTTTTCTACGGTATGACGAAAATTTCGAGAAAGTTGAAGAAAAAAATAAAAAAAGTGGCAGAGCTCAAGTTTCTCGTAAAAAAAAAGTTTTTTGTAAAGAAACAGAGCAAAATAAATCTTTTCACCCCTTTTTGGGTGTTACAAATATTGGCAGCCCCTTATTTTTCGCTTTTACCCTCCCGCTAGTTTTGAAGAATTGGTTCGCTACATGTTTCGAGATCATGTCATAAAACACCTCGAAAATATCAAATGTAGTGTAGGGCCAGCTTTATTTAAAATCAATAATATCGCAAGCAAAAAGCTCTGCGGGAAAAACAGCGCCGCATTATTGATTTCTTTGGCTGCTAGTGCTAGCTTCCGGATAGATGTCACTAGTAGAACAGAATGGAAGGAAATTTCATTAAAAGCTAAGATATTTCTTTCTAATGTTAACAACCTCACGAGTTTATCGCTCAGTATCATAAATAATGGACCCTGCCGCCTCCTTTAAGCAAGAAAAAGGTGTGGTTTGGACCTCAAAACATCTAATTTTTAATTAGTTTTTCCTCGATCATCTCATGGTGTGGCCGCCATCTAGCGGAATTTGCAGACATCTTGTCAACGGTTATTACTGCAAATATGATTTATGCTCCCAATGAAAGAGTGCCGACAATTTTTTCTCATGAAAGCAGTCCAGAGATAATAACAAACTGGCACCATTGCTCAATATACCTGTTTCTTTTGTGCGCGCAGAACTTTCTATGCCATTTCTGTTTGATTTATTGAAATCCTATCCCTAAGGAAAATCTTAGGAACCCTGTATAAGCATACAGAATGTACCAACAAAATCGAAACAGAGGCTTTTTCGTATATTAGCAGTTTGATTTAAAAAAAAACCATTGAGGGATTTTTTTACGGAATTAAATTTTGTTTTTGAGATTTTGTTTTGGATAAATAGGCACATTTTATCATTCCATATTTTTTCTGGGATACATAACACACCATATTGACTTATCGGTATATAAAGTCGTCATTTACTTTAATAAAGTCGGCACTCTTTTTGACAGTTCCGCACCAAGGGTAAACAACCACTACATACTTTTAGGCACTTTACCTACCTGTTATGAAATTACTACCCCCTCCCTCCTTGTAAGACTTTATATTACTTCCAGCTGCTCTTCTTCCACCACCATGCTGCGTTATGCTAACGTAGGTTTCGGATTGACCCGACAACCAAGAAGAGCTCCGTCTAGCCTCAATTTTACAAGCTTTTATTTAACTTGCAATGTACCTATCTATGTATACAGGGTGGATTCTTTAAACGGAACGGTGCTCCTAGCGGGTTAGAATTTGGTTTTATAAAAAAATCCAAAAACACGTCAACTGATATTTTTAATGTTCTTTAATCGCGCTATCTCGGATTTTTTTAGGTCGTTTTGTTTACGAGGTATGGCAAAAAAATATTTTTTTTTAAATAGGACACCCTGTATAGTTTAACATTTTTCAATTCTAAAAAAAATATATTTTTGACAATACCACACACTAATACTCTATCTCTTATGGTTTCCAAGATAGAGGCATTTAAACTTGCATGGAATTGTTGTCTATGCTCTGTTTTACGAGGGATATTTGAATGAATATCGAAGTTTTTCATACAGATTTAGATAAAAATATCTTGATTATCGTAAAAGATAGATCCTACAGTGTGATATTGCTGAAGAGAGAATTGTTTTCAGATTTCAAAAATTGCATAACATACAGGGTCTCCTACTTTAAAAAAAATATTTTTTGCCATACCTCGTAAACTAAATGACATAGACAAAATCCAAGATTCAAGCACGATTAAAGGAAATTAAAAATCTCAGTAGACGTGTTTTTGGATTTTCTTATTCAACCAAATTCTGAATCGCTAGAAGCACCGTTACGTTTAAAGAATCCACCCTGTATATGTAATTATGTAACTAGATATGTTTGTTCGGATGGAATCTTGCAACGTAGTTTTGACCAACTTCCCGACATCCGATCGGCTTCAAATTTGGCATGCTTATATAGTTGCGGTGACAAAATAAGAATAAAGTGTGACGAAATTGACAGCTCCTCCTACTCGAAGGGGGTGGAGGGAGGTACAGTTGAAGTACGCCCAATTTCGTTAAAATTTGTTGGGGCACTTGGGGGATGGAAATAACTACTTTCTAATCAGATTTTAAAAATTCAATATGGCGGATTCAAGATGGATGATTTTTGGTCATGTTTTGCTAACCAATTTTCCCCTTAAAATAGTTCCGGTGACAATACAATAATATGTCATTATTAGGCACCCTACCAGGGGATTGGAGGGGGGAAAACACCATTTCAACCAATATTGAAATACGGGGGCTTTTGGGGATAAGGAATACGAGTTTTTGATCAGATTTTGAAAATTCAATATAGAGGATTCAAGATGGATGGATTTTTGGTCATGTTTTGCTAAGCACATCCGATTGTGTTCAAATTTGGTATGCGCTTATAGTTCCGGTGAAAATACAATAATATGGTATTCTCAGGTATCCACCTCCCTTTAACGAGGGAAGTGGAGAAGGAAAAAGATTTAGTTTGTTCGATTTTAATCAAAATTGGCATACGGGGGTTTTTAAGGAGGGGGATTATGAATTTTTGATCAGATTTGAAAGTTTTAATATGGCGGATTCAAAATGGATGATTAGGGGTACAAATCTAAAAATTAAGGGTGTGTGTTCAAATTTGGTATGCATTTATAGTTCTGGCGACGATACAATAATATGGTATTATTAGGTACACACTTCCCTCTAACGAGGTAAATGGAGGGCGGAAAGATTTAGTTTGTTCGATTTAAATCAAAATTAGCATATAGGGGTTTTTTGGGAAGGGGATATGAATGTTTGATCAGATTTGAAAATTTCCATATGGCGAATTCAAAATGGACTATTTAGGGTACATATTTAAAAATTAAAAAGAACTTTTAAAGAACAAGCTTTTATTAAATGCACTCAAAAGTAGAAAATATTTTTTTTTTCTTTCTTATACCATAATAAAAGCGATGAACGCAAATTTAAAATTTTAACTTTACGCTGACAAAGAGAGAATTACAAAAGAAGAACTAAATTCTTCTTCTATTCGAATGATAAACATAAGTATGCTTTCATTTGAAGAAGGTGAGAACGGGTGAGATTGCCGTGCTTGCCAACCTTTTGAAAATGTACTTAGGTTATAAAGTAATAAAACTGTTTATTAGGTGGATCGTCGATGCGACCGATATACGATACCTAAAGTTAAAATTTTTAATTTGTACCATCGCTTTTATTATGGTATAAGAAAAATAAAAAATTATGTTATAATTTTAAGTGCATTTAATGAAAGCTTGTTCTTCAAAAGTTTTTTTTAATAAAAATCTATTGTCATAAGAATTAGTCCTGATAAGAGTAACTGTGTTTTCTTCTTTATAGTTGTCTAAGAGCATTTAGACGTGAAAATTTAAGTGAAGCTTTCCTTAAAAATGCATCATAAAAGATGAGTAAAGTGCCTGAAAATATGTAGTAGTTGTTTAACTTTCTCGCGGACTTCATTAAAGCAATGGTTACTCAATCGTATTAGTAACCATTGATTAAAGTCCCTAAATCGTACTCCAAATACTCGAAAACTTTTCTGTATTGAGAGACCCCGTATATTATTATTATAATTTATTTATTTCCCGTTTTGCCACTGGCTATATAATATCAATAGATGTTTATTGCCTAGATATATTAGGAAATTCGTTAATTGTAGGTTGTAAAATTTTTATTAAAATTATGAAAAGGTTTTTTTTTATATAATTTAAAAATTATGTTTAAAATTTCGTGCTATAAAAAAAAACACCAACAGTAATTTTTAACTACAAAAATATATATACAGAGGGTGTTTCACAACTTATGTATAAAAATGAAAGACGTAATTGATATTGTTTAAAGAACCCCGCATGGAATACGGAATTTTGGTACTTTAAATGGATCATAATCAAATCTTATGACTAGTTTCAAAGATACAGGGTGATTTCGAAAGTATTTACTAACAAGTGAAAAAAATCGTCATGTAATTTTTGTGAGTTTTCTAACAAGATTCAGTTGAGTGTTGACATCAGTATGTATGGGCACAACCGTTTTTAATCAGAGACATTTTAGTGTACCGTGGTCATCACAAAAGCATTCACTTTAGAGAATTTATGTATATTTATTATGTAAATATGTTTATGTCTACATGAGAGTACCGAAAGTACTAAACTACATTTTCACAAATTAATATTTAGCGTGGAAGGTAAGTAAGCACTAGAAGTTTAATTAAACTTGTTGCTTGCTTTACTTGAGACGTCTTTAAAATAAAAATAATAAGGGAGCCGGTTGGTGATTGACATTTATAGCCTCAATCAGTAATAAGGTACCTAAAATTCAACACTGTCTGATTATTCTGAGTTAATTTTCTATGTATAGGGATGATCCGTTCTTTCTCTAACGGTTTCAGGGTCATTATAAATAGGTATATATGCTGTTTATTTTCAGTCAACTAGATTAACACTCTGTATAACAAATTAAAATTGGGGTTATATGTCAACCTTATTAAAACTTACTCTTGTTAATTAATTTTTCCAATTAAAACTTGATGTCACACAACGATTTAGATAGGTAATAATAAAATAAAAAGTAGATTAAGTTTGTATTTATTTAAAAGGTGCTTGCATTTCTGTCACTGTCGAAATTTCAGTTTCAAAATATTAGCTGCGTTCAAATTACAAACAGCGAGTTCGGATCTCTTACCTTGGCTTGCACCAACCTCTACCGATGAAAGCTATAGTTTTGAAATGAGTGGGCTTTGAGTAAGGAAAGTTTTGTTGACTAAGTTTTTAGGTAACCTCAATGTTTTATTTTAGTTTGTAAATGAATTAATATAGTTGTTTTGGGTTTTTTTGTTTGGTATATTTTTCGTGCATAATCAGTATAAACGAACTTATTACCAATTGCCACAAAACAATCCTTTCTGGGGGCTCTAAATTTAAACCACCCCCCAGAGGTGCTCTAAAAAATAACTTTATAACCTCAAACACAGATAATGAAGCTATTATGTGCCAAATTTTTGGCGTATTCGCCATTTGTCATTCTGAAACCTGTCAAAAAATATTAGTTTTACGGACTTTTCTCCTAAAATATGGTATATTTTGAGAAAAAAAGTCGTAACGTTACGACCATCCCTGCAAACGAAACGATGTTTTCACGCATCTGATCAGCTGGAGCTGTCACGCATTCGCCATTGGTTTAAAAGTACACTCGATACTGAAAATTAACTTTAAGTTGTGGTGCGGAGTTTTAATTTTTTTTAACTTAAACGAATCATTAGCACACTTTTAGTGGTAAAGTCATGTCTTGGAAAAATTTTCCCTAATTAAAACATTTTTGAAGACAGCGTAATCGTTTTTTAATATACTTTTGTATTACTTGCAGGCCACTTAATATGCTCTAAAAGTTTCTGACATAAGTTTTGAAACACCTTGTATAATAATGATTTGGATATGTGTTAGCTGATTGCCTTTTTATTATTTATTAAAGCTTTAATTTACAAATCTTTTTAAAAAACAACAAATAGGTACATTTTCCTTATCGTTGTGATCTTCGGACCCTGGACATATAATCCCGGCCAATAAAGCAATAAATATATAACAGCTTAATTGAATTGAAATTTTTATTAAATTACTGGCTTAGTTTTATATTTGTATAAACGTAATATGGCACTGTTTTTCGCAGTGGCACTATTTTGCGTTTTCTCTCTTTCTCAATGTCACCATTTCTCGGAATTTCATACCGATCGTTATTTTCAAAATATCGAAACCAGGCTTAAAAATGTACCCAACGTAACTGAAAAACTAAACAAAAATTTGGTTGCTGTGTTTAATGAAAATGGAACTTCAATTGATACTTTTAATTTGAAGAATGTGTTTTGTACATTGTTGTTTTTCGCCAATGTAAGTACTCTGTGCCGAAGGCAGATGCGGATAGTATGTGAGAATACAGGGATGCTTGGAACAAGTAAGTATATTTTGAACATCGAAAAAAACTAACACTAAACTGACAATTTCCTCTGGATTACATTATTCCTTTTATATATGCCTACTTTAGCAATTAAAAAAAAAACAAGTTTGTTTTTTTTTAAAGCCTGAGCTGAGCACCTTAACCTTAATTGAAGGTACCTATTTTAAGGTAGTCTTACATTTTATTTTAGTGCTGGATGCTTGGTCCAAACTGCCCTACACCGGTATGCAAGTGGCTACTCGATACGATTTTGGCACATACGATGAATGCCTGAGCATCGACCATGAACAAGGTGGATTGAGAGTGGTGGGGAAGCATTGCATTGGGGGTTTAATATTGCCCACTACTTCTAATGTAACCGCGGAGAATATTTTGGATGTAAGCACATACATAATTAAAACATTAAACCAAATACATTTTATTTATTTCATAAGTAACTTTACTATAACAAAAAAATCAAAACATCAGAATATTATAAGTTACAGTCGACATCACAAGCTACGTCTTTTTCGAGCACAGAAGACAAGAACCTACAAAGCTTAACCCGAACTAAGTAAAGGCTCTTGTAAACCTTTCAAATTTGCCATTTCATCAAAGCTTTATGAAGAGAAGCAGGTGCTGCACTCCATCTTACTTTTCATTTTCTATGGTAAATTGTTGCTCAACAAAAGATAAGTCAGCAAATTATGCGAGTTTAAGTTACAATTTTGCTTTTAAATAAATAACATCACCTTTTGTAGACGTCAATGTCGTGGCTTTCCGCATAACTAAAATCAGTCTTAAAAGGAGACAGGAAGGGTGAAAAGTAATCTAAAATTAAAAAACATGCGCCAATATGGATTTGGACTGAACAAATCCCCACTAGAACGAAAAAAATAGCTTTTCACACCTGTATTTTAAAAAGGGTTAAAATAACTACTACTTTATTCAGTTTAAGCTTTATTAGTTCTTGTCCAATTTTTACAAATTCAAGTTTGGCAAAGGTTTCATGTAGTCTGAGGTTTTACCTTTTCGCGCCCTTACATAACCAAAGCTCTTAACTTATTTTTGTGTATTTTGGTATGTTAATTATGTTGTCGGGTCAATATGTTAGTTATTGTTCTGCGACTGTTATGTTTTTTGTTGAGGACTTTGAATTAAATTGTTATTTGATGTATCATTATTTTAGTCCATAGTTGCTCTATCTTACTGCGTACCAGATAGGTGTACAGGAGACGATGTGTACCACATGCTAGCTGTGCTTCCTATTCGAGAGTTGATAAATGATCGAATGTGTTCTACCAAACTATCTAACAACACCTATGACGGGAATGCTATTCTAATTATGTAAGTTAAAACGAACTTAGAACCTTTACTTTAAGCACTGTTGCTTTATTTGTAAGGATTTATTTTTTTTTTTGAATTTTAGATTCATTTTTCTTATGTTTATAGCCATGGCAGTAATATCAACAGTTCTTGATATCAGTTTGCAAGTTAATAACAAAAGTAAGTAATTACTATATGAAAATGTAGGATATATTTATAATTACCTTTTGAATGCAAGTGCCCTAAAAAATGAACCACATATCTTACAAAGACGCACAACAAAACAAGAACTTTGTCTAAGATCTCGTCGTCTTTGACATTTTGAATGCAAGTGTCCCTAAAAAATGAACCACATATCTTACAAAGACACACTAAGATCTCGTCATCGTCATCGTCATCGTCATCGTCATCGTCATCGTCATCGTCATCGTCATCGTCATCGTCATCGTCATCGTCATCGTCATCGTCATCGTCATCGTCATCGTCATCGTCATCGTCATCGTCATCGTCATCGTCATCGTCATCGTCATCGTCATCGTCATCGTCATCGTCATCGTCATCGTCATCGTCATCGTCATCGTCATCGTCATCGTCATCGTCATCGTCATCGTCATCGTCATCGTCATCGTCATCGTCATCGTCATCGTCATCGTCATCGTCATCGTCATCGTCATCGTCATCGTCATCGTCATCGTCATCGTCATCGTCATCGTCATCGTCATCGTCATCGTCATCGTCATCGTCATCGTCATCGTCATCGTCATCGTCATCGTCATCGTCATCGTCATCGTCATCGTCATCGTCATCGTCATCGTCATCGTCATCGTCATCGTCATCGTCATCGTCATCGTCATCGTCATCGTCATCGTCATCGTCATCGTCATCGTCATCGTCATCGTCCTCGTCGTCGTCGTCGTCGTCGTCGTCGTCGTCGTCGTCGTCGTCGTCGTCGTCGTCGTCGTCGTCGTCGTCGTCGCCGTCATCTTCATCGTCATCGTCATCGTCATCATCGCCACCTTCGGTAATATTTGTGTTTTTACCACTTGTTACCCTCATAATGAACTGCAATAAAGATTAAATTGAGAAAATCAGAAATGTCTGTTACCTTATACCGGGTTTAATGAATGCAAAATCCCAAGTTTCAAGTATTACTTCTAGCGTTGTTTCAGTCTTTCTTATTAGGGAAGAAAGAGATGGAGATATAAGATATTCCTGAAATTTAATCTAAATTTGATAGTCTAAACCCAGCAAAACAAGTAAAACTGTACCTGTCTCTGCTAAAGTGAAATTAAAACATTTTAGAAATCATTTTTCCCATCCTAACGGCTTTTTCATTTTACTCCAATGGTAAAAAATTGTTTCAAACTAGCCCAATATCCGGCGGGAATAAAGAGCAAATCTTGTGTTTTCATGGTTTGAAATTAATCAGCATGATGTGGATTACAGCTGGACACTATGCTGTTTTGTGGAGAGCTATACCAGTTGTAAATGATGCCGATGTTCAGAACGTAAGTGTATAATAATAATAATAATAATTTATTTATTTTTATTTATTTATTTTATAAACAGCCAATTATATTATTAATGTTAACCTTAAAACTAAGATGCACAATGGACTATGTCTGTGTGTGCACCGTTCAGTCTATTACATTTTTATTTAGGCGTAACGGCAGTATCTATAACAAATTTAGAACTACTGTTAAGAAAATACATTAGTACAATTTAATTAAAAAAATTTTTATGTATCCATTTAATAAAACTGTCGCAGGTACTATATAATAATTTTAAGAAAGAAAAAACAGTTATATATATGAATAAACATACATATCCACAGGTTACTAATAAAACTATCAACCAGTTATGTGGTTGATGTTTAATTTTCTTGTATTTGTTGTTGTTGTTGTCCTGATAACATATTATAAATTTTTGGTATAGTATACAGCAAGCTTCTTTGGCATAAACTAAATTTGACATTTGGTATTATGAAAGGGGTGATTGATTGGTTGCAGAAATTGTTTATGTTTATTCATATACCTTACAACACACTTTACATATATTTCATTGATTTTCAGAACTTTGAACTCTTCAAATACTTTTTTTGAAGGAAAAATTCTTTTTTTATTTAAGATTGTTTTTAATACATATTTTTGTGTTATGGTTAAAATTAAAAGTGTACTTTTATAAGCTGCTCCCCATACAACTATGCAGTAGCTTAAAATCGATTTTACTAAAGCATTATATACAATCTTTACAGTTTTAACTGACATAAATGATCTAAGTTGGTAAAATTTAAAAATTAGTTTACGTAATCGGTTCGATACATAGCTTATATGTTGATTCCATTTAAGCGTAGGTTCAAAATAGACACCTAAATATTTAGTTTTATTTGTTATTTTTATTTCCAATTTACAATGCCAATCTTTTTGCTGACTACAGTTAAAATTATGAATAATTAATTTAGATATAGAAGTAGTTTCATTAGTATTCATTGAGAAGCACATTAAGTATGATTTTTCTGTATTAAGGGTTAGATAATGATTACCAAACCATGCTTTAATAATTTTCATTGCATTTTCAGCCCTAGCGCAAACAATGTTCCATGTTTTGCCTCGGAATATGACAGCGGTGTTATTAGCATAGCAAATCAACTCAATATCACTGTCCCCAAGTAAGCTCAATATTTCATTGATGTATATTGTGAACAATATTGGCCCAGGACTGTACCCTGTGGCACCAGATATTCTGTTGTATTTGGATTACTTATTGTGTCACCGATTTTTACACTATGACTTTTTTGTGACAAGTAACTTTTGAATAAGTCTAACACAGTTCCACGTATACCTAATTTTTTTAACAGAATCCGATGTGTCACAGTGTCAAATGCTTTCCCAAGGTCTAAAAAGATTATCATGCATTTTTTTGCTTTCCCTGAAACAGTGACTGATATTGCTTGTTAAGGCAATAGGTCTATAGTTTGTTAAGATTTTTTTGCTTAATGATGATACAGGGTGGTTCAATATTTGGCAGAACCCAATTTATATAAGAAAATAAATCCGGTGGCCAGTTATTGGACCACTCATCCACCACCACCCTGTATAATGGAGAATAGACTTTTTTGGGTGCCCTAGGGATGGGATGTTCTCACTGTTGGTTCCGACTGATGAACCAGTCGGAACCCAAAAACTTATCACTTACCACAAAAGCGGCTATCTATGGTTGGAAGAGCTGAAAACATCTATCTCACTCATTTGTGGTGTGGAATCTTTTTTGTACTGGGCCATACAACAGTATTTTTTAATTTTTGGTGACTTTTTATAATGTCAGATGGACCGCAGTGGGAGGGGTGAAGAAAAATTGAATTTTTAACTACCCTATGGCCATTTTTTTAGTGGCTAATAAAAAGATACTCGCAATATATTGCAACTGCCCATTTGGCTGTGGACACATTTTTCTTTATTTCTGGATTCTTGTTGGCCTATCAGTATTTTAAGACACAGGGGAGAAAGTCGATTTTTGGCCAAGTAGTGTCTTTTCCTATGTTGGTCGTGCAGAGATATTTAAGGTAAATTTCACAATTTCCTTAAGTTTGTTAGTTAATACGGACATAAGTAAAGTCATACATAAAACGTATCCCACAAATAAAGGTCAAAAAAGGTGTAAATTTTTCACGAATTAATCAATTTTTAATCAATTAAGAAGAAAAATCTTAAACCAGTCATTTCAGAGTAAAACAACTAAAATACTAATAGTATATATGTTTTAATAAGCACTTATCATTTCGTATCTCTTCTACTTTTTAGATTAACCCCATCGCTTTTAATGATGTATTTGTTTGTAATTGGCTTAGCGAGATACTTTTTATCGGGCCCATTGCAAAATTTTGAACTAACTGCAAGAGAAGGCTGCAAGCGAAGGTGGTGGTCAGTATTCCTCTACATTGAAAATTATTACGATTGGCGAAACATGGTAAGAAACGAAACAAACATCTTTGTAACAAGAAAACCTGGCTATTATTTGACAATTTTTTAGCCAAGAGTTATAAAACTGCTTTTATGTATTATAATAAACAACAAGAAAATCAAGTAGTAAAAAGTATATTGGTTAAAATTATTAAATCGTTTTTTAGTGTCTGACGAGTCTTTGGTATATATCCGCAGATATGCAATTGTTCCTACTAGCCCCACTTGTTATGATTCCAATAGCCTGGCAACTAAAGTCAAGTTTTATGGCTGCCTTAATGGAACTTATATTCTTTTGCGTGGCGTTTACAGGTTTGCCACTCTTTACCAAGTTGTGGTTTCCAGATTATGATCCGTAAGTGTGAAATAATTGTTTGTGATGTATGCCTATGATTTTGTCTTTTTCTATGTAAAATCGTTTCAACTTACCTCCTATCAAAAAGCTTTCAGTACAGATCTTGTCAAATAAATTGAATATAAACTTGTTAACTTGTCTACTTAAATAAATGGAAAAAATCGGAACGATGTGCAATGCTTGTGAAGCATGTGGACCCCAAAATAAATCGCAGACTTTTGCCGAGATCACAAACAATTGAAACAATATGAGGAAATAAACATCATTTAGTAAAATTCTTCGATCTATTTCGGTTCTTTAAATTTCACCCCTCTGTTCCATAAGCAGTTATTGTTTACTGAACCTTCTTTAAGGGGCTAAGTTATTGTTTTTTTTTGTAAATAATCAAGTAGTTATTATTTTTTTTAGAGATTACGATGAATTCGACACACATTCGCGTCTGGTAGATTATTTTATTGGCTTTACATTTGGATTTGTTGTAAGACACAAGAGAAATAGGCCTTTTCTTTTTAATAATGTAAGTCTAATTTGGTTTATTTTGTCGCGTTGAAAGTCCAAAAACAGCGAGTAAGTGAAACTTTTGCCAAATTCTGGAGACATTTTTAAAACGACTGACCATCAAGAATTGTTGAATTATATCCAGTACCTTATCCAATACTTTCTACTCCTGTCACGCGTGCTGCACTATCTTATCCCGACTCTTTAATATCCAGTAAGCTTACCTAAATGGTACCATGGCCTTACAGTCTGTTATCAAGTACTGACCTACCTGATCTTGCTGCATCTGGATGCTGATGTCTGGATCTTAACCCTAAGTATTGCCTTCAGAGTTCCAAATTCTCCAATTTGTGACCTTATTCATCTTATGGAACCTCTTCTTCTGTAATCGCAGATGCGTCTTCTTCTTCTTCGCTTTTTCTGGATCCAAGTCGAAATCAACAAGAGACATAGAATTGTGTCAATGGTTCAAATATTCCTTAGACACTGCCAAATTGGCCAGCGCTCCTCTTTCTATTAATGTAGGCTTAAGGGTGAATTTGAATAAAAATGTGCTTCTTTCAATTAGTTAATCTAAAAAACTGTTCATCAAATTTGTATCAAATTTTGTACGGTGAAAGTTTAAAGCATTCTCCAGGAACCATTCACGTGATTTTGAATAATTTTAAGTTTTTTACATAATTTTACGTATCCTTAAAATGTTTAATTCCCCGTAAAAATTATAGATTATTTTAAAAAACGAAATAAAAACAAGATATATATATATATAGTTTTGAAAAACCACGCGAATGGTCTGTGGGGATTACCAGAAGCCACCGCTGTGCAAAATTTAATTAATTTTTGATGTGCGGTTTATCTGTTTAACTAAGCGAACTGTTTTTAGGATTCAAATTCACTCTTAAGATTAGTTAAACGAACCTCAGCAGCTCCTCTCCTATAAAGGAAAAATATTGTAACAAATAAAATAATACAAGGCAAACAAATTTGCGATTTTCGAAAATGCACAGGAATAATATGTGGTCTTTTTTAGGTTATGAATATTTTTCTTTGGTTCCTAACCATTTTTGCTATGCTTGCGACCATTTTAATTTTACATGAAATAAACATGCATTATGGCTATGTAGCTAAGGCTTATACGTATACTTTCATGAGACCAGTTTGGTGTTTGAGTCTCTGCTGGATTGTGTATTCTTGCATTCATGAAAAAGGAGGTATAAAAACTATTGAGGCCTAATTGAATAATATTATAAGTATCAAGCAAATAAAATTATCACTTATTTTCTTTAAATGAAGAATTCTGAAAGTTAATTTTTAGGTGTCGTTAATTGGATACTATCTAATGGACTAATGCAGTGCGGTGGAAAACTTACATATGCCATGTACCTGCTGCATGGAATTGTTATTATTCAGTCGTTCTTAAACACTAGGACAAGCCGTTATTTTAATGACCTTGAAATGGTAAGGTATGTGGTGGGTTTGTCTTGGATTGAGCTTCCCTACATCAAGATCGATTTACAGTTTACTGTGAAAGCAAAAAAAGTGTCTTTGACACCGCAGATGTTCAAACCTTGCAACTCACGATTCAGGATTTTGGCATCTTTGACCACTTTTTAAATACCCAGTGCTAAAAACTGTGTGTTTTTTTTAGTTCTATATTTCCACCGGAATTTTTGTATTAACATGGGTTTTATGTGTTTTCTGGGTCTTGCTGTTTGAGTCCCCTATAATCATCATAATAAAATTTCTATTGGAAGGTGGTGGAGTAGGTATGTTTTTCAACAGTACTTTTTTTTAGTTAGTTTCTTATTCGAACTAATAAATATAAAACTATTTTAAACATAATTGCATTGATAATAATGTTGCTAATTTTTTATTTTCAGAAAAAACCTCGCCTCGATTGGAAAAAACAAATAATTTGAATGAAGCTCAAAATGCTGAAAAATCACACGACGAAGATATGACAACCTTTGAAAATAATCTTGATAAAAACGAAACCACGTTTTCTGTAGATACATCTAGAGAAAGTAATACTTAATTTAAATGTGAATTAACTTTTTTGCGAAAAAAATATTAAAATTGCCCTTCTCGGAAACATTCTTTCTTTTAACTCTTAAATCTTGAAAACCTACTGTTGAACATGTCCCTTCTATTTTGTGAATTTTTGTACTTTTATGTAGTAGTACCTGCTGTTCTCAGCCTACTTTCTGCCTTTCCCCTATTCCCTAGTGCGCAATGCATACTCTCCTGTTTACCTCTTCTTTTCCAGTATATCTGTCCATTTAAGGTAATGCAGTTCTACGACCGTAAGTGCTGGTGATCCCATCCCCCGGTGTCTCACCGTTGCATATGCCGCGGACCCTCCCACTAGATACCAAGATGAATCATCTGTCCGTCCACAAAAGAGACACATGGCGTTGTCCTCACCCATACAGCAGAGAGTTTCTTTGTTCCATTAGTATACTTATGAGCAGTTCAATTCTTTATTGGTGCTATAGTATGCTTACGCACTTACACAAGTCAAAAGTTCATTACAATTTAAAATATAGTCAGTAATTAAAATTAAATATTAATAGTAATTAAATCCTATGTTTTCACTTTTTAAAATAACTAGACTAGCTAAACAAGTGAAAAATAACATAAATAGTTGCAAAAATAATTTTAGGTCACAAACACAGATGGTAAAATCAATAGTTAAAACTAAATTTAAAAAAAACATACACCAAATTATAAAAAGACATGTAAAAGAACATGTATAAGATTAATAAAACTTAAAATAAAACAGAGTACTTAAAAAAAACAATAAATATTGTATAAAACAAAAAGTACACAAAAACATGTAAGTAAGATGTAAGAGAAGAAAAAACTATCAGTGACACACAAAACAAATTACAAACTAGAAAAATCAGCCGTCAAAAATTGATCCAGGCTATAATATGCAAGCCTTATCAAGAATTGCTTGACTGCTCTTTTAATTGACTTATATTCTAAATCCCTATCCCTGATTGGTGAAACATTATAAATTTTAATACAGTAATATACGGTACCGTTTCTGATTTTAGTCAATCGCTGCTGAGGATGAACGATATTATCTACTTCTAGTTTGAATTGTGTGGAGACTCCTATGGGTTGTGAAACTGGAAAGGTTCTCTTTAATATATAATAAACATAGTAAAACATATTGACATGAAAGAGTAAGTATCTTCAGTCTTTTAAAGGCCTTCACACAATCTGCCCTATAACTAAGATTTGCTAAAATTCTGACTGCCCTCCTTCGTAATCCAAACGCCAAATCTGCATGAGGCGAGTGTGCCCAAGCTAGCATGGCATACAAAAGAAGTGATTAAACTAAACCATAGTAACACACCAACGGAGGTTTCTGACTAACAAGAGAGAGACCTTAATAAATACGTATTTTTTGACAATTTATCCACTACCTGATTAACATGTCCATCCCAGTTTAATTTAGCATCCAAATGAACTACCAAAAAACCAATCCTTAACGAGTGCTAAGGATCTTGATGCTATGTTATCAGGCTCATTTGCGCACAAGAGCAGTGTCATCACTAAATTAAATAATTGGCTTAGGTCGTTAACATAAATAAGAAACAACACTGGCCCTAATACCGATCTCTGTGGAACTCCATGGTGCAATGGTAATTTTTCAGAACTATTTCCTGCAAAAGAGATAAATTGCTCTCTATTGGATAGGTATCTCAAATCGAAAGAAACGCAGTCAAAAGCTTTTGTTAGATCTAAGAACAACAGAGACATATTCTGAATTTTCAAATCCTTTGTTTATTAAATCTACTAATCTGTTAATGGCACTGTCGGTTGACATTTTTTGTCTAAATCCAAGCTGACTGGAAGAAAAAAGATTATTTGATTCCAGGTAATTGCTTATTTATAGTTTAAGTACTTTCTCAAGTCCTATGTCTTGCGGCTTCTTCCCAGTATCCATTTGCTTCTGACTGCGTCTTGTCCGTCCTCAAATTGCCTAAATCTTCTTGTGACCTGTAGCGGTTTTGAAATAGCTACTAAAAAAATGAAAATCTCTGCAGTGAAAAAAATACGATATTGGCATCGTTTTTTATAAATTCCAATATCAATTTTCATCGAGCAGGGACGGAAAATTTTTTCGATTAACAAGCGGACGCAATAAGTGGAACGCTAATCGTTTTTAAACTTTTCTTTTAAAGTTGGAGGGTGAATTTTTATGTAACGCTTGTCCTCGGGGCTTAAAGGACCATGTAATTGATAGGAGATAGAGATTTTTAATCGGGGAGGGTAAATTTGTACCGCATTAATTTGCATTTTCGATTTTATTTAGGCGACCGAAAAAAAGAGATGAGTGTATAATTAAATTGGCTTTTTACTGAGTTTTTGGTATTTTATTCGTTTTTTTTTTTTTTGACAAAGAGATGCAAATAATAAGTTTCAAATAAATATCAAGACAAAGAGACACCAAGTGACAAAAAGTCAGACTTTTAAGTTAACCAGGGCCGTCTTTGGACTTTTCTCAATTTCTTTTTAGGGGTTTGAAAAGATATTGCTAATATCAAATAAATACACTATTAGTTTTTATTTCCACAGTTTCTTGTTCTTTTGGATGTAGTGGGTCAACCAGTTCAGGCAGTAAATGGCACACAAAAAATGACATCAGTTTTTTCACACACCTGGCCTAAAACTCCCTGTCAAAATTCAGTGTTTCAGATACCTTAAAGAGTGGTTGCCATATTGTGCAAAATAGCAATTTTCGTTTTATGGAAATCATAGCCAAATAAAGAATACTAGAGAAATGAGATTTTGCATACAAGCCTAAAATTTCACCTCCAAATGCGCTACAGAGAGCTTTTTTAGAAAAAAATTTGGGCTCTCTAGCGCAATTAGGAGTCACATAATTAGTATGTGTGCAAAATTTCAGCACTCTAGCACTTTTTGTTTGGTCAGGATTTCCAGAATACGATTGCCCTGGCTCTTAAAAGCATTAAAAGACATACATAATTTTATGGTACAGATTGTCAAAGTTTTAATATACGCAAATTATATTTTTGCACACTAGATTAAGAATACCTATCATAAAAAAATTACCCGATTTGAAATAGTCACTTTTTATACCGAAAATGTAACTTTGCAGGTCAGATTCAACAAATACATTTTTTTTTACTTTATCGTCGCGTTTTCGCTTTCCTTTTTAGTCAAGTTGACCATGACTTGTGTTGACAGCTTTTCAATTTTGTCAATTTTGACAGTTTTGATATTTCCGGAAATACTATTTGTTTGAATTTCTAGAATAGACTTAGATTTAATTAACGAGTTAATTTTAGACAAATTTTTGATTGTTGGGAGAAAAATCTAAATACATGATGTCTTTAGGAGGTTTATCTAAGACACAAATTAATATCTGAAAAGTTCATCTTACTTACCAAACTTAATTCACTCGATTCTCAAACTTTCGTCGTGCTCCAGGTGTATTTAAAACTAATTTAGCTGAATTGTTAACGGAAAAATAACCACGTTAAGCCAATTAAGAAGTGATAAGCTCTTCGAAAATTCTGGCAAATACACTTTCGTCGAACCTGGAATTAGCGGGTCTTATGAAAAGGTTATAGTCCGCAAGTCAACCATAAATTTACCTGGATAAAGGACTGGGATAGCATTAATGCTTTAGTTAAAGAAAAAAACTTTTAATAGATCTCTCTGCCTTTTAAATACAATTTTCTCCTAAAAAATTGGATTTTAGGCTATGTTTTTAAAGGATTTTATAAATATGAAATTTTTTTGACATGTTAATGCACTAACATGTATGATAATTTAGACAAAGAAAATTTTTCATTAAACCAAAGACCCTTAAAAAATTAGGCACTATTAAAACTTGTGTAAATAAAATGATAAAAGTAAGAAATTCTTTGTTGTACTTTTAACTACCTGATCCAAAGCCTAGAGTATTTAGGGTGCGTGAAGAAAAAAACGGTCCAATAGACCTTTATTTAAAAAATATAACATGATAAAATATTGTATATTTACGAGGGAAGGTGGACAAGCACAGGTGAAAAAATATTTTAAATGATAGACAAAAGATTTCAATTAGGGGCTTCAGTGGAAAATTTCGCTGGAGAATGGCGAAATTTGTTCGATTTTTGTATACTCGATTCCAAAAATCTTCGGATCAGTTTGACAAAACATCTGCTGACATCAAAAACCAGCTGATGACAGTTTTGGTAATTTTGTTTTACCACAAATCAAAACTGAATTCAGAAGATAATTGTTTAGTGCCTTTTTATATTGATACACTTTTAAACCTACCATAATTTGATGATTTTAACAACAAAATTGACTGTTACAAAGTTTAACCGCTTTATCATGGTTCTATATAAACAAATCCATTTCCTACTCAATTAAATTTTACAAACTTAAATTTTAGAAATTTAAATTTTACAAATTTAAATTTACTACTTACACAGGCTTCTTTCGAATTCTGCTTCGTAACTGATGAAATAGCCAAATCAAAGGCAAAGCAAGAATACAAAAACTTTTAAAAAGCGGCAAAAATTTTTCGAAAACTTTAGGAAGATTCTGACAGTAAGATCTAATTTTTTAAGTGATTGCTTATCCAAAGTTTTGTATTTTTGTTGTAAGCTTCCGGTTTATAACCGATGAGGTAGCCGTGAAAATCCAATAATTACTGATTTAAATTATTATTAAAGTAGATTAAAATATTTTGGAAAACGTGCGCGAGGGTGCGAAAGTTTTCCCTTATATTGGGAAATTATCTTGTTAGGCAACCCTTCCTTATATTTCCATTAGGGCAAAATTCTATTGTAATACCTAAATTAGGTGTTGATAAGCAACCTAATAATGGTAGAACAAGCGAGTTAAAGGTTCCAAACCATCAAGGTTATTAAGTAAATGAAAAAGCTGACGAACTGGCCAGACAGGGCTCGGCATTGGTATTTGCAGCAATGAAACTTTTCTGTTGGATTGCTCAGGCAAAAGCCAAGCAATCCATAAAACAGTGGATCACCGAGTGAACCAAAAGAACCCGGACACAATCTCCCGGTGAAAGACAGGTAAAGACATCATTGAGAAACGCTTGCCTTAATTAACTGCAGAACTTCCAAGCAAACACAGGAAGACCATCTGACAAATTGACGGAAGAAGAATAATGTCACTTCTGTCGAAAAGAGTCTCACTAGGAGACCCAAAGTTGCCTCTACCAGAAAGCTACACCCAAGAATCACTGACAAAACCTCTAGGCAAAATCAAAAGGGCGCCATTACAACTTGTTCTGTAATAGCAAAACAAGGAAAAAGGGGGAAACACAAGAATCTGCAATGGTCCAAAATCTAATCTAATCTATATTTTTTGACAAAGTTATGATTGTTTTCCACAAACCAAAACTACACTTTTTTGCACTCGACGCGCGATTCGCTAACAACTTTAGCAGGAGATGATAATCAATGTTGATTATAACTTTAAAAAAACCTCCAAATCGGTTACATCAACCGAAAAGAATCTAAAAACAAAAGATCAAAAGATCTTGGGTGGAAATAACGAAAATGCAAACCTGGATGAGCATCCCACAAGGAACACACAAAAGATCAAAGTGAGAAGAGAAATGATTAAACGATGTTTCGCTCTGGGTAACCAGCGTGAGCTCGTCAGTGGTTCCACTGGTCACCCTCCCCATACATCATGAAACATCATCATACACTTTGTATCACTCACAAATAGGCATCGTTCCGCACTGGTACTTATCCAAGTTACCTGATACGGATTCGTCCTGGCGTGTTAATATTTCCAATAGGATTATGCTCCTAAGGCCATTAAAAAACGAAAAAGGAAGTTAAAAAACCTCCAAATCGGTTACATCAACCGAAAAGAATCTAAAAACAAAAGATCTTGGGTGAAAATAACGAAAATGCAAAGCTGGATGATCCCACAAGGAACACACAAAGGACCAAAGTGGTTGGTAAATAATCTCTAGAATTTTCATTGGATATAGAATTACTGAGCCTACTATATATATTACCTACATTCACAAAAAAATTTAAACTTAAATTTCTGCGGATACTGACGCATCTTATACAAGTTTTCTGCTGAGTGCTTGTAGACAGTTATCGTAAAAGAGTTCTCCACGGAATGACCCGATTACCAATGTAAACAACTTATCAACAAATCGATCTTTTGAAATTTGAACTGCATACTAATTTTTCAATTACCAACAATTTTCTTATGATACACGAACGCATCATTTCAAGCGACAAGAGACACGTGACAATTGACAAATGACCTTTATTTGTCTAATTAAAGATCGAGTGTTTCGGAAGCGTAGTGGGATGTTAGTGAGTAAAAATATGCTAAGGTCACTAATCAAAATAGATTGTCTGTAGAATTGATATAGAATTCGTTAATAAAAATTGTAGATAAATACTAAATCATTTTTTGTTTGTTTTTTTTTATACTAAATAATTTGTGAGCACAACACAACACTTGAAATTCTTAATACATTTACTTATCATATGTCTGTAGTAGTTTTTTCTTTAGCTAATAAGACCAAATTGCGAGCTTGTGACTACAATTTGATTTTTAAGATCTCTTGTAGAAATTCCAGGGTGCCTACAATTATGACAGTATCATCAGCAGCTGTTTGTAGATGAAGTGCAATATGTATTATTTTATTAGTTATATATTACAACTAAGACTTGAATACCAACTAAAGCTTGTCCCGAACTATCCACGAAATCAAAACTGTATGCCCCTCATACAGTATTTGCACTTTTCATAAATTCTTTTATGGATTGTTTATTGTCCTTTTAGTTTCAATACATTGATTATGCCGGCCGCCGTAGCGCAGCGTATCTGCCTGCCGCACGGAAGGTTCCGGGTTCGAATCCCGGCTAGGTGCATGGATATTTTGTGTTTGTTGAAACTGGGCATTGATCCTATAATGGATGGAAAGTCCCAGTATTAAAAAAAAACACATTAATTATTTTACAGTGACCTTAGCTCCACGTTGCGGGTGGCCCACGGTATCAAACCGGGGAGACGCCCGATACAATTGAAAGATAGCTTACCTACGCCTTTATTGTTTGAATGGTATTCCGCGTGACGGTATGATAATTCAGGAACGCTCTTTTGGTCACTGTTCAGGTCACATTGCAAAACGAGTCAAAATATACCAATTTAAGGAGTTATACAGGGTGTTTTAAATTCGATGTTCACCATGGGGATCTCCTAAACGGTAGGAGATACGAAAAGGTTTAAATTAGGGCAAAGGGGCGCAATTTGATGGTTTGCTCAAAACTAAAAAAAAGTTTACAAATTCCGGATACTTCCGGAGGCGGAAAACACCGAAATCTTCATTTTTGGTTTTTATTTTTCTGCGCCCTTATTCTTAAAGCTGTCAAAAAACGCTTAAAACTTTCTACAGGCACTTTTTTAGGATCTACCTAGTGAGAAGTCCGTTTTTGAGATTTGACATTTCAGTGTGACAGGAGCACTGTCAAGTTCATTTTCTCTTATGGACACATCCTTTTTTTCTTCTGGCGTTTGGTTCAGAAAGGATAGCAGATAACATTTTGCAAGCTTATTTTAACAAGTCACCTGACGTTTTGGGTTTATTGAACATCATCAGCCCAAATTTAATTTTTGCTTTAAAGTTACTCAAGATATTTTGGAAATAATAAATAACTTTACCTAATATTTTGAAAATGCGTTTTTTTTCTTTGTTTTTTAATCTTTTAATTTGGGCTGTAAAATATCTGTCATCCTTTATGAACGAAACGGCAGGAGAAAAAAAGCATTGTCCATAAGAAAAAATGAACTTGAGAGAGCTCCTGTCACACTGAAATGACAAATCTCGAAAACGGACCTCTCATTAGGTAGACCTTAGAAAGGTGCCTGTAGAAAGTTTTAAGCGTTTTTTGACAGCTTTAGGAATAAAGGCGCAGAAAAATTAAAATTAAAAATAAAGATTTCGGTTTTTTTTGCCTATCTCCGGAAGTACCTGGAACTTGTAAACTTTTTTTTTGGTTTTGAGCAAAGCATCCAATTGCGCAACTTTGCCCTAATTTAAACCTTTTCTTATCTTCTACCGTTTAGGAGATCCCATGGTGAGCATCGAATTTGGAGCACCCTGTATACGTTCGGGCGCTAGGAAACTAAGGGTTGTTATTAATTTATGTTAAGGACGTAATAGTTATTTTATCTAAACCAACCACAAAGTATCGAATAGCTTACTTTTTGAAGTGTTTGTAAAACAATCATCTGAAAATTGTTGAAACTAGGGAGCCTAAAACTCCTTTTTTTGTTTACCACGATATTTCGCGAACGGCTTAACTAAGTGTACGAAAGGTTTTTTTATTAGGAGAAAAACTATTATTTTTCATTTTATACTGACTACATACTCCTTCAACCTACCTCATCCACCACTAGTCATGAGTATATCGAAGGAGTAGTCATCAGTATCATAATGCGTAGGTCGTAATATATACCAGCTGTCACTCATCATTTCACGTTTCCATTGGCTCACGATCTAAAAAATATTTCGCGCTTCATTCGTTCAGCGGTTTTCTTCCCATTACACGACTATACATGGAGGATGAAGTTTGATTTGATTACAATGCTCTACAAAAGAAAATTTAATTTTTTTAATTAATTTTGTTTTGGGAAACTAAAGGAAAAGTTAGTTTTGTACGAATATTTCTTGATGTTTTGTTTTTTGCTAAGCAAAGGAGTACTACCGCTATTTTTTTTCAAGGAGTGAGGAAGTGCTGAGTTTATCACCCAAGAGCGCCACTCTTAAATATCGAGAAAGGGATCGATCAATTGACAGCCAACGCAAATCAAATGCAGACGATCGTTTGCATGAAATTTTTCTTGTTTAACCTAAATGTGGACCAGCCTCGTCCTAGGTATTAAGTTCCAGAAGCCATACAGCATTTGGCTAGACTTTTTAAAAAGAATTAGGTATTTTTGGAATCAGAAAGGAAAAAATTAAACAGGCCAGATCATACTTATCAAAATGGAATTAGTGTTGTCTAGTTTTTCTTGGACTGGAGGCATGAACCCTGAGTGAGGCTATATGGAAAAAAAGGGGAGTTGAAAACAAAAATGTTTATTTTCGTGCAAAAACTGCAACTTTTCATTTATGTGGAAAAAGTTGGAGATATTCGAGATGTGGTCGTATCGTAGATATCTTGGATAGGCAGAGTAACTAATGTTCGTGTTCTGTTCAGAATAAACTAAAAAATCAACATCAAGAAACGAAAACTATTATCAATATTTTGAAAGAAATAAACTCTTAAAAATTAATAATAATAGAAGGTAGAAGAGGTCCGGGTCGTATCATGGCTTAAAAATCTTGGACATGATGCAGATCGCGGTGATAATATTCAACGTTCGAAGAGAGCACTAGAAGAAGATTTAGCACCTAGAAAGTTTTTTTTTGTAAACTATTTAAGTATCCCAACTTAAGAGAACTGAATCCGCCCTTAATAAACTCTAAATTAAAAACAATTTTCACTATTCGTGAGTTGTACAAGCAAAATATTTTTTAAAGCAGTGTATGAACAAGATATCAGTTATCAACGTTGACTGACACGCTTCAGATCGAAGCACCGCATTATTAGCCATTCTGCTATTAATATTTAATACATATTTATTAGTTTGCGGAGAAGAATCGTATAGGACCCCCAGGGGGCGCTGCGCTCTGCCTCGAGAATGGACAACTAGTACGTTTTAATTGTGTGTCTGTCATTTATCTGGAAGGGTTCAATATAAATCAAACCTCCTTTAAGGTGTTTTTAATCAAGCATCAGCAGTGTTGTGTTCTAACCCAGCAAGCACGGTACCCTCGGGCCTTCATCGGCCCGATGTCGATTGCCGAATTTGCCGTCATCGGCATGACGTCGATTTACGACATCGCAGCAGCAGTACTGTGCCGACGCAACGTTAGACTGTAGCCAGCTATCGGAACAATGGTCAATTTTACTTTTTGCTGACATCGGCATACCGTCGCCGTACGATTAAGGTCCGATATGGTTGAACCACATAGTACCGACCATCCGCCCATATAGCTGCTTAACGTGGTCGGTCTAACGTAGGCAAGCTGGTCTCGGCCCGACATCGGACCAACGACGAAGGTCCGTCGGTGGTAGCTTAAAGCGACCCGACAGTGGCAAACCACAAAGGTCCGATAATGGGTGGATAATAAGACCCCACATCGCCCTCTCAAAGCGGCCCGACGTCGGTGGTTGCTTGACACTATCCTACATTGGCAAACTCGGATGCTTAACCAGTCGGGGTGGTTTAAGTTGCGGAAGAGGTGATTCTTGTAGAGAAGTACCACCATCTTGTCAAGTCCGCATTCTAATTTTGAAATATCTTTGCTGATTAAATATATAATATTATCTTCCACTGTACAGGGAACATAGTGACATTAGCGCCATCTCTACATACTAGGAAGAAACTATTAAGCAGTTTAAAAATTTTAATGTAACATAGCATCGTCTAATCGAACAAAAATCTGCTCAGGCCATCGTCGGTCCTAAAGCATATAGTAGTAGTAGTAGACTATAGTAAATCGGATCATCGTCAGTTGCCGATTCTGGACCAATCAAACAAAGTTTCAATCGGACCATCGTCGGCCCTAAAGCAGATAAAATGTTCATCGGCATAAAGTCGACTATAGTAAATCGGGCCATTAACACTTGCCGATTCTCGACCGATTAAACAACGTTCCAATCGGACCATCGGCCCTAAAGCAGATAAGGTTTGCGTTGGCATAATGTCGACTATAGTAAATCGGGCCATCGTCGTGTGGTGTGGTGTCGGCATAGAGTCAACTGTAGTAATGTGGACCTCCGTCAGTTGCCGATTATTGACCGAAAACTGAAAATCGCAATCTGACCAACATCAGGCCAGAGTGTAGTCGCCGATTCCGACACACTGCCGACGTTGTCGACATTGGCCCGATTCAGTGTCGACGATTTGTGTTTGCTGGGTAGACACACCCTAGAAAAGTTTGTATTTTCTTAAGAGAAGGAAGTTTCGGAGTAAATATTCGTAGTATGTTAAACACGTTACAAAGCACAACAATTCGGAGGCTGGTACTAAGATCGCGACTAAACAGCACCGAAAATATATTCCGACCTGTTGAAGGGCTTCTTGCATATTGCCCCAGTTTTCATTGAACTGGCAACCCAGTATGAATTAATACGGTCGATTGGTTTCTATTTAATATAAATTTACTTCAAATTAGTTTTTTCCCTGGCTATAACCATCCATTTTGTTTTTCCAACATTTAAGTTGAACCCAAATTGCGAATAACTCTTGCAGACTTGAGCGTTTCTGCAATTATGACAGGGTCTTCAACATATCTTAGTGCTTATCTATTAATGTATTACTGTAGATATTAAAAGACAGCGGAGAAATAACATTAGTTATTTTATTTAAAATCTAGGGATAAACTACGGCGTTATTGTTAAAACCAGAAAAAATATTTTTTGCTATAAACTCGGCAACACACTCGAAAAAATAACCCCTTTCTTATTTGTATTTAATATATTTTTTATAGGATTTTTCTATCGGTACAACGTGATTTATTGCCTCTGTATTAGAGAAACAAAGTTGATTTAACACTCTGCCGGTGCTATACGTAACACATAAATACGTATGCAAGGAGGTGACTTTGATGAAAAGGTCTGCGATATCAGAGAGCAATATGATTGGTTACTTATTTAATTGCTTTAATCTATCATTTGGCTGTCGACGGGAAAGCTGTTGACTTTGAAGGATCGACCTGACCATGGCTTTTTCGAAAGCTCTTGACTTAGATTATATTTAGCTGTATTATTATTATCTTCAAATCAATTAACATCAAGAGGAGTGTTACTGTTACTGAGTGTAATTTTATGTCCAAAAGTGTTTTTTTTTGTTTCTTAAGAGTACAATGAATAAAAAATGTAATAATACTACCTAGATATTTTTTGAAATCTTGCTAAGCGAAGAAAGAAATGAAACTAGACCCGGTTGTTTTTATTTCTTACTAGTTGAATACCAGCAGCTTGGCCTGCCACTTGTTCTTTCCTTTACATGGTTATAACATGTGTCCCCGTCAAAATAAAGCCCGTGTCTTGTGCCAGGAATTCAGAAAATGTAGGGCATACCACGGATGTAAAAAAAAAGTCGAATGATAATGATATAAAATGACCGCTACATGTACTTGACATTTGTGAGCCTAAATCAGTTGGTATTGACAAAATTCCCCTAACTTTGAGGCTAATAATAGAAAGGGTTATCGCACAGCACTTTGAATAGGTAAAAAACTAGTCATTCTGGTTGTATAACAGTCCTGAACAAATCAAAACACTATATTTTTAGCAAAAACACGCAAAAAAAACGAAAACAGTCTATTTTGACTAAAAAAGCAACGGAGTAACATTCTAGTAACTTTTGGTTTGATTCAAACAAGTGTGTTGCTAAAAAAAAGTAGGCAAATATATATCATGTTTACATCGGGACTTGAAACCCATCTAAAAATGATATAACTTTACTTTATCTATTAACAAAAATTTAAAAAAACAAAATTTTAATATATTACGAAAAATTATTGTAAAAAATACTATTAAGTGATTTTGGAAAAAAAACATAAAAAAAATCCTATGACTCCATGATGATTTCTAATAAGGATAAAACAGGTCTGTAGGTGTCTGGATTGTCGATTAGACATTGAAGCCCTGGTCGCAATGAAGTGAGAAAGAAAAACGCTTTGTCCGATATGCCACGGTTGTTACTTTAATTTTTATTTGCGAACACGAGATTCACTTTATTGTTTTTTAAAAATATTTTGACTTTTTAGTTTTGCGCAACAAGCCTCCTCCGGAGCGATTGCTTGCTGATGCCTTAAAATTAGGGCCACGTAGCATGAAGCTCCAATTGGGGGCGGTGCTGCTGCGAACGTTATCCCTTTTTAAAGGCGAATTTTTCATAGCAAACTATTTATACTATGATTATGGTTATCCAAACCACTCGTATTTTCGCGTGTGTGGTTTGCAAATCACAATCAATTGTAAAACAAAATTATGATGGTTTTCCACAAACCAAAAATACACTTTTTTGCACTCGACGCGCGTTTCGCTAACAACGTTAGCATCATCAGGAGACGATAAACAATGAACTAAATTAATCTACGCTCTATCTTATATACAATCCTTTAGTGGACGGAGATAAGACTAACAATTTGTGATTGATCACGATTTTTAATCCTATCTCCCCTCAACCAAAGAATAAAGTGTACTAAGCGAGATGGGTCCTCTAGCTTTATTTAAACTATTTCTGGATTTAATGATTTCCATACTTTCATATGCATTCAAAAGTCTTTTGTTTGGTACACTTTTTAAAAGTTTTAGGTTATCTAATGTGAATCTATGATTGTTTTCAAAAGCATGCTCGGCCACACTTGACTTTTCTGTTCTTCCGTATTTTAAGTGTGCTAAGTGTTCTTTAAAACGTGTTTGAATAGAGCGTCTCGTTTGGCCAACATATTTTTTGTCACAATTCCACTTTTTTCTAGAACTGTAGTTTTATCCTTGGGATTTCCTAGTAAGCTTCTTATTGTGTTACCGGATTGATATACTAATTTAAGACCGGTGTTATTAAATACTTTTTGTAATCCTTTTGTATAATTAGGATTATAAGGAATTGATACAAATTTTGAGTCGCAGGTACCTTTTTGTCTGAAAAAGTAGAATTCCGAAAGTCTTTTGAAAAGAATGTCCATTTATCAGCTTATTTATTAAGCCTTCGTCGTAATCGTTTTCGCCAGCTATATTCCTAATCCTATTCTTTTCTGCTTCAAATCTTTCTTTGTTTAAGGGGAAATTTACTAATCTATATGTTAAATGTGCAAACTTGCAAGCTTATGTTGTAAGCAATGAAAAGAGTCATTTGGAATATACCTGTTGGTGGCCGTTCCTTTTCTGCATAGGTCAAAGTCCAATTTATTTTTATTCCTTATAACTAAAGTGTCTAGAAATGGCAGTGTACCGTTGTTCTCTGTTTCATAAGTAAATTTAATAGTGGGAAATTTGTTATTTATTTTTTCGATAAAATTTTCAATACTAGTTACTTTAGTGTTGAATACTGCAAACACATCGTCTACATACCTGAACCATACTCTGGGGAAATACTCAAATTCTTTACTTATATCTGATTCAAATTTGCTCATAAATAGGTTTGCTATAAAAGGTGATAAACTATTACCCATTGTGGTTCCTTCTAATTGCTGGTAATAGTTATTTTTATATTGAAAGTAATTTTGATTCATGCAGACTTTTGTTAAAGATAGGTATTCTAAAGTCTGTTTGTCTTCTAGATTGTTTTTTCTTAGTAGTTCCTCCAGGTATTGTAAGGTATTGGGGATCGGCACACTAAGGAACAACAAACTAACATCAAACGAGATTAAAATTTCACCTTCTTGGAGTGAAATATCTTTAACTTTGTTGATAAATTCAAGGGAATTTTAAACAGAAAAACCTTTTTCCTTTATAGGTAAATTTTCAAACTCGTTTGCTAGCCATTTCGAAATGTTATAAGTAGGTGATCCTACAGCAAAAACTATAGGTCTAACCGATTTTCTAGGCCTGTAGATTTTCGGAAGACAATACAGTTTCGGCATAGTGGGATTGCTTACTTGTAGTTTATATTTAATATTGTCAGTAATAATATTGTTTCATTTTTTAATTGTGTTTTTACTTCGTTAATCATTTTTGGTAAGGGGTTCTTTGGGACTTGTTTGTAGGGTCCATTTTTTATTTCGAAATAATCTGTTTTATCTAATATAACAACTTTATTACCCTTCTTAGCCTTTAGATAGAAAACATCTTTTTCTCTCAAAGTTTTAGTTGTTTTATTGTGATTTAATGTACTATTTTTATTGTTTTGAATGATGTTTTGAGAGATCTGATATCGGCAAGCATCTCGCACATAGCCCTTTGTGCCTTCTGAAAGATAAGAGATTGAACTTTCAATATTTGCAATAATATCACTTAAATTATTTTTTTGTGGGGCAGAGCAAAATTAAGACCTTTGTTTAAAAGTGATATTTCTTTGTTATTAAAAGTTTGAGAGGATAGGTTTTCTACAATGTTTGTGATTTCCTTCGACTTTTTTGGTTTTGGTTCAGAACGTTTTAACTTTTGTAGCTTTTTATTAAGTCAAGGCATCTTCTTCGTAATTTTTTTCTCAATTAATACAAACATATGTCTTTGCAAATCGCACCATTCTTCAAAGTTCTTATCACTAAGTCTAAATGTCAACTTTTTAAACAGTCGGTATGCTTCAAGCTCAAACATACTTCGTTTTGCGTACAAATTTTTGATTTCTAAATCTAAACCATTTCTGTTTTGCAAACAGGGTTCAGGTATGTCGACGATGTGTTTGCAGTATTCAACACTAAAGTAACTAGTGTTGAAAATTTCCCACTATTAAATTTACTTATGAAACGGAGAACAACGGTACACTGCCATTTCTAGACACTTTAGTTATAAGGAATAAAAGTAAATTGGACTTTAACCTATACAGAAAAGGAACGGCTACCAACAGGTATATTCCAAATGACTCTTTTCATTGCTTACAACATAAGCTTGCAAGTTTGCACTTTTTAACATATAGATTAGTAAATTTCCCCTTAAACAAAGAAAGATTTGAAGCAGAAAAGAATAGGATTAGGAATATAGCTGGCGAAAACGGTTATGACGAAGGCTTAATAAATAAGCTGATAAATAGACATTCTTTTCAAAAGACCTTTCGGAATTCTACTTTTTTCAGACAAAAAGATACCTGCGACTTAAAATTTGTATCAATTCCTTATAATCCTAATTATACGAAAGGATTACAAAAAGTATTTAATAACACCGGTCTTAAATTAGTATATCAATCCGGTAACACAATAAGAATCTTACTAGGAAATCCCAAGGATAAAACTACAGTTCTAGAAAAAAGTGGAATTTACGAAATTAGTTGCATGGATTGTGACAAAAAATATGTTGGCCTAACGAGACGCTCTATTCAAACACGTTTTAAAGAACAGTTAGCACACTTAAAATACGGAAGAACAGAAAAGTCAAGTGTAGCCGAGCATGCTTTTGAAAACAATCATAGATTCACACTAGATAACCTAAAACTTTTAAAAAGTGTACCAAACAAAAGACTTTTGAATGCATATGAAAGTATGGAAATCATTAAATCCAGAAATAGTTTAAATAAAGATAGAGGACCCATCCCGTTTAGTACGCTTTATTCTTTGGTTGAGGGGAGATAGGATTAAAAATCTTGATCAATCACAAATTATTAGTCTTATCTCCGCCCACTAAAGGATTGTATATAAGATAGAGCATAGATTAATTTAGTTCATTGTTTATCGTCTCCTGATGATGCTAACGGTGTTAGCGAAACGCGCGTCGAGTGCAAAAAAGTGTAGTTTTGGTTTGTGGCAAACAATCATAATTTTGTTTTAGTGCAACCAAAGGTTCCAAATTCCCAACACAATCAATTGTATTTGAAATGACGCATCATGTGTGACGTCATACTTAAGTAAACCATAAACCATGTCATTTTTGCGAGTGTGTTTTCTTACTATGACGTCAGACCAAACTAAACTGGCAAACTACCTCTTGCAGTTGGTTTGTGATTGTAGTTTGAAAGTGAGGTTACGGGGCTTCGCTTGGTTAGGTCTCTGATAAATTTTTGCAGTTTGAAAATAAATTTTTTGTGCATTTTCTTTATATTTATAAATTATTCTTTACAGTGAGCCACGGGCCATAAAAAATTTTAAAAATCCGACAAAAAAAAGTTATATATATCTAAGAGTCCTTAATATATCCCAGTTTTATTTATTTTATATTCGACGTTACCGTTCGACGTTGACGCTTATGTGGGATTCCAACGTCGAGTTTATAAGTGGGGGTTTGCCCTTCTCCACATCTCTATTTTTTTCACATCAATAGGTATACAGATTTATCTGGGTGTAAGTAATAATGCTGGAGTATGCAGGGCTCGTTAACAAAGAATCTTTTATTATCAAAACAGGTGACCCATTAGTGTTTGAAAATATAAGAAAAGGTACCTTACCTATGTATCTTATAATTTTCCTGTTGCCCGGCATTACTCGTAAATTTAGCATATATCATGGTATACTTGGATTGCTTTTGATACTTGCCTATTTAAAAAATTCAATTGCAGTGTGCCTGAAGGGGTATTCGAGTGTTTGAATAACTATGAATTGTCGAAAGGCTGATGGTGTTGCTTTATTTTTCACGGGAAATTCCAGCAATAAAAATCCGTGAAGCATATCGATTTTTTTTGTAGAGACTAATTTTTGGTAATTATGCAGTATATACGGTTTTCTGCCTTATTTGATTTTTTATGAAAAATTCTTTATGGGGGCACCTATATACCAGGGTCCCTAGGACCCCAAATCTGCCGACAACGGTTGGTTTTTTTAATTTTTTTCACTAAAACAACCCAATCCAACACAGCCCAATCCAACCCAAAACAATAAAAAAAACACGTTACAACCCCCCCCCCCCCGGTCACCCTTTTTTCTAATAAAAAAAAACGGCGCCGGCGGATTTGGGGTCCTAGGGACCCTAGTAGTTGCCTCTATAAAGAATTTTTCATAAAAAATCAAAAATGGCGGAAAACCGTATACTGCATACCTAATTACCTAATTTTTTTACTCGTGTTTTTTTCTGACCCACACGCCTCTAAATGCTGTTGAAATTGTACTTCTAAATTTTAATAGGGAACCTAGGTAGGTCTAGAGACCATGTGGGTATGTATTTTTGACATATTTGCATAACTGTCTTGATTGGTAAGGCAGCACCATATAGTAGTATCTAGTAGTAGTTCTAGCATGTCCAACCTTTTATTTACATAAAAGTAAGGTTAGAAGAAGACACAAAATCACAGAACGTAAATTGGTATACTGTATTTGTCAACCAAATCAGCTGTTAACCAGTGAGTTAACCGTGACGTCATTCCTGACGTCATTATCCTAACAAACCACAGAGTGGTTAGGGTCATGAAAAATTCACCTTAAGAGTCATGTTACAGTGATCTTATACTTTTACAGGTTTCTTCCTTATAACCTGCTTCTGCACTTTTCAATTTTAATGTTTTTGTTTCTCAGTTTATTCGACAGGTGGCACACACAGGTACTACGTCTCCGTGGATTACAAACTTTTTGTTTTAAATTCGAGCGGTGTGCATGGTGCCTGTGTAGCTTCAACTGCCAGGTACAATCCTATGACTCCCTGATGATTCCTAATAAGGATGAAACAAGTCTATAGATGTCTGGATTCTCCATTAGACATTGGAGGTCTGGTCGTAATGAAGTGAGAAACAAAAATGCTTTGTCCGATATGCCACGAGTGTTACCTAAAAAAAATAATATCAGGTCGATTCGATTGATGTGACTACGTTCTTTTAGGGTCATAACTGTCACCTACATAAGACGGTAATTTTTGTGAAATTTCTCAGGAGGTATTATTATTCCACTTTTATTTTTACTTCCGTGGTGCATACACAAAGAATCAGCATCTCACATCATCTTTGAGTGCCAGGCATTTAACTACTGGGCAACTCGGCACCTTCTAGAAAAGGCATCTTCTCAGGAGGGATGCTCAGAGGACACTTGTAAAGGGGATGCTGAACCTAGCGAAGGCATCGAACCTCGTTTAAGTGAAAGAATACAGCAAGGGATACAATAAGCAACAGCTGCAGTGTTAGGGATTCCCTAAACCTCACCTTTAATAGTAAATCAATCATTCAATCAAGCATACACAAAAATTTGGGTAATTCTATAGTCTGGTAAAAAGTCAATATCAACAATAAAAAAAAAGGTATATCTACATTATGGACCTGTGCTCCAAAACACTCTTAAAATCACGTTCCCTATTTATCGTCTAAAACAATAAGGAATTAGTAAGGAGACATGCGGGGCGAATCCAATTTAAGTTGGCCGTCTTGTCTCTAGAACTGTCACTTGTCAATCAGAGTCGCTTCGAGCAACGCTCGGGCTCTCTCGCCTTCAATTAAAGCACTAATTGGAATCAATTCGGTGTCGTTCTAAAGAGGGGACGAAGTGCTTGGAAGATTTGGGAATTGGGAATGTTTTGCAAAAGTTTAATTTACGAAATCAGTATAGGTGCCTATTATGTTATTGATTTAAAGCTGCGGAAAATATTTTTTTTAAATGCCACTACGAAAGGAACATGTCAAAAAGGGATGGCAGATCTAGAAAGTCTTCAGAACACCTGTGTTTCATATAACAAACGCTCAAACGATTTGGACGACGTAGAACTTCTATATCAACATTTAATAATTATTTTTCATTTTGACGTGCCAAATAATTGCAGGTTACTACGCTGCCAAATTTTTATTATTTTCCATATTTGCAAGTCATATTATAACTCCACCAAGTGAACTAAAAATTTTAAAATGTAGTTATTATCATCATAAATTTTGCCTTTCTGCCTTACCCTGTTTAAAAATAGGATATTTCCGAGATGGAAAATGTTATGCTTGACTTATAGAACAATATCACAAGGAAATTTTTAGAATCCAATTGTTGAAAGTGGCAATTTTTTTTTGAGATTCGTGTATTTGTATAACAAAATTTTTATATAAATGAAGAAACTTTAGTCATTCTCCACTGTTTATTAAAGTTTATTAAAGATCGACCCAACATGTTTCAACAATATAGACTGTCATAATTTTATGGAGAAATGTGTAAAATTATAAAAGAAAATTCATTATGAAAAAGAAACAGCTGGGGGAGGGACTTGTTCTCATACTATTGGTTTGAAAAATAAAAACGATGCAGTTGACTTTATGTTCTCCAAAAACTACCTCAACTAAATTTAAATTGGGTCGCAAAATATCACACTAAATTGAAATTCTTGGATAAGACTTGACTGGATCAGAAGCATTGGTTTTTTGGAAAATATTGAACGAGTATATAGCTACCAAGCATGTCAAAATTTGAAAAAAAGGCGAACGTAAATGAGCAATGGGCGAGTGCCCTGAGGATGGACCAATAAAGGATTCAAACGTCGGCATAAAAAATTAAAACTATCTGCTTTCATATTACAGTTAACTTTGCTCACGAGCTTGCTCTATTAATTTCCAATTGCACCGCAGTGTTAAACCTGTTTAAAATTTAATTGATGTTTAGAAATTGACACTTTCACATTTTAAGTTTTTTTGTGTAAGGACATTCTAAACGCCACTAAATTTAAAGCAGGTTTAACACTGCGGTGAAATTGGCATTAAAAGAGTTTTTTGTTAACATTCAAAACATTATCTGTGTTGCAAAAAAAACTATTTATAAAAAACCCTCATTTTTTAAACAATAAAATTGGGTATGATTAAACAATACTGACCATCTTCACCCATTCTAAGCGCCCAGTTGTTGTGTTCTTCTCGCATAACAGATTGACAGGCGCAAACCACAGTTATTATATGGTTCGTTTTGATGCACCCAACTTCGATACGCTTAATTAGAGCTGCGAAGTTAAACGTTTTTTAATTGGTTGTCATCTTCTTACGATATCGAGATCTCGTTCCACCTTAAAATGAACGGTGCAATCAGAACGTCTGTAGCTCAGACATGTCCGATCGTGACCATAGATATAGTAGAGGGTACTTGATAACGGTTTCTAACTGCGCGAACGTTCAGATTTGTTGGGCGTCCATTTTGATGGGAGCTACATCCCAATCAGCAACCTTTTTTTATGCGCAAACAGCTGTTGTCTTTAAATAATTATTTTTTTTATTTCAGTAACAAAAAAGTTAAAAAATTTACGTATGGAAAGATATTTTCCTTTATGGAGCAGGATACAAACCACAACACTAACTTAATATAACGTATATAAAACACAACTAAAAATAGAGACAAAAAGAGCAAAAAAACAGATAAAAGGCAAAATAAAATAGAATATAAACAACACTAACTTAAAGTATATAAAACGCAACTAAAAAATAAAACTCAATACAAACAACACTAACTTAAAGTGTATAAAACACAACTAAAATTATAAACAAAAAGAGCAAAAAAAAAAGAAAAATCAAAATAACACGCAATACAAGCAAAACTAACTTAAAGTATATAAAACTCAACTAAAAATAGAGACAAAAGAGCAAAAAAGAATAGATAAAAGACAAAAGACAAAATGCAATAGAAAAAAAATACCAGTCGCTTTTGTAGCCAAAGTGGATACGGGTCAAGCCAGCAACAGAACCGCAGATGGTTGGTTAAGTTAATCACAATGAAAGAAGAATTTCAGAAGAAGCTAACACCAAAATGTTGGCATTCTTGATTTTTGCTAAAATTTCGATTCGCACTCTTCAAAAATCGTTCTATTCCCTCTTGATTTCTTTGATCGTGATCGGTATGAAAGAGGTCGGATATAAAATGAATATAAGAAAAAAAATGAAGCGTGTAAACGCCCAATAATTGGGTTTTGTTCAAAACGTTTCCAGTAAATATGAGCGATTTTCTAAAAAATAAAAAACTCAAATGAGACACTCTGTGTAACTTTACATGTTTAAAATATACAGACAATTTTATTTTCAATAATACCAGGCAAAATATGATCAATTACATCAATTTGCCCTAGTACTTCTATCTTTAGGTATCCGTGACAAAGATTTTCTTTTCAATATCAACCCACCTTTAGGAATCCAAGAAGGGGCATCACCTTCCGTCCATCGTCCCTTGAGCCATAAGCTCTACCAGTATCTTTTACGTCTCTTTGCATTTTTTTCTATCTATATAACGCCTGTTTTAGACTCGCAATTAATCCATGGAATTCCAACAGAGATTACTTTTGGTTTGTCACATACAACAGAAAAACAAAATTCCAATCCTCCAGCACTATTCTTCCTTTTAAAGTCCCCATATTGTGTATAAAATATTATTTTTGTATTTATATCACGTTATATACCAAACCCCTTTCTTAAAACTTGTACTAATTTGCAATTAAAATAAGTCCAAAGTAAGCAAAACTTCGTCAAATAAGAACAAGCTGATCGAACTCTTTAACAAAGTAACTACAAGTAATCAAAGACAAACAGCCACCTACCTTTGCGGGTTTGGAGGAAAACGCTTTTGTTTGTCTATACGAAAACGTTTGGATAATTCCGAAGAAACCTCAGACTTACCTTAGTTAGTTTGCTTTCCACTTTGGATCATAAAAATATAACTAAATCCTGTAGGCAACTCTACAGCATAATCAAAAGTGGTCTTCTGTTTGATATCCGAAAAAGTAATGGTATTATGGGGGTAATTCCTGGCATCGAATGAGTGTTTTCTTGAAAGTCATACGATCCCGTCTTTCTCTCGTGCGATGAGATTCGCCATAGATCTACAACGCTCCATGTTCAATAGGTAAGTGGGTAGTCTGGGAAAGGAGTGTCAACCATTATCCTTTAAAAAAATCCTCATTCTGGCAAGATCACACCCACTGGTAACGAAGGTAAAAGTGTAAGATTTTTGGCGGTATTCAGATAAGTTTAGATATGCCGACGAAGATGAAAAATATAGCACGAAGTTTTTGGGGAAGTGGGCAACTCGGTTGAGAAATTTTCTTTTGAAGGTGAAAAATTTCAAAATGGTGATGCAAAAAGTTTTACAAATTATATCTGGGGGAGGGGCACTTTACAACTCTGGAGAAGGCTTTAATATAAACGACAAAAAAAATCAACAACCACATATATGCTAACGACACTATCGTAATTGCAGACTCGCTGAAAAGTCTGCCAGAGTAGTTGAGTCAAATTGTATATATAGCCGAAAAATAATTTCTTAGGCAGTGGTATCAGAAAAGAAGTGGACAAATTTCAAATAGCGCTAGAAGGCCAAGGTAAGTTGACAGACCTTTATCTAATACAGAAAAAAAATGAAGACAACAGAAGTTCGAAACTTTAGTTTACTCTATTAATGATTTCTGTGTAGGGCGTTTAAGAAACAAACCTAGAGATTGTGGATTCCAAGGGAGGTGATTGCGGTTCTTGCAGCCGCTTGGCACTTCTTACTTTAGGGAAATTTTGTTTAGTTAGTTAGTGTCGACAAATTTAAGGTTTGCTCCAAAGGATGCTATTTTTCTTTACATGGGATGATGGTAGTACCCCTGTAATTTGCTTGAGCCTCTTGCAGAGTTGAGTGGAGCATTCACAGAGTATGTGTCTGTTGCATATTCTTCATTGTCCGGTGAGCAGTCCGACGACTGATTTTTTTCTCTTCAAGTTTAAGTACGTTCCTGCTGTTTTTTGGTGGCTGGAGCTGAAGTTTTTTGTCAGTCAAGTTACATTGACAAGAGTAAACCTAACTAAAGCTTGGTGGTCCACATAACTTTTGAGGTCTAAGAAGGGTTCGAACCACTCAGCATTTAACAGCGGGAGAGCATTTGCATACGTTAAGGTGTGCTCAAACAGAATCGAGAATACGGAATTGCTGTTTTAGCTGCCGTTCAATTACAATTGTATCAAAACGTTTACTTAAGATCGAAGACGGGGCTTTAAGTAAACAAACCGCGCCAAGGAGCAGTCTTAGAGATAGGGAAATCTTATAAACATACATAGGTGGAATCTGAATGGAATGAGGAAGGGGTCGTTTCGATTTAAAACAATAAGGTTATATACCAATTTTTTGTGTGCCTACTATAGTTACTATTGTTCTTTTCTTTTAATTGTATCGGTCTGACAGAGAACAAGATAACCAGTAAATGTTCCCCCTGCACCCTCTGCCCATAAAACACAACTATCTCCTTGATATAGTTATCGTTGACAGATATACGGGGTCGAAGGGTATACAGGCAGGTCTGCCAGGCCATTTTCCTAGTATGTTGCAGTATGCTGGATCTCTCTCAGCCGAATGCATTTAGAAAAAGAGAACAATAGTAACTATGTACAGTAATCTCACAAGAATTTGTTAAAAGTTGCAACCTGGTTATGAAATTTTATAACAAGCCTGGGAGATTGGTTTGGTACTTTGATTGTAAACATAACCCTTAAAATATTGCAAAATTATAGGTATTCTTTCTTTTGAGTAAAATCAAAGATTTCTTTACAATATTATAAATGTCATTGTTTTAGAACTTTTGTTAAAATTTCTGTCAAAATGATGTCAACCAGAACCAAGACCAAATTCTAAATCTAAAATCGCTAAAGTGAAAGACATCTCAAGGGATTCACCAACTCTTTTTAATTAGAAAGTGTAAGGCGGACATTGCGTTTTTAAAGTGTCAGAACTGTCAAAATTAACAAATTTTAAAAGCTGGCCAAACAAAAAAAATCAATAAACAGCGGTAAAGCAACAACTGTCCGGTGAAGTAAGAAAACAATTGTACGGAAAGTGCCTGTTTTGCTGGTTGGCTGGAAAAAAATTGATAAAAGTTAAGTTTTAAATTTTAGCTCTCCTGTTTATTTCAAACAATGGGGGCTACTAAAATAAATTGAAATCCATTTAAACCCAAACGAAAAGGGACTTACAATAAAATAAAACATCGCTGTTCATTAAATCAAAACTTCTAAACAACACACAAAGTGAAAGACATTTCAAGGCATTCATCGAAAGTTTTTTGAATTGTCCTCTATCTCCAATCTATACTTCGGCGCGGGGCTTTTATTTTGCGGCTTATCTCGGTCTTATATTCAAATGATCCCCCGATCAAAACTTTTCAATGGGAAGCTTTCTAAAGGCTCCCATGGACGTTTTTGGTTTCTACAAATAATGTTCTTTTTGCGGTCATCTCTTCGAACGTTATCTACTGCCTTTCTGAAAAGTGTCGTAGAACTAACACCAAACCATTGTCTACGATCCTATCAGATCGCTTGTTCCTTCATTTTCCCCCTTTGTTATTAATTTTACTAGTTTATATTTGCAGTTTCCTAATATATGGCCAAAATATTCAAGTTTACTTCTTTTGGTGATGAATAAGAGTTTAGAAAACTTATCTTATCTGGGCAGGTTAGACGACAACGTTAGGTACTTTATTCATCCAAGATATTCTGTGCTTTTTACAATAGCACGACATCTCGAACGACTTCTATTTTTTACACATGTCATCAGTCAGTATCCATGCCTCTACGTCAAAGAATGGTATTAACATGACGTTACTGTTTTTTTTTTGTTCAATTCTGGCACGGACTTCTTGCATGTTTTTTCAGTTTTTCATTGAGCTGGCAACTCAGGTATTGGTGCAAATGGACGCATTCGATTTGTTGACCATTAACATATTTGTTTTTTTCTTGAAAACCATCTATTTTGATTTTCCAATATTAATGCTAAGGCCAAATTGCGAATTTTTGACTGATATTTCATTTAACAACTCTTGCAGACCTTCCAGCGTGTCTGCAATTATAACAGTGTCGTCAGTGTATCAAGTATTGATATTGATGCCGTTTATAGTCAGATCATCCTCACAGTTGTGAAGTGCTTTTTCTGTTATTTTATTACTCTGAGAATTTAGCAACCGCGGAGACAATATGCGATCTTGGAAAATACTTCATTCGGACTACTTTCTTAAAACAACTAATAGAAACAATAAGAGTACCACAGGTACACTTGATTTTAAAAAAAGCATACATGCAGTCACAAAATTGACCTTTGTAAAAGTGTATAATATATACGGACTACCAGCTAAAATGTCTAAAAACTTCAAAAGTACGACAATTTCTCATATTGTTTAAAAAAAATCTCTAAAACTGAAAATATTTCTTACTTACATTAAAGGCAACCTTATTTTCATATTAAATTTTGCATAATAAAATTATCACTCGAGTAACGGACGAAGGCTGTTCTATAAAGAGGGCTGTAACCCATTTTGGACTTGATAAAATACTGGATTGAAAAAAATTCGACGAATAGGAAACTTGGATTAGGACAAATCGATGGTTAACTTAATACTAATTATTTTAACTTAAAAAAGAATAAAATAAATAATTTAGTATTTAATAGGATCACCATTTTTCTCTATTACAAGTTGCAAACGTCTGGGCATTGAAAAGATTAATCCAATGCGCGATAAATAGCATCGCTTAACTCTTCAGCATTTCGTGGTCTCCACTTCCTTTGGTATATTATTTTAACGATTCGACCCCATATATTTTCCATTGGGTTAAGGTTAGGGCTGTTGGCTGGCCAAGGAAGTGTTTCTATATTATTATTCTGAAACCATTGGCGAACAACAAGTCATTATTTTCATGTAAAGCCTGTACAGATGGCTGCATAACGTTTTCAAGGATTTCAATATCTCGTTCACTACTGAATCTTCCTTCGATTCTCCAAAAAAAACCCAAACCTCTAGCACTAAACCAGCCCTACATGTTTACAGAAAAATGTCCAGCTTTTTTAATTTGGTTTGTATATTCGGGTTCAAATCTAGAATGTGGTGGACGATAAACTAAAATTCTCCTGCTGCTTGAACATAAAACAAACCACCCTCTCCCAGAAGTCATTATCACGAAGAACGTTGTTCAGTGCAAAAACCACTCTGGCCTGTTTTTGTTCTTCTGTTAGAAAAGGCTTCTTTGCAGCAACTCGACAAGAGCCTTCTGATTTCGTTACTCTTCTATTTACTGTTGCTAAAGATCCCGGAAATAATGTTACATTAGCTGCTTCAACCGACGTTGAAAAAGGATTTTGTCTGAGATGGTCAACAAGTTTCTCATCTTGCACTTCAGAACTTACTTTTGGTCGTCCTGATCCATCTTTCCTATCCGTAGAATTATTTTCAATCCAGCGCTTTTTCCATCGCATTATCGTCATTCTATCAACTCCAAAATGGATGGTTGCTCTTCTTATAGACCAGCCGTCTTCTATAACTCGAGTGATAATTTGAACTTTTATAAATGTTGATATCTGTGGCATTTTTAAGGATGTCACACTGAATTTTAAGCTGTCAGGCATACTAAGCTGGTGGTGCCTTATAATGGTTACACTAATGGAAAGCTAAATTTTGTGGCATAGGAAAAAATGCATGTATGAGTTTTTTTTAAATCAAGCATACGTGGTCAACACCGTTCTCAACTAAAAAGCCAGGTAACTGCTACCGCCTCAGTGTCCTTTAGCCAAAGATTGCCGCCATTTTTATAAACAAATTGACAGGTAAAACATGGATTTTCTGTCAGTCTGGTGTCAATATGGCACCAATCATAGGCCAAAGGATACTAAAACGAAAATGAGTTAACTGGCTTTTTAGTTAAGAACGGTGTTGATGTGGTTAACGAAAATAATAAGTTTAAAAAAAAAACAGTTGTTTATGTACAGTTCATTTTCTCTCAATGCTCAATGAGTCTTTTGTTTTTCATAGAAAATTGACCAACTACCATGTGTAGTAGACTTTTAATAGGAAACCCTCACTAGTACTGAGGATGGTTTTAAATAAAACCGAAACTTACATTAAGTGAGATATTCCTACTTTTATTTGTTCTAATATCCCGACGAACCAAGAAAATTATAAATTAATAGAAACTCTTTTTAAGACTCTCTAACGATTGTCTTTTGCTGTAAAATCAGTGCCAATTTTCTTTATCGCCAGTTTTATTTCCTTTCTACACAGAATGTAAAAAAAATATAGGTATGATAAAGCACAAGCAACTGTCAGCCCCACTAGCACCGAAAATGTTTGCCTATTCGGAGCCACTTGTGCAATAGTCGAATCTGCAGTTTCCAGTACCTTTTACTTACTCACTTAATCCTTTTTAATTTCATCAACTCCAGAGCTTGGGATATTCGTAAAGATAATAATTATATATCTGTCTCCGTACAGAGTTTTAAATACATATATATTCGTTTCATGATTCCTGGTTAAGATGTTCTGTACTATGAAGTTTTCGTGCCTACAAATAAATAAATCGGTACGTGTAACAAAATATTTATTATTTAAATGATTTTAAATCAAAGCTTTCCATACGGAAGCTTTAAGAAATAAAACTTTCCGCCCAAATATAATAGCCTATTCAATTGAAACACCGATCTGTCTTTGTCTCTTGTTTTTACCCAAAACCATAAAAGAGAGAAATATTCGAGTTCTGCAGTAAGTGTCTCAATGGAATACGAATAACTCCTATTGATTTGGGTGCAGGTGTACATAAAGGAGCTTTTTAAAAACTGTTTTTTATATACGATGCTTGAAAGGGTTGTGGACAACTTTACTTGTGTTAGAGCCATTCAATGATTTGAATACCATTGAAATTGAAAGTAGATATTGGTATGCATAATCGGGTGGAGTGATCTAGTTTTATGTTGTTGTATTCAGGTATGCCATCCAGGCTTTCATTGTAAAACTTAATAGTCAACAGATGTTGTTATAAATGTTAAAAGAAAGGTCTGCTTAAATTAGGTTATGTCACATAAGAAGTTTTAGCTACACAGATACGTGTTTCGAATTTATGTTGAGCCAAGACTTAGCATTGCCACTGGCTTTCGGTTGGAATGGGCTGGGCGTTTGATATGTTGTAGATCTGTTCTCCCTGATCAACGTTTAAAACATTTAAATGAACCTCTTTTTGATCTGACCTACAGTTCCAGAGATATAGGTATTTAAAGTTGGAGGTTTCAGATTCTAGCGACTTTTTCACTAAAATCAGTTTTTTGCCTATTTTGTTGTATTCGAGTAGCTAACTTGCTACTTCCAGTACATCAGTTTTTAGGTAGGGAATCAGGCTATTCAATACAGTTGAAAAAATTGACATGTTTCATTTAAGTCACTCTCAGTGGCGGCACAAACCTCAAAATGGAATTTCTCGTAAAATCGCTGATTAAAAAAGAACAAACGGTGAAATATGCGAGCCGCCTTTCTGTAATTTTTTTATACTATTGAGATTTCACTTACAAAAATATAAAGCCATCTGATAATATAAATGTTTTTTCTTTGGTTTCTTTAGAGTGATCACCCAATATCGTTTCTCCTGCTTCTGACCCCCCCCTCTCCTAACCCTCTTCTTTCCCCAACCCAGGTGTCGCATATCAATTTAAATGACTTAAAACGTATAATATCATTTCGCCCAAATAAAATCACAGCCCCCTTCTCAGCTCAGGTCATCCCCTTAAGAAAAGAGTAATGTACACATACTACATATCACCTCTTACCATGAAGGATCTGCCTAGCCTACTGGAAAATTGCGCGTAAACTGTATTATATGAACCTTGAAAATATTTCAGAAACTAAAGCTCCCACAATATTTCTGATTACAACGAAAAAAATGTTAATCATAATCTGAAAATCGCATGTTGACGTGTTGCTCCGTTCAAAAGTTATGATTTTTTTTTTATATTCAACTTTCAAAAAACTACCCTTACGATGGATGAATTTTGACTAAACTTGTTTCAGCTCTTCACAGAGTCAACACTATTTTTCCTAAAAATTTTGTGAAAATCGGTTTAGTGGTTTAGGAGCTATCGTGTCCCGGACAGACCTACCGACAGACAGACGTCACGACGAAAACGTTTACTTAGGCTAAGGAAAACCCAAATATCACATTTTTGATGATATCTCTATCTCTCTCTATCTCTCTTTTTCCGTCGAAAACAATACCTTCCCTAGCCGTGTCGGCTAGGAAGGTAAAAATGACAGAATGGCGGGTCGCATTCGCCATATTGATTTTCTTTTTGAACAATATATGGCACATAGTAACTCTGAGACTCAGAGCACTCCAGCGGTACCACTTTTGTCAAAATCGGCTGAGCATTCTGGTCTCTAGTATGGCATACACATATGCATAGCAAAAATGGGGACAATAACCTAAACCTAAGCATTTTCCAGGTTCACGGGCGTTTTTCACAAAGTGTGATGAGCTTATACATATGTAGCTTATCTTTTATTTTCTCTAAGGATTTTTCTACAACACATAAAAAAATAAAAAATATTTCACCGTTTATTTTACGAAAAATTTCATTTTTAAAAAAAAGTTTTTTACGATTTTCAAGTTTGTGCCGCCACTGAGAGTGACGTAACTGCATTCAATAGCCTGGTTCTCTAACTAAAAACTGGTGTGATGGAAATAGCAAGTTAGCTACACGAATACAACAAAATAGACAAAAAACTTATTTTAGTAGCATAGCATCTGCGCGCTGCATATAGCCATACCAATATCCTGCGTTATTTGAACGAGGACATGTGTTTAAATTCGCTGAGTTAGGTTCCTTATGTTATGCTTCATAGGGCAGGTACAGTTCTAAGTTGCCCTGATGATTCCTAACAACGATGAAAGAGGCTTGTAGGTTTCTGGACTATCCATTAGATCTTGGAGGCCTGGTCGTGATGAATTGAAAATGCCACGAACCTTTCTTTTTAAAGTTAAAATTATTTTTGATACAATACGCCCTTAAAATTTCGGTAATGAACTTTGAAACACTCTGTATACTCAAGGTGATATCTAAAAATTTGCCGACATGCATACTATTACTGCACACTTTTCAAATAGTAAAAAAGATGTAAAGTAACACGTAAAAAGTAGCTATGGGGCTGAAAAGTAATTTTTCATTTGCGATCAAATATCCAAATGCCGTGTCGCGAAGAAAAAGACAAATGGTTTTCTGAAATAAACCCACACAATCCACATCCAATAAAAAACGTTTAACCGGACACTTTTCGATGCTTTTTCAATGATTTATCGTATCGACCCTTACGAGAGAAAAAAAGAAGCTTCGGCCCCCTTTAAAAAGGGTTTTTCCACAATTGACGCCTGGCGTCCGCAAACAGACGTCTCCACTTTCCAAGACGATAAATATTCGGGCCCTTAAACGGCCGCTCTTAAAGGGGGATAAAAAGACTCGATCGGACTTTGTTTTTTACCCATAGCCACCTAAATAACGAGCTATGTAAGGCTTTGGGGGCAACGATAAAAAAAATGAGTATGATATTTCGAATTGAGATTTTTTTTCAATCGATCAAAAGATAAGAACTTGCCGAGCAAGTAGGGAATGGGGCTTTCCTACAAAAAATATTACTTTTTGTTGGATTATACCTGAACATACAGGTCAAAGAATACCACTTAAATACCTTTTTTGTCAGGAAAAGTTAGGTTTTCTGTGTGTAAAGAAAAATGTTTTTAACACCAATTCAGCGACCTTAGCAATTCCCAAAATGAATGGAAGTGACGTCACAATGAATGCCAGTGACGTCGTCAGAAGCTTGGTCGATTGTAATAGTAGTTTACATAACAAGCATGTTATGATGGTCATTAAACGCGAATAGGAAGTTTGAAACGCAAGCTGCAGGCGAGTGTCTTAATTTATCTGAGCGTGTAATGACCATAACATGCGAGTTAGTGTACACTACTTTAAAATGTCATCATAAATATCAGAAATTATTAGAAATATCGAACGCGATCACTCTTAGGACAACAACCTTCATAACCTGAAGTTTCAATGACGTTCTATCTTATAAAACATCAAAACAAATAAGGTTACTAAAGTACTTTTCATATATCTTTTTAAAACAAGGTTTTTTCTGAAAATAACTCTGTTTTTCGGACTTCCATTATCTATATTTTATTTATATACGACGTTTCGATCAGTACAATGCCTGATCGTCTTCAGGTGCAAACTACAATCAATTCCTAAGGCTACGTACTTATAAACTGTGAGAAATCACTCAACCTTGAAGTTTAAGAAGTTGGCTCCGTCCAAGGAGGGGCTTCCAAATATTTGGGATTTCAACACTTGGTGTACTGAAAATACCCTGATTCTGCCCAATAAAGGCAGCTTCAAAGAATTTTCGTTTCTTCCAGTGTGACTCCTTGTGTAAAACCTTTGCTTCTGCCCACTTCATTCGGTGTTGTTTTGACCATGCATGTTCGGCGATTCCTGATTTCGTTGTTTCACCTTTTTGGGTATTCGTTTGATGTTCCTTAAGCCTAACAGATAGTGGTATTTTAGTTTCGCCTATGTATGATTCACCACACTCACAAGGAACTTGGTAAATGAATTCTTTATTTTGTTTCTTCTTCGGTTTTGTTTTACTAAGAAGGCTTCGAATTGTATTACTCGATTTAAAAGCTGTTTTAATATTAAAGATTTTCGATACTCTTCGAATTTTTTCTGATACTAGTATCTATCTATGTGCTAAGTCAAATGTTCTTCGGGAGGCATTTTCTGTACATTCTGGGAGTATCTTGTGAATGTGCCAGGACATTCAGATATTCATAGCACATCGAGAGAATATTCTCGGAATATCGTGTGCTGTTAGGAATATACTTATTGTCTTGAAAATATAGAAAAATAATTCACATTTTTGCGTCAATTAGTGTAAAGTTTCATCGCTTGTTATACCACCTTGTGGTTCAAGTCTAAGCTTTATTATTATCCTAGGACCGTAAAGGAGCCATTAAAATCGTGTTGAGATGGTCATAAAATTAGTATTATTCGTTGGTCGTAGGTAATATACATTATTTACTAGTTGCGGTCTGCTGTCAAAATAAAGTTATTGGTTCCAATTATTTGTTTTACCCAGTGTTTTCTCGTTAATTTGTGCTTAACTCTTTTACATAGATATAATTGTGAGTTTTTATACAAACTTTTATATTTGGTAAAGTTTTTACATGACCGGAAATAGGTATTTACGTCACTAGATCGGAAAATTGGTCTTTACAGGTCGACGCAGGAAATTTACAGAGCGAGCCGTAAACGAGTCCTGTAAATCTGCGGAGACCTGTAAATACACTTTCCGGTCGTGTATCGTACGTACTATTTTTTCAAACGATCAGAAAAAACATTTTAATATCTATCACTTTCGTCGACGCCTAGCCGCGTTGCGTAATTTATGAACAGTCCCCTGATATTTCCTGCTTCTTGTTGGCTAGATAGCCATTGCCGCTAAGGCCGGTAGTTTTTAAGATGAAAACTAAGAAAAACAAGTAAAGTTTTGTGATTAGAAATGATTTTTGTATTTTTAACTTGTGCAAAATTGTATACAACATTAGAAAAATTATAGTGTAGTGCCTATTAGCTTCACAGAGCTAAATCAGTGACGACTGACGACCAGTTATGGCCAACCATGGCCAATTTATCAAACAAAATAATGATACAAGAGCTCATAAAAGGCAGATTTCTAGGTTTGTTCTTTATTTACCTATATTTATAGTATACTCTTACTTTGAGAATTAAAAATGTGTGGTCGATTTTTCGGTGTATGTGACTCTTGAAGCAGCTTTTATTATTTCCTCCGGATTCAACTCATTTTCTAGATCTGAGTCCATTTTTGTAAACAAAACTTTTGAAACAAATTTAAAACAGCTTTTTTAGAAGTGTCAAAACTGCCCAAAAAAACAAGCTAAAAGCTGTCAACAAGAAGTCATAGCCAACTTGGCCAAAAATGGGACCGGAAAAGGATCAAGGGACCGGAAAATTGAACAAAAAGGTCCTTTCTGGAGAGTGGAAATACTTCGAAAGAACATGCCTTGCAATGTAGAACTTTCCGTATGAAAAATCGTACGGAAAGTGGCTATTTTACGGTTGTTTAAAAAAAAAAAATATTCAATTCAATTCAAAATTTTTATTGTTCCACAAAATGAAGAAAAACTCACTGTTCTGTAAATTCCCTCACTTTTAAAAAACTTTCGCTTTAGTGCAGTTTGGAAATTAATAAAAAAAATAAATTATGACAGTTATGTATTCCTAAAAAAAAATACAATACAAAATAAAAAAGAACGTACTTGATAAATCCTAAGCTAAATAGGTCAGGGACCTATCGATCCATAAAGTCGGATTAGTTTGACTCGGCACTATTTTTGACAGTTCCGCACGAAGGTTGAAAGTTTTCTGACATTTTTAAAGTTGACAAATTAAAGTTAATGCCGTCCTTTATTAAAGGCAGGCACAAACATTATGAAAGTCGCCATTATTTTGATAGCCGACTTTATGTACCAATAAGTCCCTATTATGAAAAAAAACTGTTGCTCATGTAAAAAAAATAGTATTTACATGCCTCTGCAGGTACACAGGACTTACCTGCGTCGATCTGTAAAATCAACTTTTTCGGTCTTGAATAGCCGACCTAGCCCAACACATTTTATTGTTTATTTTGTATGCAATTTCTAATTCACTATACTTTTAATGCGAAACGATAAACTATCAAAGTCATAAATCTAAAAGGGGAAGTCCATAGCATTTAATCAAGCCGCGTTACGGTCTGACTTAACTCCTATAGAAGTTAAGCCTTGGTTAAAGTTTTAGGAAGTACTCTGCCGGGTGTAAAACGGTCAGAATGACCCAAGAATTAGACTCAAATTCAAATTAGCAAGAGTTTTAGTCCCAAAACATTTTTAGAAGTTGATAAGATTTATGTCAGTGTCAAGCAATAAAAAAATATTTGATTGAGCTTTAATTATTTTGACTAATTAACTATGTCTAGAATGGGCTGGTATTTAATTATAATTGATTATAAGCAAATCATTTGAAAATTATTAGGCAGGAGGCATCGCAATCCGTATATACACATGAAACAAAATGATCATCAAAGGAATGGCAGCCGACTAAAATTATAAAAAAGTACCTTTACCTTTTATTGAGCAACAATAAACTTAGGATCTGAAGCCCTCCTATAGTAGTCATACAAATGAGTTTTGATGGCTTTTGACAACAAATTCCAAATGTCAGAATGGTATTTTTATAATGTTTGTTCGGGTGGAATTTTGCAACTTAATTTTGAGCAACTTCCCGACATCCGATCGGCTTCAAATTTGTCATAATTATATAGTTGCGGTGACAACACAAGAATATAGTGTGATGAAATTGACAGCTCCCCCCTACTCGAAGGGGGTAGAAGGGGGTAAAGTTGAAGTACGCCCGATTTCGTTGAAATTTGGTGTTGATTCAAGATGGACGATTTTTGGTCATCTGTTTCTAACTAACTTATATACATCCGATTGCCTTCAAATTTGGCATGCATTTATAGTTCCGGTCCCAATATAATAATGTGTCATTATTAGGCACCCCTTTCTCCTACGAGGGGAGTGGAGGAGGAAAACACCTAAGTTTGTCCGATTTCAACCAAAATTGGTATACGGGGGCTTTTGGGATAAGAAATACGAATTTTTGATCAGATTTTGGAAATTTAATATGGCGAATTAACTGACTTATCCCCATCCGATTGTGTTCAAATTTGGTATGCGTTTATAGTTCCGGTGAAAATACAATAATATGGTATTTTCAGGTCCCTCAAACGAGGTGGAGGGGAAAAAGATTTAGTTTGTTCGATTTAAATCAAAATTGGCATACACGGGTTTTTTCATCAGATTTGAAAATCTATCAATCTAAAAATTAAAAACCAATTTTTATTAAAAAAACTTTTAAAGAACCAAGCTTTTATTAAATGCACTCAAAAGTAGAAAATATTTGTTTTTATACTATAATAAAAGCGATGGGCGCAAATTAAAAATTTTAACTTTATTGTGACAAAGAGAGAACTACAAAAGAAGAACTAAATTCTTCTATTCGAATAATAAACACAATGCTTTCATCTAAAGAAGCTGTAGGTGAATCATCGATGTGATCGATATATTACCTTTTTTGAAGGGAAAGCTCGCTATTCACTGATTTTGTTAATATATAAGAAAGATAAAAAATTATTATCTACTGTTGAGTGCATTTAATAAAAGCTTGTTCCTTAAAAGTTTTTTTTTAATAAAAATTTATTCCAGACTTTTTTTGAATTGTCTCCGTGAAATTTTAGGACTTATAAGGCTAATATTATATATGCGTTTGGCTTTTATTAGAGCACTGCGTTCAGTATATGTCAATATTTTTCAAACGTTGCTGTCAAAATTGTCACGTGATTTGTCAATAAACCTCATATTCAACATTATATTATTTCCCCAACTTTAATCTTGAAAAATGCAGAAAGAAAAGGGGGCCACGACCGTGAAACGCCCGGTACACCTAGCGCACCGTAATCTTCCATAATCTGAGGTCAAAAGCACCAAACCCTTATCTTTTACCATTATTGGAACGAATAAAAAACAAACCGAAATAACTTTGCATGTCTCTCGATTTGGTAGTGTTAGAAATTCGACTGCGACAACCCCAAACTGCTTGCTCGGGGGCAACACTTAATGGTCCCAGAAAGGAAATCTATGTTTCGATGTAAAACGACCGCCCTTAGGGTCAGAATGGATCGACAGGGCGGTCAAGAGAGGCACCCCAAAAGACCGTTTTTTATATTTATATTGACATCTCTGTGGGATCGTGTATCATGTTAAATACGGGCTGAGGGAAGAAAAAACGTTTTTGAGGGGTGACATTAATAGTATTTACTAGCCGAATACCGGCAGCGTTGCCTGCAGTTTTTTTTGAGAAAGCTTTATTGTCGGTAGGTCTTGCAATTTTGTTATTGTGCTGTGCTGTTTGACCTTTGATTACTTGTTATTTTGGCGACGAAACCACGGATCACCTACCAACCGGTACTCTGTGACGAAACGGTGACGTCACGGTTCAAAACATTTCAAAGGATTTCGAAAGCACCTCGGCCGCTGTTCAATATGGCGGTACTTGTCAATTTTTAGCAATAATGAAAATAGGCCAACGTTATCTAGCGGCGACAAAAAAAAGGCTCACTTGTGGATTTAGGACATCTATTTCGAAAAATTACAAAAAAAACTTTCAAATCCAAAAAACGAGAAGCCACACAAACACAGCTGATTAATGTCATTCAATAATTTTCATTTTGGCGATCAGTGGCGATGGTTCTAAACGGTGATGTTGCGGTTGAAACGGTGACGTTTTCGTGTATCATGTTAAATACGGGCTGAGGGAAGAAAAAACGTTTTTGAGGGGTGACATTAATAGTATTTACTAGCCGAATACCGGCAGCGTTGCCTGCAGTTTTTTTTTGAGAAAGCTTTATTGTCGGTAGGTCTTGCAATTTTGTTATTGTGCTGTGCTGTTTGACCTTTGATTACTTGTTATTTTGGCGACGAAACCACGGATCACCTACCAACCGGTACTCTGTGACGAAACGGTGACGTCACGGTTCAAAACATTTCAAAGGATTTCGAAAGCACCTCGGCCGCTGTTCAATATGGCGGTACTTGTCAATTTTTAGCAATAATGAAAATAGGCCAACGTTATCTAGCGGCGACAAAAAAAAGGCTCACTTGTGGATCTAGGACATCTATTTCGAAAAATTACAAAAAAACTTTCAAATCCAAAAAACGAGAAGCCACACAAACACAGCTGATTAATGTCATTCAATAATTTTCATTTTGGCGATCAGTGGCGATGGTTCTAAACGGTGATGTTGCGGTTGAAACGGTGACGTATGTTTTCAAAATGTGCTTTCGAAAACATCGGTCGCGAAAAGACGTCTCTAGTTTTTTTCATATTTGCGTGTAAAACCGATTTTATGAAATGGACTGATGTTTCGTTTTCTCTTTTTATAATTTCCTGAGACAGTTTTTGAATGAAGATGAATTTTTTGTTAGTAAAATATGTCAAACTTTCATAAAAAAAACCATGAGGTATATACACAGATATTAAAATGTTATTAGTAAATAATAATATAAAATAATAATAATATATAATACTATTTATATATAACCAATCTTTCTTACCTCGCAAATTCGATTATTTTTATTAATTTTCCAGTTTGGTAAATGCGTGATCTCTTTCCATATTTGTTGCGTTTCTTTTTCCACTGGACAATGGAACAATACAAAGTAGTAAACGCGAGTATATTTACAGTTTCTTATGCCGCATTATTCGATTTTTAAACCGCATGTAAATAATCAAATTTAAAAAATTGATGTACCTACGTTTATTGGTAAAGTCATGATCGTAATTTAAGGCTTAAAATATTTTAGCAAAATTTAAGGCCTCACGTTTTTGTTTAAGCATATTTTACTATGTTTTTTACATTTTTATGCCATGATTTTGCTCACATTTAAAAGCTTTTTTTCCAAACTTTCGATTTCGAGAATAAAACACTTTTTTCAAGTTTTCACTGTTTTTTTTGCGTTCAAAAAAAGTACTGCCAAAAAACATTTTTTCTCTATTAAAATTAAAAATATTTAAAGAGAGAGGGCAGAATTTTATAGGGAGATGGAGAGATTGTTTAGTGAAGTGCAAAAATATTTAAGGTTGTTGAAGAGAGACATCAGGCTATAAAAAGGTATTTTAGAGAATTGTTTAATAAAAATTTCTGTTATGTCATCTGTCTGTCATCTTGAGTGGCATCGTGCATATGATTTTTATTTTGCCATTTTTATACAAAAACAGCAAAAATTGTAATATTTCAAAGCATAAAGTGTGTGAGACATAAGGTGGTATTAATTTCTTTCTATCAAAGTTCCTTAGAGTCATTAAATTTACCAAAAAACGTGTTCTATTATAAGTGTATTTAAGCACGTCTAAAAATCATTTAACAGGTATTTAACTAAATTATTTTAAGGGTCCTCATGGCTTTACAATATTTATTAAAAATTTTACACTGACAAAATTATTTATTTCCAGTGGTTGCCAACACACAAACAATTATTAACATTTTCCTAACAACTGCCAAATGGCGTTGCTTACCTGTGGTAAAACAATAACTGTCAAAAATTGAATATAGGGCCTCTAGGTAGGTTTAATTAGTAAAATAAAAAAGGAGTTTATTAGTGGGAAATCTGATTAGAAATTCATAAAAATTAACATTGATGATAAATCACCGCGCTGGAAAACTTTTCTTATTCGCATGACCGAGATTGTTAAGACTTTAAATGCCACATTTCACGAACGGAACGAATCCGAAACTATTAATACCTTAAATTAATATTTTGCTGTTTCTACCACCACAAATTCTCGATCTCCAGGAGTTGACTGTGATTTTGACAATGAGGTTCTTACAGAGTATTCAGTAACGGCATATTTCTGGGACCCTTAAATTACCGAAAAGTTCGCTCACAGCATTTATTTTACAAGCTTTTATTTAACTTGCAATGTATCTATATAACGGACTAGATATGTTATTTCTATGGCTTTATTTCTTGTTGTATCGAGTGATTAAAAAAAAAATGAAGAAATAATATTTTTACAAGCTTTGATTTAACTTGCAATGTTTGTTCGGGTGGAATCTTGCAACTTAATTTTGAACACCTTCCCGACATCCTATCGACTTCAAATTTGGCATGCTTATATAGTTGCGGTGACAACACAAGAATATAGTCGAAGGGGATGGAGAGTGTTGGGGTACTCAGAGATGGAGATAACGAACTTCAACATGGACAATTTTTGGCCATGTTTTGCTAACCAATTTTAACTAACTTATAGTTTAGTTTAGTTTAGTTTAATTTAGTTTAGTTTAGTTTATTTATTGGTAGTTCCAAAGGGAGCCACCGAAGTGGATATACAAGTCAAAATTAGAATTTAAAAAAAAAGATTAGGTACAGTAATAACTTAATACTATAAATAATAGCGAGTATGTAAAAAAAATAAGTTAACAATAAAAACGTTAAAAAATATAAATGTATATGGACAATCAAAACAATCACTTAATTTACTAGATATATAAAATAGATAATTAATGGACAAAAAGATAAAATATTGCAATTGCAAATAAATAAATGTAAAAATAGAGACACACAATAATAATACATTAATATGATTTTTATGTATTATAATAATTAAAGAATAAAAAAACTCGTAGAACTGAAGAGTTCTTAGCTGTGTGAATTGTCCAAGTTTCTTGTAAAATTGCATGGCAAACAATAAGCTTTTATAAACATAAATGCATGGAAAGGTCAATATATTATTTTTACCAAAAGTTTTCCTATAACTCTCTTGATACTGTAAAGAGAATATAAGCCTTATGACTTTTTTTTGTTTAATAAAGACTGACTGCCAGTTTGTGCTTTCCCCTTATAAAATTACTGCATATGCTAGGTGAGAGTCAACTAGTGAATAGTACAGGTGTAATAGCTCTTTAGTATGTAATGATTCCTTCATTTTTAGGATTGCAAAGTAACTTTTACTATTTCCAAGACGTATTTTATATGAGCCAAAAACTGATCCACAAACACACCCAAAAATTTAAAGTTTTCAGTAATTGTAATTAGGTTATTTAGTGTGGTTACTTTAGATTTTTCCCTACATCTAAAGTTTATAGCAAAGAATTTGTTTAGGTTTAATATTAAATGGTTAGATTGGCACCATGTTTTAAATTGATTTAAAACTACTCGGCTTTCCGTTTTTCCCGAAATAACTATTGATTTCTCGTCTGCAAAAATCACAATGTGTCCCTCAACATACTCAGGCATTTCATTTACAAAAATGTTAAAAAACAGAGGCGAAAGAATCGAACCTTGTGGTATACCGATATCATTAAAAACAAAATCTGATTGATAATTCTCTATTTTTACTATGTTTTTTCTAAACGATATATAAGAGTGTAAGAGTATTTCTGATATGCCCCTTATTCCATAGGCACATATCCGATTGCTTTCAAATTTGGCATGCATTTATAGTTCCGATGACAATACAATAATATGTCATTATTAGGCACCCCTCCCCTCTAATAGGGGAGTGGAGAGAAAAAAGCGCCTAACTTTGTCCGATTTGAACCAAAATTGGTATACGCGGGCTTTTGGGGATAACGAATACGAATTTTTGATTTGATTCCGGTGAAAATACAATAATATGGTATTCTCAGGTACCCACCTCCATCTAACGAGGTAAGTGGAGGGGAAAACGATTTAGTTTGTTCGATTTTAATCAAAATTGGCATTTAGGGGTTTTTAAGGAGGGGCATAATCCCCCTCCATAAAAATTTTTGATCAGATTTGAAAATTTCAATATGGCTGATTCAAAATGGACGATTAAGGGTACAAATCTAAAAATTAAGGGTGTCTGTTTAAATTTGGTATGCGTTTATAGTTCTGGCGACAATACAATCTCCCTCTAACGAGGGAAGTGGAGGGGGGAAAAGATTTAGTTTGTTCGATTTAAATCAAAACTGGCATTTAGGGATTTTTCGGGAAGGAAAAATAAAAAATTTGCATCGGTAACCAAAAAAAGCATTCTTTAGTTATCTGCAGACAGTACTAAAATAACGTTTTTGATGAAATTTGAATGAATTTTGACGCTCTCAAAAAAAAAATTGTCTTTAACTTAGGGACTAAATTCTTTACAGTAAATCTCTACTTTTAGTGGCAATTATCGTATATTTATAGGGTAATTAATGATTTTTCTTAATTAGTATCGTGCGTGTCTTTCCCTTTCGTTGCCGGAATTATTTTCTAAACGTCGGGAATGGTTCCCCTTCGCCCATTGCCATTTCTTTGGACTCTTTGAAAGGATACATGCGAAAAAGCCATTCGTCAAAGAAAACCTTTTGACGTTCGATAAAGCGTCGTTCAGATGGTCGCATTAATTTTTGATGGATATACTTACCTATGGATTAAGTATAGGTAGTAAATGAATTAGACTTCGGGAAATGCATAAATTAAATGTTGATTTTAACTATGTTTAGTTCCCTTTCGGAGTTGTGTCAGTGGCGTAGCCAGGGGGGAGAGTTGGGGATTAACCCCCCCCCCCCTCATCAGATGGTCCAACGCAATCTACAATAAATGGGCCCAAGGCAGAGCTATCGCTCCCCCACATTTTTGACCATTTACTCCAGTTGGTGACATGTGTTTACGGTAATGCGGTGCTATGACGTCATTAATTGTTATAATTTTAGTTTAATTCTAAGGAATGTATAATAAATGGTATTCTTAGTATAATTTTTCTTAAAATTTATATCTACGGCGCATTTATAATTTGGCAACAAATCTATATATACCACCGAAACCCTTCTTGGCATCTAACCCAATCTACTTTTTCAAAAATATTTTACAAAAAACCTAAGAGATCAAAATTTTTGTTTTTTTTTGTCAATTTTCGCCTGCGGCACTATACCAGTATTTAATTTTAAGAAGTTCTTTTTGTCAACAACATTTGAGACGCATAATAAAAAATAGCATTTTAGTGTAATTTTCCAAAAATTTTTGCCTGTGGCGCATTTATATGAATCATTTATTTAGTCAAGACTAATTAATTAGTTATTACTAGATAATAAAAAAGTATATAGTGTGTTAAATAATAATTATTATATATTACCGTCATTCTATACAACTTAAAATCTCTAAATCAACTAAGTCGCTATTTTAGTATTGTAATTTTTGTTAAAAATTTCTTAGTTCACAAAAAAGGTTTTTTTTTAATAAAGATATTTTTTTGAGCCGACGATAAAAACAAATTAAAAAAAAATTCAAGCGTATTTTGATAATTCATAAACAACCGAAGAAAGGTTTCTTACTGCCTACAGATATTGATTTCATTGAACGGAAAATTTTTTAGACTTGTTTTAAACAATTTTACCATCTCCATAGTTTTGATATTTACTGGTAGATCGTTATATTTTCCTAACCTTTTAAAATACAGAGAGTTTTGAGACCTTTCCTGTTCAACTTTTGGTATATAAAATTTTTCCCTATTTCGGGTGTTATATTGATGAATTTCGTTTGTATACTTAATTTTCTTCGACAAATATTGCGGAGTCTGGCCAAGTTTAATTTTATGAACAAATACTAATGTGTTATAGAGTAATAACTCACGCACTGGTAGCCATTGTAACTCTGTTTGCATATCTCTTATAGGTGTTAACCTTGATTTCACACACTCTCATACTTCGGCTTTGAAGTTTTTTTAATCTAGATATTTAATTTTGTTTAAGAGGAATTAGAGTATTAAATACAGTCTTCTTAGTGCAAGATAACATATACGGCGAACATCGAGAAAGATAATGTACTTTAAAGCAATTTTCTTTATAATTTCAGCTGCTTGTGCTTTAAAATCTAATCTACGGTCTATCCACACCCCCAAATATTTAAATTTTTCTACTCTTTCAATTTCTTCATCTCCCAATATTAACTTAAAATCCATAGAGCTCAAGTGTCAATAAATAGACTCTTTTGTGATAAATTTGATCTTTGAAATATTTACCTTAAAACCATTAAGTTGTTCCAGATCACTGGCAGCAAAATACAATAAAGCATCATCTGCGAACAAATATATGGTGCAATTCTTGACATTATGAACTAAGTCATTAACGTGTATAATAAATAAAAGAGGTCCTAAAACGCTTCCTTGCGGAACGCCAAAATCATTAGCTATATCCTTTGAAACCAAATTATTAACTCGTAGCCTTTGTTTTCTGTCAGATAAGTAGCTAATAAACCATTTTAAGGCTACCCCTCTAAGGGTTAATTTTGAGAAAAATCTGCAAATGGGACTTGATTTTAAAAATAAGCGTTTCGTATGACAATAACTCAACAACGCCCCTTTACCATCCATAGGTAGATAGTTGATTTTTATTCAATGATGACACCCCTCCCTCAGAGTCGATTTTGGACTACGCCACCGGTTGTGTGTAGTGTTACACTGGATCTGGTAGTTCATTAAAAATGAATAAAGAAACTAATTTAGGTGTAATTTCGAAATTCAGAACCAAACCTATCAAGCCTCATTTAATTGGTAATTGGGGAAATCTGTGCAGTAGATGTAGAGAAACTAGTTCTAAAGTCTGTTCATAAAGAAGAGAGAGCAATAAAAATGCAAATCTGGATAAATTTTGTAGTGAGTGATCAATCACTTTTTCTTCTCTTTTAAAAATTTTATAATGTGCCTCAGGTAAAAATCCTTTATTTTTATATACCTCACCCTGTTCGACCGGAGAATACAATAGAACCCACACCGAGAACAATAGAAGGCAGGTGATAAACTATTCTCATAAGTGCCGCAATTGAGGGAAACTTACATTTTACGTACCGTGGTATATAGGTATTAGTGAAGAAAATAGTAAATATGTGAAAAGTTCTATGAAATTTAATAAAACAAATTACTTTATTAGAAAATATTTATAAATTAAATAATAAAAATACATTTTAAGAATAAAAATAATATTATAATAAATACAAAACGGATTGGCGTTTTAATTATAATTAATAAGCACACCTAGAAATTAAATTAAGGCTGAACAAATGGTTGGTACATAAAAAAAATGTTACGGTTGTCAATTATTATAACTACAAAAATAATTAAAATGAACTGGAGGTAGATACGTTTCTTTCAAACCAGTCAAAAATAATATAGGAATAAATTACTCACATTCAGAAGAACAGTAAACGCTCTCATCATCACTCTCATTTTCTTCCAAAGAAATAATTAACGGTTCCACAGTTTCTTCGATTAAACAATCAAGTTTTCCCATTTTTTCTTCTACTTTTAAAACATGTTGTACATATTTATGCCAATTATCTGGAGTTATTTTTTTAACTGATTCTTGAAAAAGCACCTCCACATCCTTTAATTTATAGATAGTATTATTCCTTGCGACATACCCTTTCATTTGAGCTCATATTAATTCAATTGGATTAAGTTCACAATGGTAAGATGTGCTATTATTTGGGGTCAATTAGTAAGTGTATAATTTTATTTTGACTAAAAATATCTCATTAAAAATTAGCTGAATTTGTCTTTATTTTTTCATGAAATTTAAATTTTTATCATATATTAATGGCAATAAAAATTCAATAGTAAGTCTCGAGGGTTTATCCTGCCAATCTCTGTCCGCTCGAAAAGTTTTTAATATATTTCGTTCCTGCATTAATTTCAAGAATAAATTATTCAATCCAATCATATTTTCATGCCTTTGAAATTAGGCTCATTCCGAAAGTTTTTATTTGCTCATTTTCATAGTGGATTTGGCGAGTGAAAAAATAACAAAATTAAGAATTAAGGAAAAAGCTCAAAGTAAAATATATAGTTAAAATTATAATAATGATAAATTGTAGGCTAATAATTCATGTCAATTTTAAAACGTGTCTATAACTAAATAATAATATGGAGAATAAAGCCACACATGAGTGGTAAATAGCAATACGTTTAAGAAGTATTTTAAGGCCACAAAAACGGTACAGATTTGACAACACTGCTTTGCTGTTTTTGGGCCAATCTTTACCGGGCAGAATATCGGAAAAGAGAAAACAGAATCTGTTGAAATTTGGCAGGAATGTTTATTTTTGAATTCCTCACAACCGTATCCAGACAGTTTTTTGCTGGACTCTCTCATTTTCGAAATAAAATAAATACGGCTAACAATAGTCAAAAATCTTACCTGGCTTGTCTTTAGCCCCGTCGATAATACAGAAATCTGTAAGAGCAATTTTTGTTTTTTTTTTATTTTTTGAAAAAAATTTACCAAATTTTGAAAAATCCTTTGGATACGGTTGTAGATTTTTATAAATCCTATTATCTGATAACAAAAAAGTTATGATTTTTTCTTTGTACCGGAATTCTGAAACGCCAAGGTTACGTAATTTAGTAGACCGAAGGAAAGTGAAGTGAGTTCGATTGGAGTATTGGAATTCAGGCCACTTGTCTAATGGAAAATTCGGACAATAAATTGATACATGTCAAGTGATAAAAATAATACGGAAATTATATAATTCTTTTTAATTTCGTTCCTAATTAACTTATAGAGATCTTTTGATCTTTTGTTTTTTAGTTTCTTTTCGGTTGAAGTAACTGATATGGAAGTTTTTTAACTTCCTTTTTTGTTTTAATCGCCTTAGAAGCGTAAACCTATTGGAAATATTAACACGTCAGGACGAACTCGTATTAGGTGACTTGGATAAGTACCAGTGCGGAACGATGCCGCCTATTTGTGAGTGATTCAAATTTGGACATCAAAGTGTATGATGATGTTTAATGATGCCTGGAGCGGATGACCGATGAAACCACTGACGAGACCACGCTGGTTGCCCAGGGCGAAGCATCGTTTGATCATTTCTCTTTTCGCTTTGGTCCTTTGTGTATTCCTTGTGAGATGCTTAATTTTCGTTGTTTTCAACCCGAGATCTTTTGATCTCTTGTTTTTTAACATGAAAGTTGTCCGATTAAGCTTTAATAAATAATGATTAACACTATTCGGAGTTTGGAACTGGTCTTTGTGAACAAAGTTTCAATATGAAACACCACATTCTAAACACCGATTAGTGATTAATCACAATTAAAGTCTAATCGGGGAATTTTCGCGTTGGTGGATATGAGCATAAATATCTTTTATAACAGTAACGTTCCTCTTCAGAGCCAAAAACTTTTTCCTTACTTTCTGAAGCAGTAGAGTGCTTTGTTTTGTTTTTTCTATGTAAAAGAATCTTGGTAAAAAAATAATTTTTCACATCTCAAAGTAATTCTTTATCTCTGTTTAAGTGTAACTCATCATTACATATTTTTAACAACCATTTTCTTATTTTTTTTAACTAGTTTGTTCAGCTTAAATCATGCAACGCTAGAATTTTGTGAAGAAATTGGATCTCTTTTTCATTGCAATTATGACCTCTTTTCACAGCGGAGAATTCTAGTACTTTCCAGTATCTTCAACACTAGTATTAAGAATAGCCAGCTTAAATCCCTATTTTCGTCAAATTCACTTATTAATAAATAATTGTTTTTTATACCCTTATCAAAAACATGATTTTAGTAACTGTCTGCAGGTAATTAAAGCATGGTTTTTTAGGTTACCGATGGGCCATTTCAAGCAAATGTAATTTTATTTGTTTGTTAAAAATCTTGAAATAACTCTGAATCATAAAACCACTATAACACTTTTTCTTGGTATGTAAAAAAGCCGAAATATACAAACAGTTTCGGACCTAAAGCAAATAATATTTTTTCAATTATTGTATTTTTGGTCCCGTCCAACCCAAAAGAAAAGCTTTACTGGTTCATGGTTCACAATAATTTTCAACATAAATGTTAACAACATGCTTTCTCCTTTAATTCCATTACCTTTTGTTTAGTTTGGAAAAGCCATGATAAAGTATTTAAAATTAGTTTTTAATTATTCTTGTCCCGTCCAACCCAAAGTTTAAAGATTCACCTTATAAGCTCTGGTTACAACTTATTGTTTAAACTATTTTATTGCATAACCTATGGTTTTAGGAAATTATTTATTAGAAAATATAGTCATAATTTTAATCATATAGAAGTCACAGCTGGTTTTTCTACTAATGGGTTACTTTTTTGTCCCGTCCGACCGCTTGAAATGGCCGCTATACAAAAAAACTTTTCTTTTTGATCACGGGTGCAAAAAAAATATTTCTGTCCGTTTTTTATGCAAAATCAAATAGAAATAGCGAAATATAGTAATATTGAAAAAATCTAATTATTCTTGCCTAAAAATTAAGTCATTTCCGACAGTTTTCACCAAGAATTTACGAAAAAATTATTTAAAAACATCATCAAAATATCAAACTGTCAAAGATTAAAATGTCGCAACAATGAACGTCATCGAGTAAAAAAGCCCCTCGCTATGGAACCCGCATTGTTATTTCAATTACCAGCCGCCTTGATTTATAGTGCAAAGATGGTGTGTTGCAAGAAGTGGTCTTCGTTCGAGATTTTTAAAAGTATTTTCCTGGTTTCTTGGATTTTTTGTTAAAGGTATTAAAAAAATAGTATTTTGTATTGTATTTTTGTATTTATTTATTTCAACACATCAAAAGGTTTTACATCAACAGTATAAAATAAATCAATGATTTTGCCTTATTTTTCTTTATGTGCTGTGCAAGGAACTTAATCCTGTGTGCAGAGAACCAAAGAGCCAGAAGTTATAAAATTAAAATATCAAAAACAAATGAAATGAAAATAAATTACATTAAAAATTCATTACCTAACTTAAATAAGTAAAAGTAAAATAAACCTGAACTAAAGATTTTAATTATAATTGATAATTTTAACTATTAGAATATAAAAATTTTGATTTAAAAGTAATTAATCATTGATAGAAGATTTATCTTTAAAATTAAAAATACAATGCTACAATGAATGATAAATACATTAACCACAAAATACTTTTACAATTGAATAAAAATTGAAATTTATGTATCCTATACATATATATATAAAATTACAAATACAATGCTACAATGAATGATTAACACATTAGCCAAAAAATGCCTTTACTTGAATTAAAAAATGTGTACACTATACATATATATATCACATTCGCCTAAAACTAATAATTTTACTATTTTACAGTGGTTAAAAAATTAGTTCTAAAATTACAAAACTTTCAATAAATCAAAAAAATTAATGAAACTATTTTTACAATTACAATTGAATAAGAATTAAAACTACTATTAGTGTTCAACTAGCAATAGTGATGGCGAAACTGTACTCTTTTCTACTACTTCGAAACTATTTTTAGAAAAGTCACACATTCCCAATTTCTCTTTCTTTTCTCTGTCGCAGGCTGTAATGTGCTGCAATTTACAGCAGCAATAAAGATATTACCGGGTTGGGGCGCATCGAGCATATATACAATTTCTCCTTGAATTGATGTGGGATTTTAAATTTGATACCGCGACAAAATGCGGAACAGATATTAACTTTTCTGCCTAGGGGGAAATCCGCACATTTTATATTTTTTAATTATCTAAATAGTTAAAACCAGGGCGTAATAAGACAAATTTTCAAACGGCATCTTTTGCAAAGTTAATAATAAGTTTCGTATTAGGGGGGGGGGGTTGTTCCCAACCTCCCCCCCCCGCTACCATTCCACTGGTTAAAACTTAAAAAGACTGGACATTTGTTGACTGTAAAAAAAGGAAAACTAACCTAACCATAATTCTGTGCTGGCAATAAAAAAAATAAAAACTAACAAAATGATGAAATGGCTAGAAGATGACACGAACTCTTTAAAACTGCCAATGCGAATGAAAATGGACATACTTATACTTGGAGTTATAAACTTAATAGTTCGCAGTTGGCTGTTCGCACTTCAGTTCAGTTCGCTATCAGCGCGTTTTCTTTGGCTACTTTATTAAACTCTTGTGCATGAATTTTTAGTTTAATATGTTTAAAGTGCTCTTGTGTTTTTGACTTGTTTGTAACCTTTAATAGGCGGACTTCCGAAAATTACACATGGGACGGACTGGAGTCGAAAAAGATCCCAATTCGGTTTTGATTTAATAATTTGTGATACTATTTTATTACTATTTTTTTCTTCAATAAATTAAGTAAGACTCAGTTTTGATACATATATTTTCAAAAAACAACATACTTAAAAAGAATAATATAGTGTTAAACTAACATTTTGAAAATAAAACTTAACTTAAAATAATCATTCAAATCATTTAAAATATTTGAACAAAATTTTTATTCATTTTGGCAGCTGGTACATATTATTTGAATAAGAGAGTGGTTTGGACATACGTATTTGTTGCATTTGGTACACACTTTTTTAAACTTTCTATCTTTGGTTCTGTTGCAAAGATGGCATCGTGATCTAACATTTGGCGTGGGTTGATTTTCAGTCGCTTCAGCCTGATTTTCATCTTCTCGGGATAGATCGGGAAAAACGGCAGTCATATGTCTTTTCTTGGCTATTTGAATCTGTTTGTTGCTGTATCGCCGAGTAACATTCTGTTTTATGAGCTCTTTTCCCAAGTCTAGAAGAAATAATTTACATCTATGCGGTTTCGCTTTATTCCGATCTGGAAATTTCATCAGCCATAATTTCACCCGTTGATATCAGCAACATTTAGAAGATGTACACATATTACCACAGGCCAGCGATTAGGTCTTCTTTTTACAGAGTACTCGCTTGCCAACTTGCAGAATTCTTCATCATATACTTCATCCTTCATATGCTCAGTCGACAGCAGAATAACAGCCGCGTTTTTCTTCGGGACATATGACACCAAAGTGCAATTTTTCTTAAAAGCAAACATACTTGAATTTACATTTTTATACGGAGCTGGTAAAAGTTCTGATGGTATGAAAGTTTTGTTTTTTCGAAGAGTTCCACACAAAGTTAGCTTTCTCGCCCAGAGCTTTTCGACAAGTTCCAAACTGGTGAAAAAATTACCCGTCGTAATGCCATAGCCGCTTTCCAAATGACTGACCAAATCCATTACTAATCTTTGGCCTTGACCCTTTTCTGGATTCTGGTTGTTTTCCTGAAACAAACAATCGCTTGTAACAAAATAATTACACCACAGCAAGAACTATATTTTTCAAGACCTGCATGTTGCAAACGAACCAGGTGGCGCAGTCGACCAAAGCCCATACTTTTATCCCGTATTTGTCTGGTTTGCTTTTCATATATACTCTGAAAGGCGCTCTGCGTCTAAAAGGAACTAGTTGCTCGTCAACGCAAGAATGACTGCTTGGAGAAAGAGATTTCCTACAGTATCTGAAGAATATGTCTCGTATAGAAGCTAATTTATCAACGGCTTTCCGTGCTGCTCTCGTCTCAAAGTTGTCAAACCTCAAAAAATATGTTATTTCTTTGAAACAGTCCCTGAACGTCATAGCCGGGATTATAGGACGACAATAAGCTTCCTCCTCACACCAAAGGGAATCTACGGACTCTTTAGAAGAGCGAAGGGCACTAAGTGTTATCAAAAGGCTGAATTATGCCTCAATCTTTGAAGCATCAACAATTTTCTTCTTTTGTCTGGATGATCTTTATTCAATTTATCAAAAATGGCTTGTCCTTTTCTGTTTGTCTCAACAACTATTTTTGAAACAATTTCTTGAGACATAAAAAGTAAATATGCTTCTTTTATTCTTGAGAAATTGCTACTGTAAGGGGTAAATACCAACTTTTTAGTCAACATATTAGCCTTCTGGCGCTTGACTGGTCGTGTCTCCACTGGATGCTTAGAACATTCTGTACCATTCTTCGCTACATAAATTGGGCCTTTACGATTATCAGCATTATTTGGGACGGAAACAGAAGTATCAGTATTACAGTCGAATTCGATCACATCCTCCGCAGATTGGTCCTCTTCGACAATAATCTTCATCTTCTAAATCGCTCGTAGCATCTTCGTTCACCCACGTATCAAATTCTGGGTCGTCGTTCTCAAGAAGATATAACATCTCCCTATACGTCAGCCTGTGCCTCCACAACTAAACTGAAACGTCTGAAACGTTTCGATAACACACTATTTATAACAAATGGAACGTCTGAAACGTTTGGATAACACTCTATTTATAACAAATGGATGGGATTCCCCGTACTAAAAATAAATGTGTGAAGTACCGAAAAGACATGGGATTCCCCGAACTAGAAATAAATGGGTAATATACCGCAAAAAGTTGAGATTTTTCTACGTCATGAACTGAAAAAAAATGTTAATAATTTATAACATACAAGGCGGACTGGAGTTGGGGTCTTAATTCAAAATATACAATCCATAGTAGACCAAAAAATATGCACATTGAGTGAAGAAGTTTTTATAACTCAAAAAAATAGACGAATTATCCACAAAAAACACATCGTGGGGTCCGAAAAGACCCCAGTCCGCCTATTAAAGGTTAATTAAAAATAATATGATTTAAAAGATGTTATGTATTTTGAAGCAATGAAATTGATATCTGCGAACTAAGGTTATAAATAAAAGTTTTCTATCCTCGATGCATATTCTTTCGTAATACTAAGTAGAGAAAAGCCCTTTGAGTTTTTCTTGTAAATAAAAAATGCAGATTGTTAGGCAAAACAGGCAGGTTTCCAAAGAAGACATTTCTTATGGTCAAAGTTAGCACAATTTTTGTTCTGGCTGTTGCCTACCGTAAAGCAAGTTGATTTTGAAGATAAAGTTCTTGTTACTTCTTTTTAAATAGAAAACTGCCGCACTGGTTGGTGTAGTGGGTACATACCCGGGATGAAAGGCATGCTAATTCGATTATGCCGTCCCTCGAAGAGGACGTTAAGAGGACGGTCCCGTGTTATCCATATATATTGATAGCACATTAAAGATCTCCAGCCTCGACAAAGGGGTTCATGCTAAATTAAATCCTCCTAGGAAAAAAAAACTGCCTTCTTAGGGGGTGCTCATCAGACTGGTCTGGGTAACCCGGGGTAAATAAGTTTAAAAGGTCTTAGGTCTTAGGTCCATTCTGGTACTGCCACCGCTTCCGATCTGGATCAGAAAAGACGCGATGGCGACCCACCTCCGGCTGAGAGATACAGGTTAATGGAGAGAAAGAGGGGAAGCTGCGGGGCATCTTAGGAGTACCCAAATCGCAGAGAGAAAAATTCCAATGGCAGCGATCAAAACACAAAGACCAAAAAACCCCTGGAGATTCGACAAGAGGTACAAAGTAGTCATCCCAGACAGGGAACTATGGCAGAGTGAAAACCTCCGCGAACAGTTCGAGGAGAACGCTGTGATTTGCTACACCGACGGGTCCAAACTGTCGGAGAAGCAAACCACAGGATCGGGGGTTTACGTATAAGACCAGGAGGTTCGAAAGAGCTACCCGCTCGGAGAGCAAGCCACGGTCTTTCAGGCAGAGGTGTATACCATAATAATGGCTGCAACCATGAAGGAAATAAAGAACGGTACGGAGGAGCATGTTTATATATGCTCCGACAACCAATCGGCCCTAAGGCACTAAGGGCGCCCAAGATCAACAACATCCTGGTGGAGGAATGTGCGGATGCACTAGAATCCTTGATAGAGGGCAAACAAGTGACACTTATGTTGGTACCGGGACATATGGGGCTGCCGGGTAACGAGAAGGCCGACAAGCTCGCCAGGATCGGGGCAAGCACCCAGTATGTAGGGCCGGAACCACTCCTAGGAACAACCAAGAGGCAATTGCAAAGTCGACTCAATGGGCCAACGATGCCATAGCGACCGCTTGGAGAGGAGGAACAGGATGCAGACAGACCAGGGACTTCGTGAAGGGCCCGGATGTAGCCAGACAAAAATGTCTTCTGGGGAGATCACGAAGAGACCCTGGTCTGCTGACAGGAATCATAACAGGTCACAACCGACTAAGGAAGCACATAACCCGGATCGCGGTGGAAAATGACTCGACCTGCCGGGCCTGCGGGCGGGCAGAAGAGACATCTCGACATGTTATAGCGAACTGCGAGGCATACCAGAGGACGAGATACCAGGTATTCGGTTCCCCGACCCTGAATGAGAAGGACCTGCACACGCTCAAATGGGATAAAATACTGGACTTTGCAAAAAGAACAGTAAAACCAGAAGAGCAGACTGTCAGAGCAGTGGTGCAGGCGGCGGATTAGGAGCAGGCTCGGGGTAAGGCAGAAAGGGCCCAGGGAGGCCTACTTGCCAGGCTTCGCGCCGCCCCTTCTTTACTATTACTATCTTAGGTCCTACTCCTCCATTTACGCTGGTAACCAGACCGGATGGGATCGGATATCACGTGGAGGCGAACCTAGTTACACACCCCCAAAGTCGGTAGACTACGAAAGTAGTCGATGACTCGTCTGATTAAGTTAATAGTTGCCTACGGGACTCAAAAAAGAGACGGTAATCAAAAATGAGAGGGAGAGAGAGTAAATAGAAAACTTGTTAAATTTGGAAGTCGTCTTTCTACACCATTCATGATTTGAACACAATTTCAGCACGTCTACTTTACCTACAAACTTCAACGATAGTTTCGTTTTACGACCACCGCCGAAGAATTATTAAAATCATCGCAAACTCGTCGCGCGTCGGTCGTTGTAAAACGTAAAATACAGCGTTAGCAACAGAAAATGCGATACCACCGAACATTTGTTTGTTTGATAATAATTTCGCTGAAAACTTCCCCCATAAAGCAGATGCGAACGGGGCCGTGCCGGCCCTGCAGATAGCGAAGATAGGCTCGAAAGTGATGTTATCTGAGCTAATAACTAATAGGCGTTGCGGTCCTGCTTAGCGATATACCGGGTGATATAACCAGTTATGGCATCTGGACACGCGAATAGTGATAGCGATACCGAGGCAGCAGCTCTCCGGCTTGCTCTATTTACCCAGTTGGACAACATAGAAAAGGGTTTGGGCAAGACGAAGTATACACGTTTTGAAGCTCAGAAAAACGAAATCTCGCCGAATACTCTTGTTAAACTGTTTAAGTAGATTTATCGCTGGCTAGCTGGAATAAACATTGATTGTAGTAAATTATATGCTGAAAATAGTTCTAAAGATTGTCCATAAGAGGATTTATAAAAAAAAGTAAATCTTTTATGAGCGACACACAGTTTGGATTTCGTGGAGGGTTTGAGGCAAGAGAGTCTTGGTTTAACGATCTAGAGATATGGATGTCGATGACAGTACATGCCTGTTTCATAGACTATAACAGTAAGATTTACTAAGATTTAAAATAGTCCCTCCGCAGGTCTAAATACTTACACCCGTGGGAGGGTACTAAATTTTAAAAGCAATTTTCAAAAAACCTTACCTTTTAACCTTTAACAGAAAAGATACAAAGTTGTATTGTTATGGCAAAATACCACTGCAAAACTGCTTTTTTTCTCAAAATATACCATAGTATAGGAGAAAATGCTCTAAAACTATTTTTTTTTGACAGGTTTCAAAATGGCAAATGGTGAACACGCCAAAAATTTTGCACGTTCATTATCTGTGTTTGAGGTTATAAAGTTGGTGATTTTTTAGACCACCTCTGGGAGGTGGTTTAAATTTATAGCCCCCAGAAAGGATTTTTTGTGACAATTGGTAATAAATTCGTTTATAATTTCCCTAAGTAACCGTTTTTACAAGGGTTAATTTACCTTATTTAATATCCCAAGTTGTTTAGTAACCAATGAAACACCTCTGATTTTGTCCAGAAAAACGCCAAATTTTGAACCCGTTTTCAGCACAAAAAATATATTTATGAAGGCCCTACGAGGCGAAACAAACATAAGTGAAGCTCACTGATTATGCACGAAAATTATACTAAACAAGTGGGTTTAAATTTTTTAATTTTCTTTCCTTCTTAATTAAAACTTTTTTCTTAAATTCAACAAAAGACTGTGTTAAGGTAATTATTCAATAAACCAATTCATTCAAATTCTTCTTATAATTCAAACTATGTCTAAAACTCAAGGAGTGTTGGTTTAAAATGCTAAAAACTAAAAATTTTATTTAAACTTAAAACTGTTCTAAAATAGACTAAACCCTTTTAGTAAATTCCACCGTAAGAGAGCTTTTGATAAAGTTCAAAAAGCTCATTTTGGTCTGGATCATCGGGATCTAAAGATAATTGCTAATCTATACTGGAACCAGAAAGCTCAGATAAAAATTGATAGCCAACTGTCCGGAGAGGTTTAAATAAGGACAGGTGTTAAGTAAAGTAGCAAAAATTTGGTTATTTGGTTAAAACATATTTTTGAATTTAGGTGTTCACTAAACCTCTTGCCAACATCTAAATAAAATAGGTTTCGTATGTGAGGTGATACGGATATACCGATCTGGAAAAGTCCTTTTGATAAATTGCCAAGTGATTTACGCATGAAATTATGTATGTGTATAAATTTATGCGATGATATGAATGTTATCAGGGCATTACACAGTTGTATATTGTAGCCAGCCTTGGGAGCATATCGAAGAAAATATGACCCTGCGGAGAATGCATTATAACCACCGATAGGGAGGGGTTAAGATTTGTTGCCATGATGAAATAAAGTAAACTAAATTAATCGCAAAAGTCTTCATACTTTTGTCCAAAAAAAAACTTGATCATAACAAGAACCCTGTAACTGATGTGTCCCGAATTTAAATGTATGTACGTATGTACGTTTAAAAAAAAAAAAATATAGGCAAAAAATGGTAGAGGCGATTATGGCATCTATAGGTAGCTGCCTGCATTAAGAACGAAAAATATTTGCAGTAAGGCCACTTCAATATCAATAAACTGTATTTTCAATTGGGTCAAGAATTTGCTCCTACCACCCCCATTCTCATGCATTGGTATATATCAATATCAATTTCGGTCCGCATAATATACTGTGTATACAAACACATTTCGTGGCCAGTAAATCAATTTCGAAGCAATTGGAGATGTAATTGTACAATAACGCGTTGATGCTGTGGACCTGCAGGCCTTTTGCCAAATTGCCAGGCTTTCTTGCACTTATAACCCAATAAGTAAGACGTTAAAACTAGCCTTAAAATCAATATATTATACATAGCAAGTAAATAAAACAATGTAAATTATTTAAACTTAAACAACAAAATTTCGAGCATTCCTTAAAGAATAGTAATGACAAATATACAAATACACTTAAGTTTCGTACTGGTAATACTCATCAGTACGGTCTTACCCAATGGAATAAGAAGATGTAATTATGATAAAAACGTCTGAAACGAATTATGACACGTGGATTCATGCAAAAGACAAGCAACTGTTAGCAGAAGCACCTTTAATGTCATCAGTACGGTGATGATATATAATGATGAAAAGATCTGAATAAGGAATCAAGAAACCTGGATTTGAAATAAACAGTATATAGCAATTCGCAAAATAATTTATAAAATTAAGTCTTCGAAATTTTGCATGGACAACAAACACAGAGAGACTTATTACAATTTACTGGGCTAAAATCTACCCCTCTCCAGCATAATTTGAATTGATGTTGTCAATGATGGTGGCAGGATATTAAGGATGATTGAATATTGTTGGTCAGCCTGCATATCGATGTCCGTCTGACTTATTGGCCGTTTGGCCCTGATTTATTGGAGACGTACGCTTGGCGGACAATGCTGGATGCGTCTAATAATGCCTTGTGTGTCACAGAGGAGATGATCTGTGTATAAGCCGCATATATGTTGCAATAATTAATATATTGTAGGCTTTTGCCGGGAATTAAATGGTTATATGGGTATTCTGAATGGATATAATTCTGTTAACAAACAGTGGCGGTTATAGGTATAAGTGAAGGGAAATTTGTTTGTTTTCCATTTTAAAAAACTTTCCCTTTTTTGAATAAGCCGTTCTTTTTTGTAATTTTCTTTTGGCACAATATTTTCAGTTAGGTAGTCATCATGTCTAATTATTTTTAGTGCCCCCCTTGTAAAGGACTGTAAATTTTTTGAAGGCACTATTTTTTTTAAATTTAAATCTATGCGCTTTCATCGATATCCTTGCTGAAGTACTGTCAATATTTAACCTATTTACACCTTTTTATTCCCCCAAAAATAAACACCTTTAACCCGTTTAGCTCCTTGAAAATGTTGACTTAAGGGGTTACTTCGTGAAGCCTTATTTCAGATAAGAGCTTAGTATAAGGGGACCCATATTTTGATCTTCTTAAAGTGTGGGTGGTGTGCTAAGATAAACATTAGAAAAAGTCTTAACTGACGGTTTGAATATTTTGGCTCTTTTTATGATACATTTTTTGGAACTTCTGACGCGGCCAGCCATGTCTATTATTGTCAATATTTATTAAGACCAACTACAGCATGATCATAAAAGAAGGAATCGGCAAAACATATTAATATAATTTTATTATACAAGACTCTATATCCAGGGTGTAAAGAATCCATAGTCATCCTTTTAACTGATGAAAGGGGGGTCAAAACAAGTCCAAAAGTTCATATGACTTATGGGGAAAAACTCATCAGATTTTTGTCTAGATGACTTTAAAATTGAAAAGTCTGAGTGCTTTTATTTACCAGAATTGTAGAATTATTATTTATTATTTATTTATTAGAATTATTATTTAATTATTAAATCCTCTAAATTAAAAAAAAAATATAATAAAACCTAAAGATTTAAAAAATACTTGGCAACAATGCAATTCGCTGCATACGTGAGTCTCTGACCTCCGACCTTCTCTCCTCTCTGCAGCACAGTGCATAGTGCATCTTCCGCTGTTCGTTCGTCTACCTGATGCCATTATTTTCGTAGTTTGGTGTGAAATGGAACTGAATTAAAAATGTTCTCTAATCAGGAATATGTTGACATGAGCTCGCAGAATCTCAAATCTTGCAGCTCAAATGTATCGCGACTGATTACCCTAGCGGCTTAAAAGAAGTATTGGTTGCTCGGATTTTTGAGAGTTTTTCAAAATAAAAATTTATTAATCAAAAATAGTTTAAACACTGTGTGACAGTGACTGTGTTTTTAATTTAAAAAAAAGGGAGTATGCCTTACAAGTGTACAAACAAATGCTTAAAAGAAGTGTTTTTTTGACTGTAGGCCAAAAAAAAAATAATAAAAAAGAGCTTTTACAAATTAAAAAGAGCTTTGCAATTTGTATGATAGATGTCGTAAATTATTTATAATAAAGGTAGACCATATTTTTTTTATTTATTTCGATACCGAAAAGGACTTCTAAATAAATTTTTACAACCAGACGAGGCGCTAAAACAAATTTTCGGTAAGTACACATTTATTTTTTTGCTTTTTGCTATTTTTAAATCATTAATAATTTGTGATGTGAAAAAAAAACCATCTCAAAAGTGATATTTACGATGCAGCCCGCCGCGCCGCGCCCCTCTATCATGAGATCTCCTTTAATTTTCTCGCACCTAAAATCGCATTGTTGCCAAACTGTGTTTAACTTAAAAGTCGTATATCTTCGAAACCACCAAGTTTTGACGCCCATATTATATGAACTTTTTTACTTGTTTTGGACCCCCCCTCCTATCACCCATTTAAATCATGATCATATTGTTTACACCCTGTATAGTAGGTATCATTGATCTTTTAAAAACATCACTTCCAATCCCCACAGATAAAACACTTATTTTAAAACCTCTCTTAGAATCCATATTGCAAATATTCCGAATTTTCTCAAACGTATAAACGAGAGGATTTCATATGTAATACAAAAAAGGCGAACCCCAACCCACTTTTGTTTATTGGCATCATAAATAAATTTTTTAAAAGCCGGCTCAATTCCCCTTACGTTTCCAATCCAATATCCCTAAAAGACACATTCATATGAACAAAAAAATACAAGCCGCAACATAAAGATACAAATTTATTCAATGACTTGTAAAAACGACGGAATCATGTTAAACGTCAAGTTCGGCCGGATTCCGTAACCAAATTGAATCAAACGACCCCCTTTTAAAAAAATCTCGACCCTCGAATTTGTCTATAAACAGTCAAGTGGTCCCCTGAGACCTTGTATATGCGGTGGCCAGCGGTCCCTTTTTTCCGCAAATATTGAATTTTAAAACAGATTTCGAGGCCTATTGGATCCAATATTAAGTTATTTATGGCCTACAGGGACGTAGGGGGAGTTGTGTTGTAGATTTACTGGGTAGCTGATTTTTTCACCTCGATGACTTTTTCAAATTTATTTAAAATCTTGTAGTAGTTGAGATACAAGATTAAAAAAATATTTCTTTATCTTTTTTTATTTCATACTGTATTGTAATGTTCCCTCTTACGGAATTAATTTGAGTCCGGGAAATGACCTACTACATCACTAGTCCGGTAAAATAACATTAAAGGACTCAAAACGAAATTTCTGAATTTTTATAAGCAAAATGGTATATTTTTGAACAAATCTTTATTATTAATGAAAAAGAAATATTTTATACAATAAACTACTAAAAATTACTTATAAATATTCATTTAAATATTCAATTGTGCGATTGGAATTATTTGAAATTACATGAGCAGCAGCCGAGCAATCTTTTTGGGGGTTACCTTTTCGCGAGGAAGAGTAACTTTGGGTTTGGTGTTGTTGGTGTAGAACTTGAACAAAGTTTTCCCCTCCCTGAATCATTCTAGCTACTTTTGTTTTTGTCTCTAAAGACTCCTTGATATATTTTTCGGCCACAGAGGTGTTCTTCTAGCCGCCGTGACGTTTTAGCACATTAACATCTGATCCCGGGGTTTGCTAATAGCGTGGCAGACGTTCTACGGAAGCACTTTCCGTATACCTTTTGGGATTGAACAAATTAAAATATTCCGCAATTTTTCGAGGCGCGTAAACATCTAGACTTGTACTTTTAGAACATTTCCCGTCCTTGTAACGTAAATTACTATTGTTATATAGACAATTTGGTATCACTCTGAGTAGTTTGGTTGTGTCTATTTAAATTAACTTCTGCCATTTTCTCGGTGAACCTACAGGCTTTACTGAAAAGGAGGTGATACCAAAATTTTATTGGTAGGTGTCTCTTCTTAAGTGGTGGCCAGCGGTTTTTTTTCTGCAAATTTTCGAGGCAGATCTATTGGATCCAATATTAAGTTATTTATGGCCTTCAAGGATGTAGGGGGATTTGTGCTGTGGATTTACTGGGTCACTGATTTTTTCACCTCGCTGACCTTTCTATTTTAATTGTTGTAGTGGTTAATATAGGCAAGTGTCTAGGTTACGTCTGGTTCTTAACAGAAAAAAATTCGTTAAAGGATTACCAGGATTTTAATCATAATTATCGTCGCGAGCATTACCATAATATCCATTGACAGATTTATAGTCGTACATTTTTATATTCTTAAGCCGCCGATTCGCCACTCTTCCTAAATCAAATTCGAGCACTTTCTTGGAGTCCTCGACGCGGTGTCGAATAAGTAGTGTATCTCGTACTATTACCTCAAGCAAAAAAGGCCAAAGTTTTACAATAGGTAGAAAAAGCATCTTTTTTTTTGTTTGCCCATATCAGTATCAAACTGTGCATGTGCAGCATCGATACGGGTCTTAACGCATCCAAAGCAATATTATGTGGTTTGGTTTAACAAAAGACAATCTGAAATAGTACCCATAATTTAATTTCATGAACGGAGCAGCCATCCATTTGTCACCATGACTGGTCGTGATTTCCTGCAACGGCATTCACTATGTCTGCCAGGAGCAGTTGTAGAAAATTTGGGTCATTAAAATGGTTAATTTTTTAATCCATGTGGTCAATTATGTGTTCCCCCATTATTCCTGTCGCAGCATTTTTAGGATATTGAGTGTTTGTGGATACAATTCGATGCTGGTTTTCTCTAGCACAATATAATATAACATAATGTCGACTATGAAACATATTTTACCTAACCAATTTGGATCTGCGTTGAATCGTTTAATCAACTCTAAACTGAAATAAGCTCTTCGTAAGGCATCTCCTGGTCGAAGTTCTTGTAAGATTTGTAACAAAAAACTGTGCTGCTTTGTTGTGAGTTTTCTTCAAGTACCATACAAATTTCCATATTGCTTTCTTCATTTCTTATCAAGTTCCCCTGTTTAAAATTAACTATTCGCATCACAGTTGAAGCTTGTTGAATTAAGCGATCGACCCTTGGCCAAAAAAGTACCACTATATATATATCATAATTATTTTTCCTTGCGTCGTATAATGGGGTGCCAGCTCAATGAGAACTGAGGCAACATAAAAAAAGCTCAGAGGATGTTTCATCAAAACTAAATCAGTTTTATGTAGCCTCATTCTTAATACTACTCGCCGAATTCCTGCAATTCGTCTTAAATGTTTTATTTTACGACGTAAAGGCATAGCCACTGTAAAAAGAAGATTAAAAACATTTAAACAATTCTGCTTATAGTAAGTAAATTTAAATATTTTGGTAATATTTTAATTAATCACAAATAGGAACTGGAAACTTAATAATGGAAGGAAGAATTAAAAACAAAATATCATGGCTTAAAAATCTTACACAATGCAATAAGGTTAGTTCTGCGACTCGTTTTAGAAGAAGAGCACTAAGAAAGAATTAAAAAAAAAATTATTCCCAAAGTGAAAATTGGTAAAGGGGCATCCGACGACAATATCCACTTTTTGGCCTTCTCTTCGTCGGTGGCGGTGCCTACACGCCGATGACAGAAAAAGCGCATAAATCAGTAAAAAGCCGTTCGCACAATTCAAAATCTCCCAATAAATTACCGAGACATCCGCGCCTGAATGCAAAATACACTCGCAGGCGATATAGACTCAAAGTCCTTAAGACCTTGTCGAATGAGCCGTACGCGGACGTAAATCATCCCAGGGTGTCTTTTAAAAAGAGAAATATCGAGCTGGATGCGAAGAAATCGCAAAAAAATTGGGGTCCGGGGCATATATTTTTACGCAACATAAGACAAATCCATCTGTAAATCGTGCGAAAGGTTCCAGCTAAAGAAACAATGTTTTTAACTTTATTATTTCTTCTAATTCTATATAAAAAAGGGCAAAGTACTGTTTGCTGTTAAGTTTCAGCTGACAGTTGAATTTTGGACACAAAAAAAGTTTAAAAAAAACAAAAGATCAAAAAATCTTGGGTGGAAATAAAGAAAATTCAAACTTGGATGAGCATCCCGCAAACGATGTTTCGCCCTGGGTAACCAGCGTGAGCTCATCAGTGGTTTCACTGGTCACCCTCCACCATACATCATTAAACACCATCATACACTTTGATTACCAACTTTGAATCACCCACAAATAGGCATCGTTCCACACTGGTACTTATCCAAGTTACCTGATACGGATTCGTCCTGGCGTGTTAATATTTCCAGTACGATTATGCTTCTAAGGCAAATAAAACAAAGAAAAAGTTAAAAAAAAAACCTCCAAATCAGTTACTTCAACCGAAAAGAAACTAAAAAAACTAAAGATCAAAAGATCTTGGGTGGAAATAAGGAAAATTCAAACTTGCATGAGCATCCCACAAGGAACACACAAAAGACCAAAGCGAATAGAGAAATGATGATGATGAGATCTTTGATCTTTTGTTTTTTAGTTTCTTTTCGTTTGAAGTTGTTAGAGCTTCGTAATTTGTAAGAAGAGTGGCTTCTTAGTGTTTGTGATTATTTCCTAACAAGAACAATCTCTAGTACCGTGACGTAAATTACGTGGCGCTCGATTATTAAGAATTCACCCTATTCTTCATTGAGTGTGCCATGCAAAGAGAAAGATCATGAATTTCCAAAACTTAAAATAGTCAGTTTGCCGTAGAACATAGTAAAATTAAGTTGTAATTTTTTTGATTTACTGTCTACATTTCTGTAACTTAAACCTAAATTTGACGTCGTCCGGTAAACATACTTTCGTATAAGTTTTATTGTAACCTTATTAAAAATTGCAATAATTCTATGTGTTCAAGAACCGAAATGAGGAACTGAAGCTTCTTCAGCAAGCCTATGTACCTTTATTTCGAAGAAAAATTAATTCTAATTCTAAACCTTTTCGGTTAGTAGCACTTAAAAGTACTATAGTCCTATTTAATCGAGAACCTGACCGCAGTCCTGTAGGAAAGTTTGCGTAGGGAGAATTTTTTTTCGGGAATGTTTACTGAGTGTGTTCGTTAGTATTTTGAGCTTGGGTGGACATCCACCACCTGGTACATTTTAAATGTATGACGTCATCAAAGATGGCGGCCGTGCGATCACAAAGTTGCTCATATTCATGTAAATACATCATCGATTTTTACTAAATTTTCAGTTTTTATCACCGACGGTACTACAGGGGAGGGGTAACCCCCCTTTACATCCCTTACACACCCATCTCTAGTCGTTGTTATTGAATTCTAATAATAAGTGCATTAAAAAAATATTCAAATTATCTAAAAAGGATTGTTACAGCTAACTCCTAACTCCTTACTACCACACTTGCGCAAAGAGCAACAGGCCATTTCACTTTTTCTACAAATATAGGAGGATTTACCACATTTCAAACAATTATATGTCCCAAAAAATCAGTCGGGTATTTCTGCAAGTTCTTCACATCATCAATAAAGTGTTTCTGAATATATGTATAGAAAAAGGATCTGACTCTTTGCATGATGATACATTCAAAATCTAAGTTCATCTAAAGATTTATAACATGACTTTTCGAAACAACTGCACCAAATATGTTTCTGCAGATACAAAGGTTTGTTCTGACCCAGATAGTAGACACTTAAAGTTAATTTTCAGTTTTATCGAGTCGACTTATCGAGCAGGTGTACTTTTAAACTAATGGCGAATGCGTGACAGTTCCAGCTGATCAAATGCGTGAAAACATCGTTTCGTACGCAGAGATAGTCGTAACGTTACGACTCCCTTATTATACCTAACGAGGTTTTCGTGCATTTGATCAGCTGGAGCTCGATAAAGATAAGGATACGAATGCTGATAAAACTGAAAATTAACTTTAAGTCTCTAATAACTGTGTTTTCTTCTTTACAATTGCAGATAAAACGTTCCTGAAAAATGCGAGGAGTTCCTCCAGTCATTTCATAACTTTCTGTACTGGTAAGTCCCTAATATCCTAATACAATGCATAATCTGGTAGTTGAATCTTTTATAATGGTATTTAATTTTGAAGTACGAACTAACAAAACATTTTTGTCTCTGATTCAATAGGAACATCTTTCCTCAAACTTGATGCAAATTTAAGCCTATTGTATTGGAAACTCGCGGGAAATTGCAAATAGGAGAGCAATTATTAGCAAATATTAGTGTTACATCACCCTCAGTGGTTGTTATCTCTTCCCAAATTCTATACAAAAGCACGTATTTCTCCAAAGCTGATTCTGGAAATAAGGCAATCGGCAAGTTCGGTATTTGCTAACGGTTTTTAGAGAAAAATGTAGAACATTTATATAAAAAAATGGTTTACAATCGATTTCAAAAATCTTCGGACCAGTTTGACATCTTGTATGTAGGGCTCTTTGAGCTTTGGTCATTTTTTCGATTTTCTCCCATAAATTAAATTTAATTTTGGTTGATTCCATCGATGCCTCCGATATTTAATACGCCTTCCATCTACTCGCGTTTGAGTGAGCTTTGAACGCGGCGGCCATTTTGACAATTAACTAATGTAATAAATGTCAACACTGTCAACAATGGCGGCGGCATACGTGTAAAAGTATACTAAAATGGAAGGTGTTACGATTTAGCAACCTTTTTGTGTCACAAATTGTCAGAGTCCACTCATTGTCATGTTTTGTTGTCACAGTCCTGTCAAAAATGTCACGACAGCAATCAGAATTCGATAACTAAATTTTATCAAAATTAGATAGAGGTTGGTCTGTTCGTCGGGTTGACGATCATTATGGACCAGACTAGTCCACTATAATAAGACTTAAAAGAAAATACAAAGAAAAAGGAACTGCACGACGAAAGGAAGGAACTGGCTTGACCAAAGTCAGCACACTCAAACAGGATCATCAAGTCACTAATTTCCTGGAAGAACATAAGCAAAATTAGCAGTTCATTTTCCTAGTATGGTAAGAACGGCACTAAGATGGATAATTGCATCTAAAATGATACGGTTAAGTTAAGAAAAAAAGCAAGCCAGATTACTTTTCCGAGACAGGAAAACGAATTTTGGCTACAGGTAGCTTTTACCGATGAGAACGTATGGGGGCTCATTGCAAAACAGTTATCAAAATTTAATGTTCTTCCACGGAATGCTGACCATTTGATGGAGATTATGAAGAGGTCGTTGAAGAAAATAGAAATTTATTTGAAAATTTAGCAGACTCCATGCCAAGAAAAAGTTATTGAAGCAAATGGTGCAATTACCAGATACTAAAGTTAATATTTTTGATTTTTGTTTATCCATAGGTTTTTTTTATTTATATTTGTTTTCAAATATTTTGTTGTTTATAAAACTGATCCTTTCGATGTGTATTGACTTTATTTATAATAAAAATCTTGTTTTAAAAGTGTTTTATCTTTTTCTTATATTTCGTAACAGCAACCTTAAAACTATAGAACCATTAAATACCGCTAAAAATGTTTTCAGTCTCCTTAACAAATTTTTTTTTATGTTGTTTAAAAGCGTTAACCTACAAAAGTCGGTAACAATAAGCAAACAAAATTTTTAATACATAGACATGTACCTAACTTCTGCTGTATGCGTTTTATGTGTCGGGAAGCGTATCTACAAAAGTTATTATAGAGGCAACTCTTAGGTCGACATGCTTTTTGAGACCCATGGTAGCAAAAATTACTCTTTAGCAGATTTTACTGGATTTAACAGTCTGTAACTCAAAATCTAGAGGGAATAGAGGGTTTCTTTCTAGTACCACTGGAGCAAATATCTGTTATTTAAGGCCAGATTTCTCCGCAGATTTTAAGTAAAAAAAAGTACAACTGACAACGCCTTGTTCTTTAATTTTTTAATCTTTTGCCAGAGTGAACAGAGAAAACTAAGCATCAGAATTAGCTGAAATTTTGCAGGGGTGATCATTTTTAAATGCTTAACAAAAATATCTTAACGATTTTTCAAAATTCTCAATTATTTTTTCTCCAAAATAAAAGCTCTGGTGCTGTCATCTATCCCAAAAGCCTCAAAATAATTGCGGTTTAGAACATTTGCTTGCTTTAGCAAAAATAAAAACTAAGTTTCCTTTTTCTAAAAGCCTGTGCACTCCGGAAAAGAAAACCGATCAACACTTCATTGAATTTAGGAGACACATGCAGTTCAAGTGTTGGCCGTTAGACCGCAGAATTTATACGATTCCTGTTTTATCAACAAACTTTAAATCGGGCCGCAGTGGGACAGAAGAGTATTTTTAAACATTGTTCTAAAACAAATAGGAAACCACTCCGCGTGTGCGGCGTCCGCCGAAAAAGGCCTAGCGTGCGCGGGCACTACGCCGAGTCTATCCAAGAACCAAGAGACCTTTACTGGCTCGCTGGGATTACTAGGAATTCGCAGAGAAACATTTGGCGCTCATAACCCCACATAATTTTGTTTTTTTTTATCTGACCATATTTTTTTTAATTTAAATTATTGCGGCATAGTTATATGCAATTGTACCAGTGAAATCTTGGAGTGCAAAGATAGATTTTAGAACCTCAGGTTCAAAAACACACGGATACTTGAGTACTAACAAAACAGGTCAGTAAAGCTCCATTTAGTCTAGCGCCAGTAGCCGATATTTAAATCTGCATGCTTTTAAGTTAATCTATTGTCGCTATCAGCTAGCAATTATAAGTGCACCTGTAAATGCAACCTTAAACATTACACCCAGTTACTTTAATACGTAGTTGGGTAGCGTTTTTTTAGCAGGTAATTCTGCAATAAATGGTTTTCTTTTATTTTTGCAAAAAAATTAGGTCGACATAGTTAAATTGATTCCGTACAGGTCCAACCTCCAGCAATAGAGAGGCAAATAGCTGTAAGGCCTTACCGAACTGATCTAGTGTTGGGCGGCAAATATGGCATAGTCTGACTTATGTGTAGGAAATTACGTTTGCGATAGATGAACCATCCGGGGCAAAATCAACAGGTAAGGCACTATTAGGGCAAACGAAGGTTAATTTAACCAGGTTAATTGCGTGCGGTAGCTCTATAAATTGAGCCCTTTAGGTATTATTGTTAATCAAGGAGAAATCGGGAGCCACGGCGAGGAATTGATTGGCTATTTACTTGACGGAATGTTGTACTTAGGGTCAGAATGCAGGAAGTTTAAATAGTTGGAAGCAAATTAGGTATGTTGAAGCGGGTAGGTACTTTAAAACTTATTGAGATTTGGGTAAATCTCAATTTTAAAGCATAGCAAAAATTAGCGTTAGTATTAAAAGAACGGTAGTCAACATCAACTATAAACGCACAACCTACTTGACCTACAGTCATGAAAATTTAAGGACATATTGGATTTGTGACGTAAGCGCTCGCTAAGAAAGGATTTTGAAAAGTATTACCACTAAGGGAGTAAAAATAGGGGTTTAAGTACGTTTTTTATATCTCGGAAACGAAAAGTCGCAAAGGTCTGAAAATTGGTATGTAGATTCTACTAATAAAATAAGTAAACATATGTTTTGGCGTTTTTAGAAATTTCAACTAAGGGTGGAGCAATAGGTGCAATTCGATTTCGCAGGGGTTAAAAGGATCTTCTATATCTCAAAAGAAAAAAGTGACAGAGTTTTAGAAATTGATATTATAGACTAATAAAGTAGTGTGTTTCTGCGTTTTACTACCAACCTCCTATTATTAAGGGGGAGTATACCCCATATTTGATAAAAATTTGACGGAAATAAAGCCCGGAATCGAAAAAAGTTTTTTTCTATTAACTTTTGCAATTTTTTGTTACCCGTCCTCCCTCCTCCCAACCCCATATTTAATATTGACCGACTAAAATTTAGGTAAGTCCGTAATCGAGAAAAGTGCTTCTTCTATTATTTTTGCGATTTTTTGTTACCCTTCTCCTCCCTCCTCCCTCCTCCCCTTTACGATGTTCGATAAAAACAATGAACTGTTAAAAAAATAAGTTACCTATAAAACCGGAATTAAAGAAATTGTTTTTTGCAAAAAAAATGCTGTAAAAATTTTGCTGCATTATTTGGGGCACAAAGGTTTCATCAAAATCGGTTCACGGGAACAAAAGTTATAACCTTTGAAAGCAAAAAAACGGAAAAAAAACTTCAGGTAAAGCGGATACTCGAGTAGATGGAAGGGTTTAAGGGGCTAAAGGTTTGAGGGCATGAAATTGGGTTAAGGTAGAGAAGGAGGGGAAATCTACAATTTTAAACACGCGAACGAAGTCGCAGGCGGCCAGCTAGTTTCATAAAAAAACGGCACCAGACAGTTGCTGCGTTTCAGCTTCCCCTCTTCAGTCAAGTCAAGTTGGCCATTGTTGCTTCAACCTATAAAATTCACTGTTTTCAACAAAATCTTTAATTTTTTGTTTGTCACAACGGACAGAATTGTTAATCTTTATTCCCATTGACCATAATATGCTCAAAGACGAAAACAAAATCACGCAAACGACAAACTTTTTTTAAAAATCGCTCGGGGTGACGTCGCTATAAACATCAAAAGACTTCCAATATTGGGGATAACAAAAGATAAAAGGGCCACGCAAAAGGGTTGCTTCTAATAAACTTTTTAATGAAGAGATAAAAAATTAAAACAAATCCTTAGAACTGGAACAACTCTGGCAAAAGTCCTGCCAAGGAATGTTTGCAAAATAAAAAAAGATCTGGCGATTGATGGGACAGTATTCTTGAACTCTTAGAAGAATTTACCAAACACAGACTATCTATATTTACAAACTTACAAACAGAGGGGGAGACATCTGTAGTGAGGTTCCTTCGTGGAGACGAATTATTACCTTGCTTAAATTAGTGAAACAGCTCCTCACGATTAAAGCTGAAGTGTTAAACTATTATCGTGCACTTTGTGCATATTGAATCCCTCTCCTGGTTTCAAAAAATTAGGACCAATCAAAAGTAAATATTTAAACCTTGCGTAGGTTTATTGTGTTTTCTTCTGAATTAAAACTTTCTTTTTAAATCCAAAAAAAGATTTTGTTGAGATGATTATTTACAAAAAAAAATTATTCAAATTCCATATGTCCAAGAAGTTAACGTAAACTTAGGATCGTCCTAAAATAGGCTAAACCCTATTAGTAAATCCCACTTTAAGAGTTTGTATTTGTCATTTCTCAAAATAAAGCCAAAATATTTAAGTTTTCTGTATTTGATGATGAATAAAACTTTTCACATTAGTTACTCTGTTCATTCAAGATATCCTGAGTATTCTACGACAGCACTACATGTCCAACTTTTTGCAGATGGCCTCAGTCAGCGCCCATGCCCCCTTGCCGTAATATAAGATGCTAAAAACATATCGGATCACACGAATTCGGAGAGTGGTATTAAAATCGCCACTACATAATGCTGATTTTGTTTTGATAAAAGATCATCAAAGGTGTTAAAAATGTTTAATTATTATTATTATTATTAAACAATAGGCCCCTTGCGCTTTCTAAGACAAAATAAAGCGGAGAAAAAGATTGGCTTAATTAAAAACGGTGGTAAGCCGATCTTTTTTATTGTTTGCAGACATCTTCGCTCATCGCTTTGAAATTTTCAATTAATTTGTCGATGACAAAATTCATTGAAACTCGGGCTTTGTTTTTTGATCTTCCTTTTGTTCGCGGAAGGTTGGATGCGTTTAAATTAGCTGTTTGATTTGAATTTTTTTAAAAGTGGAGTTGAACAAATTGAGAAAAACATATTGGGCGATATTAGACACTTAAAGTTGCCCAAACAGAGCACAGCGACTACGTCTCACCTATATCTATGATGCAGCTAACGTATCCTAACCATTTTTTTATCTGTGGGTTCTCATAAATCCCCTATTTCCCTCTTATTTTTTTCAACAAGGAAGGAAATAGAAGTGAGCGGCATGAAGTAAAACTGTGCAAGCACTGAATAAAAATTGGTTTGGTTACGTCGTACGTTGTAAGCACAACTTTTGGCGGGTTTTTGCGAGCTTAACATAGTTACTAAGTTTAAGTGAAATTTTTGTTTTAAGCATTTTAAACCAACCCTCCTTGAATTTTGGATATAGTTTCATTTATAAGAAGAATTCTAATAAATTTGTTTATTGAATAATCATCTTAACACAATCTTTTGTTGGATTTAAGAAGAAGGTTTCAATTTAGAAAAAAAAAATTAAACCCACGCGGGGTTTAAATAGGAAACACTCTGTAGAATAAATTAATATTGGGGCTATATGTCACTCTAATTAAAACTTACACTTGTTAATTAATTTTTCCAATTAATACTTGATGTCACACAACGATTTAGATTAATAATAATAAAATAAGGGGTAGATTAATTTTGTATTTATTTAAAAGGTGTTTTTATTTATGCAATGTATTAATAAACTTAAATGCATTTTTTTTACATTTCTGTCACTGTGGAAATGTCAGTTTAAAAATATTAGCGTTATTATAAACAGCGAGTTCGAATCTTTTACCTCTGCTTGCACCTTGACTTGCACCAACCTCTACTGATGAAAGCTACAGCTTTAAAATGAGGCTTTGAGTAAGGAAAGTTTTCTTCACTGAGCAGTTTGTAAATAAATTAATATAGTTGTTTTGGGTTTTTTGTTTGGTATATTTTTCGTGCATAATCAGTGACCTTTAATTATGTTTGTTTTGCCTCCTAGTGCCCTCATAAATATATTTTTTGTGCTGAGAACGGGTTCAAAATATGGCATTTTTCTGGAAAAAATAGGAGGTGTTTTATTGATTAATGAACAACTTGGGATATTAAATAAGGTAAATTAATCCTTGTAAAAACGGTTACTTAGGGAAATTATAAACGAACCTATTACCAAATGCTACAAAACAATCCTTTCTGGGGGCTATAAATTTAAACCACCGCCCTGAGGTGGTTTAAAAAATCACCAACTTTATAACCTCAAACACAAATAATGAAGCTATTATGTACCAAATTTTTGGTGTATTCACCATTTGCCATTTTGAAACCTGTCAAAAAAAATTAGTTTTAGGGCATTTTCTTCTAAAATATGGTGTATTTTGAGAAAATAAGCAGTTTTTCAGTGGTATTTTGCAATAACAATACAAAATAATCAATAACTTTGTGTCTTTTCTGTATGGGTAAGTGTTTTTTGAAAATTGGTTTTAAAATTTAGTACCCCCAACAGGTGTAAATATTTAGACCTGTGGGGGGTACTATTTTACATGTGCCCAATAGAGCACAGCGACTACGTCTCACCTATATCTATGACGCAGCTAACGTATCCTAACCATTTTTTTATCTGTGGGTTTTTATAAATCCACAAGCAAGGAAATAGAAGTGAGCGGTATGAAGTAACACTGTGCAAGCACTGAATAAGAATTGGTTTGGTTACGTCGTACGTTGTAAGCACAACTTTATCTTTTTTTAAGGACGCTTTCACAAACGCATTAAAGATACGCTAACAGCAAGGAATCGGAAATAGCTTGCCAACTTTAACGGTGGGATTTACTAAAAAGGTTTAGTCTATTTTAGAAAGGTCCTAAGTTAGAGTGAAATTTTTGGTTTTAAGCATTTTAAACCAACCTTCCTTGAGTTTCACACATAGTTTGATTTATAAGGAGAATTCTAATAAATTTTTTTATTAAATAATTATTCTAACATAATCTTTTGTTCTATAGTTTCAATTTAGAAGGAAAGAAAATTAAAAAAATTTAAACCCACGCGGGGTTTAAATAGTATACACTCTGTAGAACAAATTAAAATTGCGGTTGTATGTCACTCTAATTAAAACTTATCCTTGTTAATTAATTGATTTTTCCAATTAATACTAGATGTCCTACAACGATTTAGATGGATAATAATAAAATAAGGAGTAGATTAATTTTTTATTTATTTAAAAAGTGTTTTTATTTATGAAATGTATTACACCTTAAATGCGAGTTTTTTTTACATTTCTGTCACTGTTGAAATGTCAGTTTCAAAATATTAGCTGCGTTCAAATTACAAACAGCGAGTTTGGATGTCTCACCTCTGTTTGTACCATGGCTTGCACCAACCTCTACTCATGATAGCTACAGCTTTGAAATGATTGGACTTTGAGTAAGGAAAGTTTTTTCTAACTGAGCTTTTAGATAACCTCAATGGTAAATAAATTAATATAGTTGTTTTGGGTTTTTTTGGTTGATACATTTTTCGTGATAATCAGTGACCTTCCCTTACGTGTGTTTTGCCTCGTCGTGCCCTCATAAATGTATTTTTTGTGCTGAAAACCGGTTTAAAATATGGCGCTTTTCTGGAAAAAATTTGAGGTGTTTTATTGGTTAAACTTTAAAAACGTTTACTTAGGGAAATTATAAACGAACCCCCACAGGTGTAAATATTCAGACCTGTGGGGGGTACTATCTTAGATCTTAGTAAATCTCACTGAAGGTGTGTAGTTGTTAAGGACTATAGTTTGAGGGGTATTTTCTATCTACGGTTTGAGGAAAGTTTGGTTTGAAGGATGACATATACATGGGTATCTAAAAATTGATTTAAGCCAAACCATACCGCAGTTAATAAGATATTTTAACTTGGATGGACGTGATCTGGAATGAGACGCGTAAGGCTATTTTTTTAAAATAATCCGTCAAAATTAATAATTTTTGGGTAAACACACACCTAAAAACTGTCAAGGTGACACGGGATGTCGTATCTCAGTAATAATGATTTAAATTTTTTTGGCGTTGCTAAATAAAACAAATTGTTTTAAAAATTTTAACTGATTAAGACATATTAGACACTTAAAGTTAATTTTCAGTTTTATCAGCATTCGTATCCTTTTCTCTATCGAGTCGACCAATCAAGCAGGTGCACTTTTAAAATCATGGCGCATGCGTGACAGCTCCAGCTAATCAAATGCACAAAAACCTAGTTAGGTACGACAAGGAAGTCGTAACGTTACAACCATTCCTGCATCCGAAACGATGTTTTCACGCATTTGATCAGCTGGAGCTGTCACGCATTCGCCATTAGTTTAAAAGTACACCTGCTCGATAGGTCGACTCGGTAGAGATAAGGATACGAATGCTGATAAAACCGAAAATTAACTTTAAGTGTCTGTTGGCTTTAGTGTCCCAAAATATTCAAGAAACTAAAAGAAACTAAAAAATATATAAAAACATAATCAATGCGCTTAAATTATTTATATATACGGTAAAACAAAAAGGTAACCAGGAGTTGTTTAGGTATTTTCTCACAAACCCTTTTAGTCCACCTCGGCCAAAGGTTAAAATTCACCACCATAACTCAAATAGGGAGCATGCCTTTTAACACATACCTGACAATAGAGTTGCATGGATTTATTTTCGAGATATTCGCGTTTTTATCCTCATGAGCTAAGAGAAAATTTAAATTTCATTAACTCTCAAAAGCTTTTTTTTGTTTTAGGGAATTCTTCTCTTGCAAGGGGTGAAACTTACCCTAGAAAATTAAAAGAGGCTATTTATTATTTTTTAATTCATTGGCTTACTTTTGAAATACTTGCATAAAGTCAATTTTCAGCTCTTTAAAATTTTAGAAAGTATGCAAATGATTCGTTGAAGTATGATACATAGAAAGTGAGAAAATCCCCTAATCGCTGAATAATGACAAATAATGACATACACTTCTCAACACATCAAATGCATACAGCAGAAGTTAGGCACATGTCTATGTATTAAAAATTTTGCTTGCTTATTGTTACCGAGTTTTGTAGGTTAACGCTTTTAGACAACATAAATAAATTTTGTTAAGGAGACTAAAAGCATTTTTACCGATATTTACTGGTTCTATAGTTTTAAGGTTGCTGTTACGAAATATAAAAAAAAAGATAAAACACTTTTAAAACAAAATTTTTATTATAAATAAAGCAATTCAATTAAATTTTGGCAGAACTAGAAGAACGTTGGCCCCTTCGTCAAATAGCGGATTAAAATGGACGAAACAAGGCCACTATAGTGCGACTAAAAGGAAAATACAAAGAAGAAAGAACTGGAAGGATTTGAGTTAAGAAAGGTCAATACACATAAACAGGATCAACTTTATAAACAACAGAATATTAAAAAAACAAATAAAAATGAAAAACCTATCGATCTGCTGCTAAATTTTCAAATAAATTTGGATTTTCTTCAACTCCATCAAATGGTTAGCATACCGAGGACGAATATTAAATTTTGATAACTTTTTTGCAATGAGTCCCCATACGTTTTCGATGGGGTTAAAAATGTTGTTATCGGTAAAGGATACCTGTCGCCAAAATTCGTTTTTCTCTCTCGAAAAAGTAATCTGGCTGGCTTTTTTTCTTTACTTAGGCGTATCTTTTTAGCTGCAACACGAAATCTCAGCCTCGACTTCTTTGTTCGTCTTAGTGCAGTTCTTACCGTATCAGAAAAATGAACGGTTAATTTTGCTTCTCTGGCCGTGGAAAATGGGTGTTCTTCCAGGAAATTAGTGACTTGCTGAACTTGCTGGGGTGTACTGACGTTGGTCAAGCCAGTTCTTTCTTTGTATTTTCTTTTTAGTCTTACTATAGTGGACTTGTCTGGTCCATCATGATCGGCAACCCGACGAATAGACAGACCAACCTCCATCTAATTTTGATAAAATTTAGTTATCGAATTCCGATAGCGGTCGTGACATTTTTGAGTTGGACAAGACTGTGACAACAAAACATGACAATGAGTGGACTCTGACACTTTGTGATAGAACATGTTGCTAAATCGTAAAGGACATATTGCATATAAAATCCGCGTATGCGTTTTATGTGTCGCGATTTGTACCTCTATTAACACAGGAATAAATTCGACAAGCTTCTGCGGCAGGTTGTTGTGCTTCGTTTTAAAATAAAACAATATCCACTAATTCGCTGTTTAATTTCTCAAGAAATGAATAGTTGTACACTTTCAGCCACATAAAATGTGTACGCCGATTTTATATAGTCTATTCAACACCGTACTCAACTAAAAAGCCAGTTAACTCCTACCGCCTCAGTGCCCTTTAGCCTATTGTGGCTGCCATTTTTATAACCAAACTGACAAGTATAACATGGATTTTCTGTCAGTTTGGTGTCAATATGGCACCGATCATAGGCCAAAGGATACTAAATCGAAAATGAGTTAACTGGCTTTTTAGTTAAGAACGGTGTTGGTCTATTATGGGCCTCGCAACTCAGTAACCTTTTAGATACTTCAAATTGACAAAAATGTCACCGTCAGATTTTGTTGTTGTCATACGCTTATATTTAAAAATGCCCCAACTAAGCGAATTCGAAAAAGCCCAAATTTTGGCAAAATTAGACGGTGGTTGGTGGGTTCGAAGAGTAGCGGCCCATTCTGGACGAAACAAGGCTACAATTATTGTAAAAATAAGAAGTAAAACTTTTTTGAAGACCACCCATTTGCGATGGCCTCAGAGGCGAAAGTTGAGGCACATTTTCCTGGATCTATAAGAAAGACGCGCAGACGGATAAGCCGTTTTAGGCTTAGATGTCGCGTTGCTGCCAAGAAAATCTTACTTAGTGCCGAAAAGAACAGGTTAATTTTTGCACTAAACTATTCACTACAAGAAGAAGACTTTTGTGGTCTTCCCGGATGAAAAAAATGTTCAGTTTCACAATGACAGCAAACTAATTTTGGTATATCCCCGCCACGCACACGCTATCTTGAAAAATATATTACTGGGAACGAAGACCGGGCTGGAAGATTTTCCGTGATTGTGTGGAGTTGGATATCGGCGAGAGGACATAGGGCTCTTTTTAGAATCCATGGAAGATTTAAGGCTGAGGTCTATGAAATATTATGCTTCCAGAAGGAAGCATTCCTCATCCAGAAGGTTTTGTGTATCAATAGGATAACTGTCCTATCCATACCGCACGCATTTCTAAACAGTGGTTCCAGCAAACAACATCGAGTTTTTGCCATGACCGGCAAAAACTCCTGACACCAATACCACGGAAAATCTGTGGGCCTTATAGCAAAAAAGTTAATATTGTTCTCAGAAATTCCAACCACTTAATGGATCTCATAGTAAGAGGGTACGACGAAGTCATTGTTTCAAATCCAAATTTATTTCATTCATTCAATTTAGCAGATTCCATTCCACGAAGACTGGCAAACTGCAGAGGTGCGCTTGATACTTTCTTCTTATTCGCACAATTGTGGTCTTGTGTCGTCCATAATGAGCTTTAAGGATAAGTTTTTACAATAAAATATTGAATAATTTAAAAAAATTGTTAAAGATTGTTTTATTCATTAGTTTATTTATAGACTTTCAGTAAAAGTGTGGCCAGTCTCTTTATTTTTGTGTTTACCATGTCAAAACATCTAACCTGTAATTCGAAAACGTCAAAGTCAGTTACAATAAGCAACGCAATTAGCAAAACTTAAATTCAACAGACCTACAACTAACTTCTGCTGTACGCATTTTATGTGACCGGAAGTGTATGTCATTTTTTACAACAAAACACGAAATAAAATCGGTTAAAAGACTAATACTCAAAAGTCAAGCAAGTCAAAAATGTAGCATATTTTGACTTTGTTTCGAACGCGTTAGGTATACGTATACCGATGCGTTGAAATATTTACTTTAAGTGTCTAATATTGCATGGTTTGTTTACCTTCTGTGATACGATACGGAGATAAGAGCGGGGCAGGCAACGCATTTACTTGATTGATGATTGTTTTTTGTTAGATACTTTGTTTAGAAGTTTCAGTCAGTCGAAGGCGAAGAAAATATTTTAGCACATTTTTGAATATTTTTTTGGGTGAGTAAATTTAAGCGAAATGAATCGTAATTTCAAACAATGATCAGTAGTAGGAATCACGTTCTTCTTTTTTATACATAAGTTATGACACCCTGTATGTATAGGTAAACTCTCAGTGTTACCATTAAAGTATCGATAAAGTAAACAGTAGTTTGCAAAGAAAGGATTTTGATGAAGAATGGGGATTAAAACAAATCTACGAAACTGTGTTTGTCTAGCGCCGACTTAAGATCACTAATTATCAAAGTTGGAAACTGTAGTAAGATTATGCATGGCTCGTCTGTTCACCTTGGATCGGCTTTAAATATTCTCAATACAGCATTTTGAAAGGAGCTCGTGGAGTGTCAAAAAGTTTAAAAAAAATTTAAACGACACATTGCCAGAAGTTATAAATGTCTTTCTCAGGATCGATGCTACGCTATGCCCCTAGTCCTTTTGCAGTGAGTACTATTCTTGGTTGTCGAAAGGTCAGTACGTGACAGAAGTTCTCTCTACTTTGCTAAATTTTTTGGCACAGCGCGAGCCTTAGATTAAATAAAGAAAAGATACCCGATGCTTACGTAGACTTAGTTATATAGTAGGGAGTTATTGAAAAGCAGTTAGGGCCCGGCACTAATAAAGCCAGGCACTATTTTGACGCTGTTGGTAGATACGCATGCGAAAGAACGACCACATTTAGTGTCGACGCTAATAAGGTGAGAGCCTACCCTTATTTTTGGAGGAATTATACTGGGCCGTATCTTGGCTGTGTCTGACCGTTTTTGACATTTTTGACAACTATTCGCCCTAACTCTACCACAAAGCATATACCTACGGACTTAGAAAAAACTCTTACTAAGAGCATCGCAAAAAACAAGTTACAGCACCTCTGGAGACTCTGTCTCGAAGCTCACGCGACAAATTGCGCAGATGACATCTATCTTAATCAATGACTTTTCCTTCTTTTCCTGAGGTCTTTTTACTGAAGTTTTTTTGTTTTGTGTGTGTTTGGCCTTTTTTGAACTGTTACAGTAATTTCTTGGATTTTTGTAATAAGTACAATTAGAAAACTATGCCCAAATTTTGTGTCCCAGAGTGTCCCAGTGATCCTCTGCTTCATCGCTTTCGACACCCTAGAGATCAAGTTCACCAAAGACAATGGTTTGCCATCTGAAACGCTTTATAGGTTTAGGGTATGCACTCGACATTTTAAACCAGAAAACTATTCAAAAAACTGTGGACGAAGCCTTCTAATGCGGCTAATGCAAAAAATAACCGAGCGGGCCCGGTTAATAATGTATTTCGGCCGGTTGTCCCGTATCCAAAAATAACCGATTTTGCCTAAGGTATCACCAATTTTGATGGTCTATTAACGCTCTAATAGAGCATTTATTTAGCCTATTTGTTAATTACATTTTTTTTAGCCCATCCCGTTCAAAAATGCTGATGGGTAACCAGTTACACCAAATTTTTAGAAAATAAAAAAAACTCGCAAGTTTTAAAAGAAACTGCTGCTATTGAGGCCGACATGGGAAGCATAATAAATAGTTTAATAATAAATACAATAGTTTCGATATATCTTCTTAAAAATATGAAATACGACGCATTTGGTTTATTTCTTAAATTTATAGTCATTAGAATCAACAATATTTTGGAATATAAAATTAATTATTGATGAATTAGGTTTTCCAAAATAATGTTGTTTCTAATAAAATGAAATACTTTAAAAAATACCCGAATTCAAAGCAAAAAACTTCTAACAGAGCCCTAAGTTGTCAGATCGCCTTCTATACCCGTAGGTACATATTTTATGAACTCTACTTTCGGGAATTATTTGTGTTGTGACGCCCAAAAATTGGGCACAAAAGTTATTTTTTATGAAATCGGAAGACATGTCGGAAGAAAATGAAAAAAGCAAGGATGAAAGACTTCGTTTTACCGATGAAGACAATATTTGTTTGGTACGAGAAATAATTCAAAAAAATCCCTTCAGAAAAAACGGCACAGAATTTCGAAAACAGGCAGCATATAGCTGTAGGTTAAAAATAAAAGCCGCGTTTCTGCGAGCTTAACATAGTTACTATTATTTTCTCTTTCTAAATGCATTCGTCTAAGAGAGATCCAGCATACTACACCATCATAAAAAATACCCGCCTTTACACCCTTCGACCCCGCATATCTGTCAGGGGATAACTATCTCAAAAAGGTAGTTAGACAGCGGGGTCAAAGGGTGTACAGGCGGTATGTTCCTGGTATGTTGGGTCTCTCTCAGACAAATGCATTTAGAAAAAGAGGATATTAGTAACTATGTGAAGCTCGCAGAAACGCGCCTAAAGTCGCGTCGTCACATTTTCGCTAGAGGCGCGTTCAATAATCCTATAATTCGCACATTTCACAGCCAGGCACAGCCTGTATTTAGATCGGCGGTAAGTAGGCACTAGTCAGTGCGGCTGTATTTCAACAATTTCCTATTTTTGTAAAAATATGAATATAAAGTGACATAAAAGGTGATTTGTTATGTGTATCACAAAAAGAAATACATAAAATGCCACAAGTTCCCTATTCAAAATTAGCCGGGAATTCTGCGGATCATAACATTGCCCCTAAATGATCCGAAATATTGCGCCATTTCGAAAAGGCATCGAATATTAAAACGCGTATAAAAACCGATCATAAAACCCGGTGGTAGGATTCGGCAAATTTTAAAACTCGTAGCTTTTGATCGTAATAAAATACTTAGTAAAAGACGACACGCTGTGGATTCATAGAAATCAGACCGAAATAGAAGGATTTTTGACGAGTGCGCATCGAAATGAGTGCCCCCATTTTTTAACTAAACGTTGTTTTTTTATTATCAGTTTTTTTATCAGTGATAAAACCTCAAAAAACCTGTTAACAGTGGGTTACATAACCGGTCGATAAAATCGTGATTAGACTGGACTATCCATTGTATTACGCAAGTGCCACAGCAACGAAAATTAGAGTGAAAGCGTACTCCCTGGTACATCGTCGCCTAAAATACAGGTAACCTTGTTTTCATCTTTATGCTAGAAATTGTTTAATCCCCATTTTGTCGAAATTATTACACTATTAGAACCCATCACCGTACACTAAGACTACCTAATCTTATATACAGGGTTCCTAAGATTTTCCTTAGGGATAGAATTTCAATAAATCAAACAGAAATGGCATAGAAAGTTCTGCGCGCACAAACGAAACAGGTATATTGAGCAATGGTGCCAGTTTGTTATTATCTCCTGACTGCTTTCATGAGAAAAAATTGTCGCCACTCTTTCATAGTGAGCATAAATCATAGTTGCAATAATAACCGTTGACAAGATGTCTGCAAATTCCGCTAGATGGCGGCCACACCATGAGATGATCGAGGAAAAAATTAGATGTTTTCAGGTCCAAACCACAGCTTTTTCTTGCTTAAAGGAGGCGGCAGGGTCCATTATTTACGATACTGAGCGATAAACTCGTGAGGTTGTTAACATTAGAAAGAAATGTCTTCGCTTTTAATTAAATTTCTTTCCATTCTGTTCTACTAGTGACATCTATCCGGAAACGGCCAAACCATGCAGCTAGCACTAGCAGCCAAAGAAATCAATAAACGGCGCTGTTTTTCCTGCAGAGCTTTTTGCTTGCGATATTATTGATTTTAAATAAAGCTGGCCCTACACTACATTTGATATTTTCGAGGTGTTTTATGACATGATCTCGAAACATGTAGCGAACCAATTCTTCAAAACTAGCGGGAGGGTAAAAGCGAAAAATAAGGGGCTTCCAATATTTGTAACACCCAAAAAGGGGTGAAAAGATTTATTTTGCTCTGTTTCTTTACAAAAAACGTTTTTTTTTACGAAAAACTTGAGCTCTGCCACCATTTTTATTTTTTTCTTCAACTTTCTCGAAATTTTCGTCATACCGTAGAAAAAAATTATTTCCCCCATGGTCATACTCGACTTTTATTCGAACAAATTTAGAAACAGAGACGGGATCAGTTTTCCTAAAACGGAGGATCTTGGTTTCGAGTGAGAAGATAAAGGGCGCCGCAGGCAAAAATTTTTTAATTAAATTAGCCGAATGCAAAAATGTTAGAAAAACAAAGCACGAAATAAAAATGGCGCCGCTTACAATTTTTTTTCAAAAATTACGTAATTTCGGGAACGCAAAGAAATAGGTCTAAAGAGTATAATTTTTAAGAAAAAAATATCAATTTTCTCGCCCTCCTCCACTGGGACTACAGGGGCCGTACAGAAATTACGTAATGGTCATAGGGGGGAGGGGGGTTACAAAACGTTACGTAGGAGGGATGGGGGTTTTTGACAGCTTTTGCATTTGTGTGAAACTAAGAAAATTTGGAATGAAAATAAGTGAAAAGTTTTTTTTTTTTGGGGGGGGGGGTAGTGGTCTTGAAATCGTTACGTAATATTAGGGGAGTGGCGTGCCAAACCGTTACAAAATATTACATAGGGAGGGGGTCAAAAATTGGTAAAATCACCGTTACGTAATTTGTGCACGGCCCCACATCTAACTGTTCCTCCTTTTTGATTTCGAATGCAAAACCCGGGTTGGACGTTCGAAGGCGTCAACCCGTCCTATTTGCCTGATAAAGTTTCTACGGAAATATCTCAGTCGATTTCTCCGGCCGTGTATGAACGCTTTAGGTTAGGCGTTTGCATGTATCTCAGTCCCCAGCCTGTAAACAGTGCGTAAGGACAATGGTTACAAAATGAAAAGCCGAAAAATATTTTTTTTTACGATATCTTTCATCAGTTTGGTATTAAAGTCGAGCAAAAGCAATTTTTATTCCAGTCCTAAAGGTATGAAAATGGAAAACATTAGAAAACAACAACCTGGAATGGATTTACTACGTGTAAGATGTAGTGACAACATCGCCCCATGCCCATCCTTTTCTGCCTAATATGCTTTTCCGTTTGTCTGCGTCTTATACACGGCTGCTTGGCCCCCTAAGGATTTGCTTAGGAACCCTGTATATAGCATGTGTTCAGTGAAACATAAAACTAATCTGTTCGTACACTTGTTTGGTTCCGCCTTTTCACAGTTAAAATCTGTTACCTCCGAAAGGTATGGGTTTTCAAATATCCTTGATGGTGTATTTCTTTGAACATCCTCTTGAATAGATTTTCCTCCCTGGCGACGATATTTGCCTTTTCCATTCCATATGACTTTGATTTTCCCATCAATGTTGAGCTATTTTTGATCCATTTGTGTCCCCTTCGCGATTTTTACGTTTGTGCTCTGTAAGGTGAACTTCCATGGATCGGTTTCCCCAATGTAGATGTCCCCACACTCGCATGGTACCTGGTAGATGCAGTTCTTGGTATTGTGGCAAAATGGTTTAGTTTTTGTTAGCTGACTTCTTAATGTTGTGGTCGTTTTGAAAACAGTCCGAAGATATTGGTATTGGTCGCCTATTCTTCTTATATTTTCTGAGATTCATTTGAATTATAAGGGTCGCCTTCCTTTCAGTATTTACGTCTGTTGTCCTTTGTGTTGGTATGGTCTGAAGAGTTTTATTGATCGTTCCTTGGCAGATCGTATCGAATTTTTGCCTTTTCTTTATTTAAAACTTCATCTGTATTGCAGATGTAGTTGGCTCGATAAGAGATTTTGCAGTTCCAAGTTTGGTTGATGTGAAGTGATTTGATTTTTAGTTTAGATATTGTCCAGTATGAGTTGGTTTGCGATATAGGGAAGTGGTTGTGGTTGAATTCTTCTTGGTGACCAGAACGTCGAGAAAAGAGAGCTGACAATTTTCTTCTTTTTCCAAAGTTAATGTGATGCAGTTTCTTATACTGTTGACATGATTGAAGAATTGTTCTAGTGTATAAGGAAAATAAAATTCTAAATTTTATTTCAATATATATCTAAATGAACCAACCTTTATCTTTAGGTTCGGTTGCTGACTTTCGCGTCCATTTTTGCTTATTTTGGGTTGACTTAAAAAGCGACTTGTATTTTTTTTTGCGGTTTTCTTTGCCTTTTGTCTGTTTTTTTTTCGTTTTGTTTGTTTTGTGTTTTATAGACTTTAAATTTGTATAGTAAATTGTGCCTTTAGGACACCGTTTTTTAAACGATGTTCTGCTCCGTAAGGCTGAAGGCACAATTAAAAATACAAGCTACTAGATACTAGCGACAAGATTTCCAAAGCCGTTAAATCAATGCTCAAAGTTAGGTTAAAAATATTAAATACAGGCTACTAGACACATAGAAAGATTAGAGATGACTGTAATCTGTATTTAGTCGCTTGTATTTTCACTTGTGTCTCCAGCTTTTATTCGGTCGCCGTCGTCTAACCTATTTCAACTCTCGTACAAATAAAGGGTGTTATCTACTTCCCTCCCTATATCGATGGTTTTGGGTCGGTAGTCTCAAAATCGCATTAACTCTAATAAAATCACTCGAACATAAATAATATCCCTTTTAATAATCTCTCTAATATCGTCGTTAATTAATGGCTTGACGATTTTTAAAAATGTGTTTAATATAGTTTTAATTTAATAGGCAGTTTAATGGACAGAGTAAATCATGGTGGGTGGCCTTAACAATTTTGTTCAATAAACAAATAACACTAGGCAACCAATTTTAATTTTTTTAAAGGTCGTGGGTAAAAATAGAGTTTTTCGATTGTTTATGACTGAAATAGAGCCAAAATATTTTTTGAAAAATTTTCTTAGGTTATAATTTACAGATACGACCACAATAATATTTTAGGGCTATTGAGAATTTTAGTATGACATTGATTTTAGGTAATAATTCGGGTTTTCATAAACCACCATATCTTTACATATTATATTGATCAATCTGATATTAAATCTAATTAACTTACAGCTAATTAAAATACTGACAAACTAAATTAATCACTTTTCTTATGTCTTTTTAAGTTTCTCTTATACACAGCCCCTTGGTGTCTTTTGTCCATAGTTGCAATTTCTTGATGGAATCGTTCTCCATGTTCATCATTCATATCTCCACAGTTTTCGGGGAAGTACTTTAGTGAGAGTGTAGAAAGTGTATTTGTGATAAGGAGATATTACCTCCTATATTTTCATATTATTGTAGAAGTTTATTTACAATTTCTGGATAATATTCTGCTATTTTATTTCCTAAGAATTTGGTTACCACCATTCTAAAGCCTTTCCATGTCTCTTTTTATTTTCTCTCAAATTTTTGTTTTATGTAATTGAACGCAGGAGGATCTCTATTCATAGCTTAAATGAATATTTTCAATAAGCCAAGTTTGATATGTAACGGCGAAAGTAATTTTTTATTTGAAGGAACTATACAGAGCGCTTCAGGCTACTGCGAACATAGGCCGGAAGAAGTCCAGTTTGCCAGTGTATGTACACGTAGGGCCACCGCACACCTATCAATGGATCAATCAACACTCAGACTTGCAATCACCGTTCGTGGCTTGCGTTAAGTACGCCTCTAACCACGGTGCAATGTTAAGTGTAGTCCATGAAACCGGAATTTGGTCAATAAATACACAATTTTTTTTTTTTTTTGTCACTGATAAATTAGAGCGTTTTATTTTCAACTGCTCAGATTTATCACTAACAACCTGTTACAATGAAAATAATAAGGAGAAAGAAAATAAAAGCAAGTTCTCAAAATAAAATAACACGTTTTAAAAACCAACAAGATTCTCCCAGTCAAAAACAAATTAGAGCAAATGTTCGAAAAGTCCTCCTTGCTCGGCTAGAAAATATCCGAGCCTATCATAAAAACCCCTTCTAACGTTTCCAACCATGTTAGGGGTGATAGTTTGAAAAGCTTCTTCAATTTTAATCCGAAGTTCTTTCAGATTATTAGCCCTTTCATGCCCGTAAACTTTATTTTTGATATAACTCCACAGATAGAAGTCATTAGAAGCAAGATCGGTGATCGAGTGTACTTGTAACCCGATTAGGAAATACATTATCAACATTGTGAGCGGGACAACCATCTTGTTGAAACAATGTTTCACCAAATCTCATACCTAACAACTGCCTATCAGTTGGAATAATATGCTGCTGCAGTAGATCCAAGAATCTAGGACCATTCAAATTGCCGTCAATAAAAAATGGCCAGTTACGTGTTCTACTACAATAGCCCCCCCCCCAAATATTTAGTTTTTGGGAATACTGTGTTCTTACGTCAAAATACAAATGCAAATTTTCCCTTGACCAATATCGAACGTGTGTTGGGTTATGACCATTCAATAATGGAAAAGTGCTTTCATCTGTGAAAAAAATAGATCTCAGAAAGTTTTCATCACGATTAGCCCTTTCCATCATTGTTTTGCAAAATTCCATACGAAGATAGTTGTCCTCCGGAAAAATTTGATGCGTTTTTGACGCTTTGTAAAAATGATAACCATTCTTTTTGAGAACACGTAAGACAGTGGCTGAAGACGTATCAACTGCTTCGGCAATTTGGTGGCTAGTTAACTTTCGATTTTCTTTGACTGCAGCACAAATTATCACATCTCGTACTTCCTGTTCAAAACAGTGGGTTTTTTTATGGTTTCTTGGCGCTACACAACCAAACTTTTCAAAATTCTGAACAAACCTATGAATCGTTGATAAACTAGGTTCTGGGCGATTTACAAAATTCTCCAAAAAAAAGTTCTCTGTCTGCCTTGATATTACCATTTGACCATCTGCACTTTTTCGGCAACTTCCCATTTTTAGTTTTAAAAATGTGTTATTTCACTTAAGAACTTACCAATCTGTTTCTCGAGCAAGGCAGAAATAAAAAAATAAAAAAATTTGCGTCCAGCAGGTCAAAATCTATAAGAGAGCTACTTTTGTTTCCGACTAGTTTAATTAAAAATATGATTTCTATATTTGCGCACTGTACAGGGTGACCCAAATTTAAGGTGACCAACCGTCCCGGTTTGGCCGGGACAGTCCTGATTTTTAACCATTTGTCCCGGGGAAAAAATCCGTCCCAGATAGTCCCGGTTTTTCAGCAAAAGTTCCGGTTGGCCCCGGTTTTGATACCACTGTATTTTGTAACTTTAAAATCACTGCAATGAAAAAAGCGGATGTTCTCTGCCATCTATATATTTGAATTGAATCCTTACTTAAATTATTTTTCTTTAACAAGTATTTTGGAAAATACATCTTAATCTTATTTTTGGTGCATATAAGAAAAAATACATAATATACAATACATTGGATGGCCGGAGTGTCCCGGTTTTGCCCCTTTAGGAGTTGGTCACCTTACCAAATTGGGCACTTTTGGGTGGTTTAAGGTACTTCCAGGCAAGATAGGACAAAACTGACCCCACTTGCGAGGCTCGATTTTCAAGAGAAGTTCGAAGGTGAAAACCGCATTTTGATATGTCAAGCCATTTACAAGCTACGGGGGGGTTTTAAAAAGTCTGCATTTTGGGAGAGGGTATGTAACTTCGTTATTACTGAAAATTTTATTTTGATGTAAAGAGCTTTTTTATAGACTTTTTAACAAATAATTTAACTGTCTTTTCAGATTTTTTCCACCGTCTTTAGTTTCCAAGATATAAGCCAAGGTTAGTATTTTCTTATGGGACACCCCATATTTTATTTAATTTTTGGATTTGCGATAAAATTTCCTTTTCAACAATATGGCATGTGTTATGGTTTGGTTGGGCCGTTTTTGAGATATTTAATATTTTCCAATTCTGTCTAGTGTGTTTGTGACTTTACTTTGATAGCTTCACAATGTGTTAGTCATTATCACTAAATTTCTGCATATAGGACATGATATGAGAAAAGTCAAAATTGCTTCCTGTCGTGCCCTGCTTTTTAAAACTACAAAACTTTCATTTAAATGTAACGTTATTATTATAGAAGCACGTTTCAAGTGATAGATAATAACTTTTATCACCTTTATAAGAATTAGTTAGTTAGCATGTTGTGAACATGATGCTTGATTGTCGATACGTATTGAGTACGATATGAAAACATGCTAATTACAACAGTAGGCCAAAAAATGCAAAATATTAAATATCTCAAAAACGGCTCTACCAAACTATCACATATGCTATATTGGTTAAAAGGAAATTTCATCGCAAATTCAAAAACTAAAGAAAATATGAGATTTTCCATAAGAAAAATACTAACTTGGAAACTTTTCAAAACCCCCCCATAGATTTTAAACGGCTTGACATATCAAAATGCGGTTTTCACAACTTCTCTTGAAAATTGAGCCTCGCAAGTGGGGGTCAGATTTTTTCTATCTCGCCTGGAAGTACCTTAAAGCCCCCAAAAGAGCCCAATTTGGGACACCCTGTACAATAAGGCAATTTCATGATAAATGAGCTCCTAATGTAACTCTGTTTTACGATTTTCTTTAGTATGGATCACATTTGCAAAGGACCGAAATGTTGAAAAAGACGTTAATAGGGTATTTTTGATTAGTACAGTTAAGGGCGAAGTTATCGCTATTGTTATGCTTATTTTTATTAACGATAACGGAATGTTCGCAGAAAGAGTTTCTGGTCAGATCCACTTTTGTAGTACGTTAAATATTACCTAACTTTTTTTTGAATATAACCCTGCTTAATTAAAGCAGATGAAGCCGATAATAAGCACCTTTTCAATAAATTTAGCAGTTTTATAAATAGGTTTTTCAAAAATATTGGGAAAAACCAAAAAATATAATTCTTCCTTAAATACCGGATTCCGTTATGGTTAATACCCACTACGGAATGACATTTAGCAACTGCGCAGTCGCAGAAATAACGATAACTATAACGAAAAGTCAAAAACAATGACCAAAAATACCCTAACCAATTAAGAATAAAATCTGTTATTTTACTTAGTTTGCATATCATTAAGATGTACTTAAAGGTTGGGGTGAGATTTAACCAAAGTTTATTTAAGCGAACCAGGTAATGTGGCAAGCCATAGCCGAAAGTTTCTGGGAGTAAGTAAGTTGTTACGAAGATAATAACTCAAAAAAGGAAAGAAATATTCATACGTATAGAAAAAACTATTTTTACAGAGATAATAAAATGATTTGTGTTTTTACAACAGCAGCCGCAGTTACTCAACAAGAAGAAAATCAACTAAATTCGGTTTCGTGTAAGAGACAATTATCCCGCAGTCGTAAATAAATCAGTTAAACAAAGCGATCGGGAAAATTGGGAACGAACCGCAAGGGGTTTATTAGGTTTGTTTAGGGACCCGGAGAAATTTGGCAGTTTGGCAAACGGCGGACAATCGACGGTGGTCACTCGTTAGCCCGACGAAACAATTGGGGACCAATCGACTATTCTCCGAAAGGAAAACAGAAGTGTACTTTGTTCAGGGGCGCAACAATTCTCTATTTCCGAGTTTCCAAATGAGGAATTTTCGCTAAACCAAAAATATTGTCAGTTCCGCACATGTGGAACTTTTGGCCGCAAATTGTGTTCTTTATTTTATCACTTGCCCTAATACATAGACGAATACCGAAAAAGGGAAGAAGGGGTGATCAACCCTCACCCTTTACTATTGTTTTCTAAAAAAACTTCAAAAAATTAGTTAATTTAGGACGAAAGGGATCTGGACATATTTTTATGTTTTTTAAATTCTGTTTATAACAAAAGAGACTTTACTTTTTAGATATCACCATCGAAAAACACAACAATTCCATTAGATTCCCTTCATGCTAATACGCAAAAAAAATCAGACATCTATTGCTTAATCCACAGACTTTTACAGGAGGAAGGAAAAGGAAACTTCCAAATTTCATTAACACAAAGAAAATAATCCATCAAATTGCCATATGCCATATATAATTAGCTGCTTTACTATTTTCTAAAATAAAAAACCAGATTTTTGTTTTTAATAGATTTTTAAAAACATTCATAGTCATAAGACTTTATGATGTTTGAACTCTTTGCTGGGTTGTGCCAAATTTGTCGGTAAGTTCTAAAACCGTTGGTTTTGTGGTACAATTTTTAAGATAAACGTTTGCATTTCAGTCGCTACTAAGTACCTTTTGACTTTTAGACGAACAATTAATATAGAATAACTTTTGTTCTTTTCTTTTGTCTGCAATGTGTGCGTACAACTCATGCTAGTCTTCCAGCGTGTCTGCAATTATGATAGTGACATCAGCATATCTTAGTTTGTTGATTTTTATGTCGTTTAAAGTAAGATCCTCGTCGCAGTTTTAAAGTGCGTTCTTTATTTGATTTTATTACTATAGATAATGACGAGGTATTAGTTTGCGCGCCTTTAAAAAGCGCATGTCAGTAAACTTTTGCAAATATCTCATCTTATTCGCAAATCAATTTTATTTGACCCGTATCACATCTACAAGTAAAACGTGTACCATTTTACATTGACCTACGACACTGATTTTATTTTACAAACTACACTATATAGAAGGTAGCTAAAGCAAGACATCCATGATCAGAGTTTCCTGTCCTGAAATAATATAAAGGCAAAACTGTTGGGGTTTGTCTGACCTAATGTTTCTGATAATGACTGCATTTATTGCTAGGGTTCAATCCTCGAACCTCATTAATGACAGCATATTTAGGGCTATGTTTTATAAAACTTGTCAAAGCTTTAGCTTAGGCAATTATCAGTAATGATAAAAAAGTCGAATTCAACTTCAAATCAAATCAAAGAGTAATTTTATTTCTTACTTATCAAAGCATAGTTATTAGTTTCTTTAACAAGTAGCTATGTAGGTGTAGAATGGTGACCTGTCAGGGGTTGTTCTGTTGTGTATATAAACGAAATAAAAATATTCCATCAAAGGTAAGCAATGACCGTTAATTAATTTAAAAAAATATTATAAGATGGAAGATGCTGGCCACTACTTTTTGCTTATGTGCATAAATTTTTTTTTGATCCTGCAAATGTATTCAAGACAATCGACTAAAGGGCGCAAAGGCAGCGCGAGTGCATCATAAAAAATAGTGCTATAACAACAATAAGCTAATGGCAGGAGCAGTATACTTCGCGTATTCCTGCGGCATTCAAATTGAGACTCTAAACCCGACTTTTCGCCAGCGGAATTGACTCTATATGAATAAAACAGAGCGATTTTTAGAGTCGCGCCTTCAGGAATTATTCAATACAAATATACGGGGAACGGTGAGCAGTGTTTAAGTATCAAACTTACCTTATAGATCCAAATTCTATATATACTAACGATGTCTACGGATTACCTGAACTCTTGATTAGTGAACAAATTAAAATCATCAGGTACGGCATTGTGATTTTTGCCAAATAATTTCCAAATTTATGTTAGGCCTGTATCATTAATTATGAGAAAGCTCTTGATCAAGTCGAACTCGAAAAGCTCTTAAAATCTTTGGAATAAAAATCAATGACTTTAAATATGCTGACGATACTGTGATAATTATCTGAAAGAATACAGGAGTTGTTGGATCAAGTGTCCGTTTAGCGATTTGTGCTTACCTTAAATGTTGGAAAACCAAAATGGATAGGTATAGTCAAGAAAAAAAGCATTAGCAGCATATTAGAATTAAATGACCAAACACAAGTACCTACTAATAAGTAATCAAAATTAAATTAGTAATTTATATTACGGAGGCGTAGCCGCATGGACACTGGCTGATCCCATAACATCAAACGACATAACCTTGCATATATTGGCCATATTTTGGGAAATGAACAATAAGAACTTTTAAAATTGAAGGCAGGAAAGGTCCGGCCCGCAGACAAATAATCGCTTAAAAATGGTAGAACATTTTGTAGTGTTCTAATACTACGCACTTTTTAGGAAGACAGTAAATAAGGTGCAAAGCACTGATGATAGCCCACGTTCGAATAAAGATTATGGACTTGAAGCAAAATACTTATAGTTTTGTACTGTAAAGGTTGATTGGTTTTTTTTCAGTTTTTAGTTTTTTGAGGAACTTGGTATAGAAAAAATTGTATTTTTCTTGGACCTAATAAGTAAGTAAGTCATCAAAGAATAACGCTGCCGCTTTTACCCCTCCTACCGATGCTAAAGCGACCCGGTATCTCAAAGAATTATTCAATACGTACGAATGTGAAAAGAACACGTACGGAAATTTAAACGCCGAAAATGTATATAACATTGAAAGGAGCGACGGGACATAAGTGACACAAAGGGAGATACTGTTATGGGTTCAGGCGAGGCTAAATATTTCATTGGCGAATGAAGATGAAAAATTGACAGGTCTGACGCTATCTATTATTTACCAAGAAGGCAAGAGTATTTGTCCTAATTTCGTCGGTAAAATGTGTCGACAAATTTAGCATTAAGTTGATGATACATTTTGAATATATTGAAAGTATTTACTGAGTGCAATATGTATGTGCTATTGTTTTTTCTACTTCTGATGTAATTTTCTATTAGATCTTGGATGTGGTCGAAAGGAACTGAATAACAAATTATTAATTTTTTTATTTTGTTTTTTTTGTTTAAATTTTTTAGAATGGCCCCTTGTTATACTGGATATTTTTTTTCGAGAACAAGAAAGTTAATGCATTAATGCAAAGGCTATCTTTAACGTGAAACCCTGATATTTTATTATTACAAATATTTATAATATATTTGTTTGAAAGTTTGAGACAATGATGTGTTTGAAATTAACTCTGTGTTTTGGACTTCCATTGTCTATATTTGATTTATACACGACGTTTCGATCAGTACAATCTCTAATCGTCTTCAGGGGCAAACTGCAATCTATTCCTAAGGCTACGTACTTATATGCTATGGGAAATCACTCAACCGTAAAGTTTCAGAAGTTGGCTCCACCCAAGGAGAGGCTTTCAAATATTTGAAATTTTAACACTTGGTTTACTCGTCTGATGTTCCTTAAGCCTAACAGATAGTGGTGGTTTTGTTTCGCGTATGATTTACCACAGTCACAAGGAACTTGGGAAATGCATTCCTTATTTTGTTTCTTCTCCGGTTTTGTTTTACTAAGAAGGTTTCGAATTGTGTTATTAGATTTAAAAGCTGCTTTTAATATTAAAGTTGTTCGCTACTCTTCAAATTGTCTGGACCGGGAATGACCAACAACTTTCAGAATTTCTTCAGCACCTAAATAATATAAGACGCACTATTAAATTCACAATGGAGTTGGAGCAAAATTGTCAAATTCCTTTTCTTGATGTACTTGTCAAACGAGTAGAAAGCGACATCATAACAACAGTCTATCGTAGACGCACTCACATAGGACTATATTTAAATCAATCATGCTGCTACAACCAAACGAGGCATAACAAGAACTTTGTATAACAGAGGCGTTCAAATTTGTAACAATTCTCATGCCTTGGAAATCGAAATAAAAAACATTAAGAATCGAAATAAGAAACATTAAGAAGTCTATCGTAAACCCACTCGCACAAGACTATATTTAAATCAAGGTTCAAATCATGCTGCTACAACCAAACGAGGCATAATAAGAACTTTGTATAACAGAGCCGTTCAAATTTGTAACAATTCTCATGACTTGGAAATCGAAATAAGAAACATTAAGAATCGAAATAAGACACATTAAGAAGTCTATCGTAAACCTACTCACACAAGACTATATTTAAATCAAGGTTCAAATCATGTTGATACAACCAAACGAGGCATAATAGGAACTTTGTATAACAGAGCCGTCCAAATTCTCAAGACTTGGCAATCGAAATAAGAAACATTAAGAAAGATCAGAACAGATACTATTTCTAAATTTCAGCAAACAGGACAGAGATTACAAGACCAAAACCAGGCAAATACATTCCTTACAATTCCATACAGTAAAAGAGTATCATAGAAAATTCTAAGAGTAGCGAACAACTTTAATATTAAAACAGCTTTTGAATCTAATAACACAATTCGAAGCCTTCTTAGTAAAACAAAACCGGAGAATAAACAAAATAAAGAATGCTTTTACCAAGTTCCTTGTGAGTTTGGTGAATCATACATAGGCGAAACAAAAAGACCGCTACCTGTTAGGCTTAAGGAACATCAGACGAACATCCAAAGAGGTGAAACAACGACATCAGGAATTGCCGAACATGCACGGTCAAAACACAACACTGAAGTGGACAGAAGCAAAGGTTTTGCTCAAGGAGTCACACTGGAAGAAACCAAAATTCCTTGAAGCTAGCTTTATTGGGCAGAATCAGGGTATTTTCAGTAAACCAAGTATTGAAATTCCAAATATTTGGAAGCGCCTCCTTGGGCGGAGCCAATTTCTTAAACTTCACGGTTGAATAATTTCCCATAGTAGGTATATAAGGAAGGGTATATAGGAATAGATTGTAGTTTGCACCTGAAGACGATCAGAGATTGTACTGATTGAAATGTCATGTATAAATCAAATATAGACAATGGAAGTCCGAAACACAGAGTTAATATATAATAAAACTAACTATAAAGAAAGCCAAGTTACTAATGGGTCTCATGTACCCTCTGTATATTAGTATTTAAAATGTATGCAATTTTAAAAGAGCCGACAGGTATTTGTGTGCGTATTTATTTTAATTTATATTATATTCTTTCTTTTTTCCTTTTTTTAAGGCAAGGTGGCCAAGAGGCCCCCAATATGCCTGGGGCCCCTCGTCTTGCGGGAGCGTTTGACACGGCCCTATTGCTGTATTCAAAAAAACTAACGTCTACTCTCTCCACTTAGCATCAAGAGATTGTAAATACGAATGGACCTAATCACAGAAACGTCCAATCCGACTCATTTCATGTCTATGCGTGCTTTAAACTTTGGTGTATGTTAGAAAATCTTTCATTATATTTTCCCCGCTTTTACACTTGATGTAAAAATTAGTTTCGACAGTTCCATGGGGCGGAATATCCGGGTTTTTCGTGCCCAAAATAGGAAACATCTCAATCTAGAGTGGCCATTAAAGGTCGAAGGGTGCGCCGTCATCCGAAAACCATTTAATTTGAATTGGTTATTGTCTTTTCGCATGCAGAACTAATTAGAAGTTGGCGGAACGCCACGCATAAGATTGTTTTATGACGAATATCAAAATTCAACTTAGCATTATCTCTTTGAACGTTGGTGCGATATGCACACCATTCCATTGTCTAAGATTTTTAAGCCATGATTTTATCTGCCACTCAGACCTTTCGCCTTCAAATTTTTCTTCTATGATTAATTTTAAGAGTTCATATCTGGAATTTTTTAAAATAATCCATGTTACGTACCCACTCTATCCGTTTGTTCAAGAGATCCTGATTATTCTACGATAGCACCAAATCACCATCAGTCAGTGTCCATGCCTCAACACCGAGTGGTATTAAGATCGAAACTACACAACACTGATTTTATTTTGATAAAAGTTGGTTCGGCCTGTTCAGTTTTTGCACAAACTTCTCGCATGTTGCTCCAGTTCTCATTGAGTTGACAATTCAAGTATTTGCAGGAATCTACGTGTTTGACTGGTTGACCATTGACATGTAGTATGTCTCTAATAATTTTCTACTTAGCAGTAACCATTTTGATTATCCAACAATTAAGTTAAACCGAAGTGGTCAAATTTTGACTGTAATTTGATTCAGCCAACTTTTCCACACCTTGGTGTTTGTTTATGAAAGAGTCGTTAGCATATCATAGGTTGTTTTTATGCCTTTTAAAGTCAGATCCTTTTCGTAGTATTAAAGAGCATTCTCTATTATTTTACTGTAGTTTACTGTACTTTACAAAATAAATTGAACAAATTATCTATATCTCGTTACAATTCTAACAAATATTAACTCACCAATAAGATTTTCTTCTGGAATTTATTTACTTCTTTAAAATATGTGTATGTTTTTAAGTAACGTATATTGTAAATTTTTTTCATTTTGCCCTAGAGCAAATGTATCACAAGATATTTAAACGCCTTTGTCAGGCCACACATCAAAAGCGGAATCCATTACGCGCAAAATAAAGATTAAAAATTGAGCAGTTAGGCAAATTTGAAAAGCGTATTGTGTCCCATCTAATATTTCCCTCGGGGCCCATAAAACTTCCCCGATACATTCTTTTAAGTTTGGAAACTTCTTGGGAAAATGGAACATTTTCGCTTTTTTTAATTTTTTTTTAACTGGGTTGCGCGACAAATTTAGATACTTTTTCTTTAAAACCTTTTAATTTTTCCTTATTAGAGACGTATTAAACATAGTTATGCCTTCCTTAATAAGGAAATTATTTTTAATTACTTCGTTGAACTTTGACTAGTGTGATTTGCTATGTCCACTGCTTTTCTGAAAATTTTCACAGTACTAACACCATGTTTTCTGAGATTTTTAAACTATGACTCGTCTGTGACCCAGACCTTTTCTGCTTTCCATTTTTTCTTTTTTTATTAATTTCAAGAGTTCATTTTTGTTATATTCTAAAATATTCAAGTTGATGGTATATAAAACTTGATCTTTATCTATTCTGAGCATGACATCCATATTACGTACTCTACATCCAGAATATTTATTTTTAATTTTGAATTTGTACAAATCGTACGTTCTGCTTCTTGGTTATTTGCTTCTAATATGCCAATTACTTTTTTCCTTTGGTGACTAGCCATTTTGTTTCTCCAACATTCTAGTTAAGCCCAGATTGCGAACACTCATAGGCTTAAAGATCTAAGAATAAAATATAAAAATGCATTTTAAAAAGTGTAATAACGTTTTACTTAATTTTCGTTGGTTAAAGCTCTAATAATGAAAAGTATAACCCCAATAGCAATATCTCAAAGTGAGGAAGCATCTATAGAGCCGGGATATCAGCTCTCATTTGTTTATCTGTCACTTTCAGTTGTTTTAAAGAGGAAAATGCTCACGGATCGGCGACATCGGCGTTCCTTTTGCACTTCTCTCGATGGTTTCCCATATTTTTTATGTGAAGAGTTTAGTGTCATGACCTTTAATTTTCAAATCATTCTTTTAGATTACAGGTGAGAGCGCACAAACTCATTTAGAAACATAATTATTCTAACCATTGTTTTCAACATAAAATAGCAATTTTCAACTTTCTTGTACATGGATTAGTTTCATTTTCCTTAAACGTAGAGTGGTTCGAAAATGAAAAAGAAATTATTAATATAGTGGCTAGAATGCCACAGACTTTCAAATGGAACCTGATACCGGAAAATAGTTTATATTCCAGTTTTGATTGATTTGATAAGGTATTGATGAAACAAAGCTGTAATGATTGTGAGAAGAAATATAAAGGATGAACTAGACGTTCAGTCAGAACTAGATTGGCTAAGTTCTTAAGTAGTAACAAGGGTCCAATACCCAACAGCACTTAATCTTGATTATATTACATTGGGATATTGTACCACTTAGCGATAATCAAATAGGTAGAAAGTCTGCCCTCTTTTTCAAGCTCTCTTCGAGAATAAGTGTTGGACACACACAAACCACGCACTGCACGAAATAAAATAGAGATTTATTCGAAAAATCGATTTGTCTTACTTTCATTCATTGATGGTGACGTTGAAAAATTGGAAAGGGTTTTGTTTTTGTCCATCCATCAGATCCAATTCGCCAAATTGATTTTTAATATGTCAAGTTTTCGGAAAGAATTCGACAGTAAGTTGTTGGTGGAATAGGGGAAGAGTTATTTTTGAGAAACATGAGAGACCTCGCTGGCTAAAGATTGTTTCAAATCCTTATCCTCACAATTCGGGCATTATGAACGGAGCAGCCATCCGTTTTTAACCATGTCTGGTCGTGATTTCCTGCAACAGCAGTTGCTGACCATTAATATTCTCTTCAATGCAATTAGGTGTTCCCCCATTATTTCTGCCAAAAAATTAAGCTCTTCGTAAGGTATCTCCTGGCCGAGGTTCTTGATCTTTTTGGTACTGTAAGATTTGTAACTAATTTTTAAGGTGTGCATTATCGGGCTAATTGCGTGCTGCTTTCTTTCGTATCACGTTCCCGTGTTTAAACTTGTTCAGCAGCCATTCACATCACATTGAGGCTTGTAGAATTGGGCGATCGGCAAATGCTACTCCAAAATGGTCTCATCCATTTCTTAAACTAGGTATTTCTGGAAAACCAATCATAGTTATTTTTTTGAGTCTTCTAATAGTTCATTTTTAAGGCTGGTTCATGGTTAAATTCCATTTCCTTTTCTATAAATTTTGCTGTAACTCTAACCTTTTCTTTTTCTTTAAGCAAAAAGCTGGATCATACTAAAATTCCTTTTCCTTAACTTTAGTCATTAGGGTTGACACTAATGACAGGTGCACTCTCGATTTTGACCTTTTGTTTACAAAATTCGGGGTTCTTTTTGTCCTACAAATGTGGAAACTCCCTATTACATGATCAATATCCGTTTCTGTAATAACTACTGCTTCAAATAATTTTAAAAAAATTGGTGCTAGAAAGCACGGATAGTTCACCATACAATCATTTATTTTATGTTGAAAGGAAATGAAAATATCTCGAAAACTCTAGCTTTGGAAGATTTGAACCTTATAACAAAATTTTTGGTTAATATTTACGAAAATCAAAATCTGAAAACAGCTGCTTTACTTCTAAAGTTATGATTTTTTTTATATTTTAACGTTTTTTCAAATAACTCTGAAACTAAAGCTCCCACGTATTTGGACTTTATAACAAAAATTTGTAATCCATGTTCGTGGAAAACCATATATCGCTACTTGCTTTTGTTCCAAAGTTACAATTTTTTTAAATATTTTATCCCCCTTTTCCCCCTTCAACACCCCCCCCCCCCCGAACACCCTACCCAAAAGTTAATCAGTGTATAGTCAGCTGATAGAGGATTTTTATACCAAATTTCGTTAAAATTGATTTAGGCGTTCTTGAGTTATCTTGTATACAGACTATACAGTGGCCACTTTCTGACCTTCCACTTAAGTTTTACTCTTAGCTAAGGTTCATCTTATCTTAAGTTAGTACTGAAGTTAACTTCGTTTGCACGGGTATAACCTCAGCTTAGGGCAAGCGTGGAAACGAAAATTGTTTTTGAGATTTTTTTATTTTTTTGTGGTTGGCGTCCGATATTTGACAGAATTTTGACTAATTTGACACTGAAATTGTTATTTTCAAAAAAGTTTTCTTTATGATTTTTTCTGTTTCGAGTTTGAAACATGGATGGAGAGGAAGGACAAAAAAGAGCTCCGAATTTCACTTTTATTGAAAAGGATTTGTTGTTAGCAATTGTTGAGGATTTTAAAGACATTATGGAATGTGAAAGAAATGTAAATATAATGTATGCTTTAAATTTGTGCTTATGAATTCACAATTACCACACAAAACCAGTATAGTTAAAACACGCTCCGTGTATTCCTGTTTTTCTATTAATCTTCGTATAATTTCACAACCCCATGCACAGCAAATATCTCCAAAACAAACACAAATTTCACAATTCCGCCATTTCAGTCTTGGCGAAATAAGTACAAATTCAATTTTCTAGGTGAAAAACAGAGTAATTTCCTTTTCCTATAGAAAACCTTTTAAAACAACTATGAAAAGTGACTAAAACAATAATAAATTATTCAAAAATTTCAGCTAAGTTGTAAAAATTCTATCTCTTAACTTAAGTGAAACAAATGTCAACTTCAGTGGAACTTTGACAGCACCTGCAAGCCCTTAAGTCAAACTAAGTGAAGCTTGAACTTAAGTGGAAGGTGATAAAGTGGCCCCAGACAACAGATCGTTAGACCGACAGATAACTTTTTTTTTTCGTCGATTAAGGTGTTTTGGAACCTTAGTAACTCATGTCAAAATTTCACGATTTTAATAGTCGCCCATAAATAGTGGAGTTAAATATAAATAAAAAAGAGAGCTTTGCCAACAGTAAACTATTGGATTTTTGGTCGCCTCCACCAGTTCTACCACTGACTGGTTTCAGACACAGTCCATCCACCAGTCGAGCTTTTGACTATGACGAATCGATTGCAAAAAAACGAACTTTACAAAATACAGTAAATAAATTAACAATTGTGGCAGTTTCCATTATGACACATTTCAAAAAAGCAAAAATGTGTTATTAAATAAACAAAAGCTACACAGTAATTGGTCTATTCGACTAGCTGATTATGAAAGAAACAAGTCTACGATAGTAACCATAATAAATCGATTTCAAGAAGAAGGAACTGTCCCTTGAAAGGAAGCCACTGGTTTAACGAAAGTTACTAGCCCAAAACAATTAAAAGGCCAGACCAAGTTAACGAAATAAATAAAATTAGGAGAAAAATAACAAAATTAACAACATATAAAAAAATATTTATTTTTAATAGAGCGTCATTGCACCGTTGGCTGCAATGATCTTTTGATGTCTTCTGGGCATTGAATTGGCTAAATTTTCAAATAAGTTTGAATTTTCAGCAATAACTTCTCTATTTGCACTTACGATGAGTTCCAGTAGATGTTCTGAATTCCTGGGAATGATTTTAAAACTTGCTTCTTTGCGATGAGTCTCCAAACGTTCTCTATATTGGATTCGCATCAGCGGTTTTTGCTGGACAGTTATCTTGCTTGAATACAAAATGATCTGGATAAGAGACTCTCATCTCTGGAAGAATTACATTTTCCAGCATATTAACGTAAACTTCGGCTGTAAATCGCCTATCCGATATCCAGCTCCAAACATTTCCAGCAATATATCGTTCTTCGTATCGGGTTCTTGGCGGTCGATAAACCAGAATTTGTTTTTTATCGTTGTTGGACTTAAAGATCTTCTCATCTGTGAAAACCAGCCGCTGCCAAAATTCTTCGTCCCTCAGGGAATAATAAGTAAAATTAATCGAGACTGCTTCTTTTCCTCACTTGGTTTAATGTTATTTGTCGCAATTCGATACATTAGCCTCGAACGTTTAACCTCTTTCCTAATGTTATAGACCCTGGAAAATTTGATTCAATTTTTACTTCTTTTGCTTTGGCAAACGGATGATTTTCCAGAAAATTGATTGCTTCTTCTAGTTCTCCTCTAGCCTAGTAACATTCGTCAAACTGGTGCTTTCCTTTCGATGGATAGTTACCCTCCTCTTGAAATCGGCTTTTTATGTTTACTATCATAGGCTTACTTCTCCCATAATGAACAGTAGTTTTGCTGATATTTGAGCTTTATCAAATTCGGAAAGATTTGGCGGCATTTTTTTAAATTTGGATGACACTGATATGCGAAACGTAAGGTTCTCAAGAGTCTGTGACATTGTCACTTATAGGAAGACAATGCCGTACTATAAAAACTTTAAAAATTAAACAGGCTGCTAACTTCTGCTGTACCAGTTTTATGTGGAGAGAAGTGTACGGTACGAATCAACACCTTCTCAACTCAAAAGCTAGTTACTTTTTTTTCGATTTAGTATCGATTTAGTATCCTAGCGGTTATATTGACAAAAAAACTGACAGAAAATCCATGTTTTACCTGTCAGTTTGATTATAAAAATGGCAGCAACAGTAGGCTAAAGGGCACTGAAGTATGGTGTTGTTTTCAATGGGTAAATTCCCTATATTGCGCAGCAAACGCATAATGTCGTTGTGTATGTATAGTCCATTCATAAAGAAGAGAGAATAATAAAACGATTTAAAACCCATTTTCTCGAGCGTACCCTTGAGGTAGGTGTTTTACCAACATTTAAATAAAAAAAAATAGAAAAAAGACAGCAGTTAAAAATATATTAGAGGATTAAGTTTGAGTAATAATATAATTTTATGATTTTAAGAATTTTAGATTATTAGCAATTTTTGTTTCTTCTTGGTATTATAGATACTTACGAGTTAGTTCTAAATATTATTTTTATTAGGTAAATGTGTACAACATGTTTTAAAAGTAGAAGAAAAAACTTGATTGTTTAATCGAAGAAAATGTGGAACCGTTAATTATTTCTTTGGAAGAAAATGAGAGTGGTGAGGAGAGCATTTACTGTTCTTCTGAATCTGAGTAATTCATTCCTATTTTATTTTTGACTAGTTTTAAAGAAACGTATCTACCTCCATTTCATTTTAATTATTTTGGTAGTTATAATAATTGACAACCGTAACATTTTTTTTATGTGCCAACCATTTGTTTACCCTTAATTTAATTTTTAGGTGTGCTTATATATATTTTGTTTTATTAAATTTCATAGAACTTTTCACATATTTACTATTTTCTTCACTAATACCTATATACCACGGTACTTAAAATTTAAGTTTCCTCCAATTGCGCCACCTATGAGAATAGTTTATCGCTTGCCTTCTATTGTTCTCGGTTTTGGGTCCTATTGTAATATCCGGTCGAATAGGGTGAGGTATATAAAAATAAAGGATTTTTACCTGAGGTACATTAGAAAATTTTTAAAAGAGAAAAAAAAGTGATTGATCACTGAGTACAAAATTTATCCAAATTTGCATTTTTATTACTCTCTCTTCTTTATGAACAGACTTTAGTGCGCCTTCTAGTATATTTTAATTTCTTTGAAACCTTTCGTTTTAAGTGCTCCTTTAATTTGTTTCCAAACTTTGTTGAATCCCGTTGAAATATTTAAGGAAAATTTCCTATAGCGGCAAATTACTCGTATATTATGAAAAGTAGCAAACTAATAGCGTCTTCTATATAAATTAATAACAAACTCTCTTCATAACTTTTAGCTTCAAGTAGGGCATATGGGAGATTTTAGGTTCATTAAAATGGCTGCGACAAATCTAGAAAAGTAGTCGACAATGTTAGAGTAATAATGTTAAAGTTTGGTAAAGTAAATAAGTAATCACTTACCTACCATTGAATTGAATGAATGAACTTTAGCAAACCAATAATAAAATAAGCAGATACACAAAACGCAAACAAAGATATATTCAAATTTAATACCTTTTGTATTTGCGCTGGTTCTTAAAGTTCATGCTCCAATAGATTTACCTGTTAAAAATGAAAAACGAAGAAATGGGGAAAACGGAATAGACCCTCTAAATATTTTGAAATATACATTTTTAATAAATTAACAACATTTTTAAACAAGAAAAAAGTGTCCAAATACACTAGTTATGCCACTATAAGAGAACTAGTCTATCAACGAGTCGAGCTTTTTACTGTGACGCGTAGATAGCAAGCTTTACACCGGCATTCCACAGGGATATATAAACCAGGTGCGACTTGAAGACTGGAAGTAGATAAGTGTTTTGTGCTTATTTTTCTTGAAGTCTACCATGAACAATAGGAGTCTTTTTTCTTATTTAGGTTTTTACATTAGGTACTTGACTTATTGATATATTGACCAAGGGTGCACTGATACTTGTAAAAGCGAAACACGCGAAATCTTGGAAATTGTTTTTACTATTTCGTTAATATTATTTACGTCTACATTTGCCTTAACACTAAAACTATATCGTTTCTATCAAATTCGTTTTACGTTTTTTTCTAAAACAAAATTAAAAAGGCAACAATAAATTACCTTTAAAAATCTGTTGGCCGCCATAATTGAAACTTACCTTTTCAGCTCACGTAGCTTCTTCATAAAATTATATAAATTTAATTTTTTGGTGCGGCGCACATTCGTTTTAAAGATAAGCGATCTTTGATATAGGAGACCACGGATTCTGTGTATTTTGGTAGGCCGTATAAAGAGTTTGGAGTAATAATTTTTCTATGCAACTCGTATCCATCACAAAAAATTTATATTATTTTATTTATTTACCGAATTTAAAGCTCACAAAAAACCGTTTGGATATCAATTAATTCTTCATCTTTAATATGCCTTTCTGAAAAGTGTTGTAGTATCAACACCATACTATATTTTTACCAGACCAACTTCTATTAAAAGATTATCTCTATTCTTATCGATCGTATACGTTTATTTCATAGTAATTACCAAATCAAAAAGAGTCCTAAACTTAATAATATTTTTTTAAAATTTTTCCCAAATATACCAAATACCAGAAGCCAAGATTCCCAGTAAGAGCCACACTTTTACATGCCTTTGATCTTTTCTAGTAAAAGCTAATAGCTTCGGTCAGGCAGACACGAATAATTGTCTATAGATAAGATCAGTTACATCTCTGTTTAAGGTACTCCTAGGACACACTTCTGGGTACTAATAAACTTCGAACGCTGTGAGATTATTAAGTTTTTTAAAGTCCACATAAAAGAAAATTTTATGAATCCGGATTATTTTAATTTATGCCTGTTTTACACTGACGATGTAATACAGAAAATAATAATGAGTAGTATTAGTATTAGTAGTACATTTTTATTTAGCATCCCGCTACTATACCTACTACTACTACTACCTACCTACTACCCTGTAATGTCAAAAAAGTTATTTTTTGAATCTGTCCTGCAAAGTGGAATTTTCCGCACAAAATATTGTACAGAAAATACCGATTTTCTGGTCGGTTTAAAGAACCATACATATACAAATGGAAAGATATTTAGAATGTAAACATTTATTATAGCAGCAACTTTAAATTTGCCATTAACATGGCGTAAATCCAACCAAACTTGATTCTTTAAAAGAAAATCCAGACCCGCCGATTAGATCTTTATAGTAATGCGCGTTCCTTACGAATAAAAATTTAATTTTTAATGCGTAATAACGAAAGAAAAATGTCAAAAAGAGCGCATAAAATAAATAATACATCGATATCATCTAACTCACGATTTGACGTATATTTTTACGAGTTTCACATTTTGTTTAACTGACCAGACGCCCACGTCAAACAATTTCCTTTTTGGATTATGATTTTTTAAGGTTTGATCGATATCTTAACCGCCAAGTGTGGGTTTGCGGTAAATAAATAGTTGTTTTTATTGTTTAATATACATACCGTTTCAAAATTCGGTCGATCTACAAAACTCGCTGGTTTAGTAGAGCAGTCAAATTAAATTAAAAGGGACTTATCGGTACATAAAGTCGGCATAGCCTTAGATTGGATTATATCAGATCTATTGTGGTTTTTTTCTTCTTCCCTGCTTTGCTAGAACTACAAAACAAGTTGCAGCCCCGTCCTTGTCATGAAACCCAGAAGCTTGGCCAGTGTGCCCTGTGTATAGCTTTCTGGCCGCATACCTCTTCCAGGCTGTCGATTCTTGAATTCCAGGGAGCTAGGGAGCGAGAAAAGTAGGCGTGGTTTCACTTAAAAATGAAAACACTGTATTCTTGAAATAAATGGAGAGACAAGGGAATGGGGAAGCAGATATGCTCTCCTACTCGAAACCAAGAGAGAGTGAGTGTTCCCCGAGGTTTTCTAACCTATGTTTTTTTGCAAAATGTATTTTTTTCGAAGTTGTTTGGCAAAAAAAAAATAAAAATGGATTATTATTGGTTTGATAACATCCAAGGAGACATAGAATAAGCTATGAATGGTGTTGAAATACAAAGGGATGTTCTTCCAAAGAGGTCACCCTTTAATCTCTTTTAACCAAAATTTGTTAAGTTATTTCGCCTGACGAAAAATTTAACGGAATCTGTCATAAATATGGTAACACCCTATGTGGCAGCTTTAACTAGGGGGTCCGCCCCTCCATTACAACAAAAAAAGACAGGGGGCTGATTGCTAATAATTTGTGGCGCGTTTTGTAGGCTTTCAACTTTTGGAGCGAAAATTGCGATAAAAAGTGAGGTTTTACCGCAGAGTCACACGTTTAGTTAGTTGCCGCTGTCAAAATTCTCCGCTTTTTCGTTGGCCATAAAACCGGCAACCTTGCTGCTGGGGAGCACTCCTCATCCTCCGATCATCGGGTTTCAAGAATACCAATATGCATGCCCAGGGATCAGGGAGAAGAGAACAGTCTCTCAAAGCTCCTCGGGAGTGCTCCCTACTCCCTGATTCCAGAATCGGCACCCAGGCCTGTCTGATACTTGACAGTATCGAGCATCGAAGCAGCACTGCCCCGCTGATCAGCTAAAAAATCATTTTATGTTTTGGAGACAGTAAAGTATTTAAATTACAAAAACTGAGCCATTTTTTCAAAGCAAAGTCAAATACATAATTTAAGAAGAAACTTTCTCATTTTCTTTTTCCGATATTTTGCAAATGAAATAAACCAACATATCCAGCATCCCACAAAATTAAAAAATCGTAAATCCTAATGAAAACACAGCAAAAATGCGTCGACACATTGGTAGTAGCAGCGAGACACAAAAAGAAGTCATTCGTGTCCAGTATATGTAAAGCAAGCAGGGACGCAACTAGATGGGAGAGTGACACATATAAATATCTGTTATGGGGCATTAAATCAAAAACATATGGCTCCGCGTACGGGTTCATAAATTTAGAAGTTTATAATGAGAATTTATGAAAGCGGTTCAGGCGACTTTTTTAAGAAGTATCTATTGTTACAGGAGCGTGATGATAATGGGTTCGGAAATTTGAATATTTTCCTACACTAAAACAAACTACCCTAAATAGCTTATATACAAGTAGTGTAGGCTAGATATTCTCAGTAGTTATTTTCTTTTTAAACAAAAAACCTACTGCATTTTTTAAATTTAAACTTAGGCGACTTTTTTGGAAAATGCACTTTACAACTCAAAACGGCCTAAAAATGAACAACCAATGACTTCATGCAAGAGACCCCTTTAAAAACTGAATAAAAATTAAATAAAAAAATATTAATTATTTTTTTCCAAAAATATGAAAATATTACTCACAGGAAGATGTGAAAAATATATAATGAGCCATAAAACGTAGGATGTGAAGAGGGTAAAATTTTTATTTACAAAAACAAGGTTTATTTAGGTTCAAAAATGTTAACATTAGCATTTTGGATCACTGCTCAAAAAAAACAAGATTTTCTAAACAGCTTTTACAATATAACATCAAATCATAAAGCGAAGCTGATTTCAAATAATCCAGAAAAGATGCAGAGACAAGATGAAAAGACTCTCCGAAGGTCCTTTGAGTCGGATTAGACGCTATTTACAGGGTCAGGCCGATACAAAATTGTGTATAGGTAATCAGCAATCAGGCTAATTTACAATTAAGTGCCTTTGGAAGGCTGCTTTCGATTCCCGGGCCTAATTACACCCGTTTGAAGCGAAAAAGGAAGCTAGATTGCACGACTTATCTTGTAAATGCGTCTTTTCCATTTTTTTACGACCTAATGAATAATAAAATTAAGGGAAAATAAAAATATTTACGAAATTGTTTATTTAGACTACTTTTTTGACATTGACAGTTCCATTTTGCTTCTGATAAGATTAAATGTCAGCCGCCATATTGAAATTGGTCCGGAAAATTTTATGTGATTGCGGATTTAGGTAATATTCATTTCAATTTTTGCGAGCGATATTTAAATTGATTGACATTGTCAAAAAAGTGATTTGATTTGACTGGGAATCAACTGTACTTTAAGAATATTTAGAATATTAAATATTATGTTTCTTTTTTCCGATAGATGTATTTATCCGTATCCACCAAATCCTTGTGGGCTTATTGAAGAGTAGGTATTTTCTTTGTTTGATACTGCGTTCATTTGAGTAATCTGCACTAGTTTATGTATATTCATTAGAGGTGTGTATAATATTGATCTTCTGGGTATATTTGTGGTTTTCAGTTATATTATCTGTCTTCTGCAAGTCTAATTAAGTGAGCATTTTCAGAAGAGGATTAAAACTGTTTTTTAATAGTATTTAAATTGATAAAACATTTTGAAATTAATCATTTACACTAACGGTTCCAGAGGTCTAAGTGGCTAAGGGTTCACTTCAATATTCACCGTAAATATGTCGTATGTCATTTGCCCCAACTTTTTTTAAGGACCCTAGTGGGATCACCTGTGCTAAATTAGTTTTGTTAACGCCTAAAAACTTTGAGAATTAATTTTAACTCACCTAACTGAAACCTTAAAAGAAAATTTAAAAATGTGCTTTCGGAAATTACCTATTTTAGATGACGACACAAAATGGACGTAAGGTCAAAAAAAATGTAGTTGGTCATCGGCATAATATTATAATAAACTAAAAAGAACTAAATCAATTACCATGTATATAAAATCAAAACAATACCAATTGATTCCCGAATATCCCCCACCGACAGCAAAGCGCACAGACTAGACGTAACGACAGCGTTAAAAATGTCCCCCCGGGGGGTACCGCCTCCCAAGTCGAACGGTAGCTCCACACAATGGGTACCATTACGGTACCATTAGTCCGTGCCACGGTAACTAATGTAATATTGTCTCTGGCCAAGACACTGATATTTGTCACTAATAAGCGGGATTTATCGCGATTTATTACTTAAATTCGTTTATATTCATTCATATAGGGTATGCAAAATATACTAGGATACCAACAGTCATGCACTGGTTTTGAAAAAATTCAAATAATGTTGCATACTGTTGTAGTTTAATATCTAGTAATAAAATAATAGAGAATGAACTGTTACAAATATGCTGACGATACTGTCATCATTGCAAACAGGCTTAGAAGTCTGCAGGGGTTGACAGTCAAAAGTTTACCATTTGGGCTTAACTTAAACATTGAAGAACCAAAATAGATGGTAATGACCCAGGAAAAAAACAAACAAGTTGAATCATATTATACCATATGGCCTATGCAAAATATAGAAGGATAATAAAAGAAATCCACTGGTATCATAATAATTAAAAGAAAGTTGGATATTGCGTCCGATGGTACTTAAGTCACTTTTAAGTGTGAAGTAGGGGTATAAAAATCAACAACCAACAAAATATGCTGACGATACTGTCAATCAAGAGTTTGCCATTTAAGCTAAATTTGAATGTTTAAAAAACAAAACGGATGGGTTATAACCAAGAAAAGAAATTAGAGGCATTTTGTAGATAAGAAATTCGTGCAATAATTGAACAGGCCAGATCATCTTTTTTCAACACAAAACCAGTGATGCATATTGTAGAATGTTCAGAATATATTGGACTAAAAACCTAACATATAACCGAGATTATCCCGATAAAGAAATTTGGGGCACCATGTATATCTTTACTGTGTAGTGATCTGTTTTGGTTTTATGCCGTGGTGTATGTTAATGGGGGGTGGCGGACATGGGTGGACGGGAATTTATTCGATAGGTTTGTGCTTGCACTTCACCTTAAATACCATGGCATGTGGGTGCTTGCAGGGTGATCGTTTGCAAATAAGAACACAATAGTCTTGTTAAAAAACAAATTGGCTTATTTTTTGTTTGAAAAACCAAAAAATATTGAGATCTTGGTTAAGTGTCATTTATTCCGTTTTAGAATAAGAGGAAAACATTCCTTAAATTTGTGAATTCCTTCGAAAATTTGAAAAGCTCTAATATTATATTGGTAATTGTGACTTTTTGTCTTAAAATTTTAATGGGTCGGTTTTTATATCGCTCGCTTTAATTATCAGATCCAGAAGTGTCGGAAATAGTATGGACATCCTTTTTATTCATGACATGCATCGACATTATACTCCAATTAAAGTCTACAATAGATGCAATAACATGCAATGAAAAGATTTACCACCACTTTATAACTTTGTTTTTCATTGTACACTTCTCTCCACATAAAACTGGTACAGCCGAAGGTAGCTGCAAATACGATTTTTTTATATTTTCCTATGTGCAACACTGGCTTTTTGACTTTGTCATTTTAGGTTATATTTTTGGCATAGATAAACTAATTATAATATGTTTGTTTAATTTTTACTAATTCAAAACATAAGCCCACTAAAAATAAAAACCACACTTTAAAAAGCAAAAATGTTTTATTAACGAAACATATAAAAAAAAAACTTATTTTTAATAGCGCATATTGCACCGGTGGCTGCAATGATGTTTTGAAGTCTTCTGGGCATTGAATTGGCTAAATTTTCAAATAAGTTTGGATTTTCAGCCATAACTTTCCTATATGCCCTTACGATGAGTCCCATTAGATGTTCTGAATTCTTGAGAATGATACTAAAACTTGCTAATTTCTTTGCGATAAATTCCCAAACGTTCTCTATTTGATTCGCATCAGGGGTTTTTGCAGGCCAAGGCAAAACTTCTTGTTGGAATACAAAATGATCTGGATAAGGACCTCTGGCAGCATTACATTTTACAGCATATTAACCTAAACCGTTCTTAGCGGTCGATAAACCAGAATTTGTTCTTGTCGCCGATGGACTTAAAGATCTGCGCATCTGTAAAAACCGCATGCTGCCAAAATTCTTTGTCTCTCGGAGAATAATTCAATTCTTTTCCTCATTTAAGTTATTTTTTTCGCCGCACACCTTAGCCTCGAACGTTTGATCCTCCTGCGTCAATTTTTACTTTTTTCGCTTTGGCAAACGGATGATTTTCCATAAAATTAATTGCTTCTTGGTCTTCCTACGGGTTAGTAACTTTCGTCAAACCGGAGCCGGTACTTTCCTTTCGGTGGATAATTCCCTGCTCTTGAAATTTTGATTTGCCTCTCCCATAATGAACACCTACTTGTCGAATAGACCAACCACCGTCTAGTTATGCTAACATTTGAGCTTTATCAAATTCGGAAAGATGCGGCGGCATTTTTAATTTATATGACACTGACATACAAAACATGATGCTGTCAAGGGGTCTGTGACATTGTCACTTATAGGAAGACAATGCCGTACTATAAAAATTTTAAAAATTAAACAGGCTGCTAACTTCTGCTGTACCAGTTTTATGTGGAGAGAAGTGTAGATGAAGTCTTCAAATCCTAACGAGTCGGTTTTTATATCGCTCTTTGAAGTATCAGATTTAGAAGTATCGGAAACCGTATGCATGAGCATTTGCCATGTTCATCTCAACTTTAAAGAGAAAACTAAACGTGCTTTACTGTCGAAGAAAACTAGTACAAAACAGTTGTTTCTTATTGACAAAGCATTGAGGTAAGCCTAAAAATCCAATTCATAAAAAGACAAAAAAGGAGACCGCTATAAAAATAAATAAACCTAGGCCTAAAATAAAAAATTATATATATAAATCAAACAGTTTTCAGTGAAGTCGACAGCTTAAAAATTTTGATGCGTCAGTTCTTCTGTCCTGTGTCAGCTCCAGTAATCTCGAAAATAGTATGGTTATGTATCCCTTGTAAGTTTTTGTTATCGTTTATCCATGGCGTGTATCAAATTCTATATGGCATCCATTCCACATGCAATCAAAAGATTTTCCATGTTTACCTCTGCTATATCGATAAGCCAAAGCCTTTTATCAGAAATGCAAATTTCCCAGCGAAAATTCTCCTTTCCGCGATCGCACCGCAATATCAATTGCAGCGATAACCAATGTAGACACATCTATCAGACCAACCGTTTCGCTCGTTCATTGGGGGTGTGCAAACACCCCGCTTTTAGGTGTTAAACATATTAACCGACTTTGGTTTTGAGGCCGACATGCAAAAGCGCTCCCATGTGTGGCGTTACGATGAGCCAGATCGTTTTTAACGCTCACACGGCCCCGATCGGAACGGTAATTTTGATTTGGGCGATTGTGCGTCAGCTTTTGGCCTCGTATCTGTTATTGAGCCTTTTGATTTTGCTAATACGCGTCACTTGTGTGGATGAGAAGCTGGACAAAAATGGATTTTACATGTTTACAATTTTCGTTTTGCAATTTCAGAGATACGGAGAAAAAAGATATACCGAAGAGAATGGTTAACTGGTTGGTTAATTCATTTGTTACTTAGGTACTTTCCAGGGAGACCACCAGAGGGTCTATTGTAGGTCACAATTCAATTCAATTTAATTCTAAACGTGCTTTACTGTCGAAGAAAACTAGTACAAAACAGTTGTTTCTTATTGACAAAGCATTAAGGTAAGCCTAAAAATCCAATTCATAAAAAGACAAAAAAGGAGACCGCTATAAAAATAAATAAACCTAGGCCTAAAATAAAAAATTATATATATAAATCAAACAGTCAAAAAAGTTATATAAATAAAAATAAAAAAGTAGACAAGTAAAAATTAAAAAAAAAGACAGATAGTGAAGAGCATATTAAAAGCATGTCGTCACAGTCCCATGGACAAAGTAATAAGTAAAAATAAAACCAATGGACTAAGTGAAAAAACAAAAGCACAATTAAAAAGCTATAATATTCAAATAAATGATGTGTTGTCCCAGAAGAACTTCTCTAATTTATAATATGCGTTCCCAACAAGAAATTTTTTATGATCCCTCTAAAACTCTCAGATCGTAAGTGTTCCTTAACGAAAAGCTTATTGTATATTTTTAAACCTCTATAAATGAAAAAATGTTCAAATTATTGTAAATGAGGATTAGTGCACTTGACGCGTTATATGAATTGATTGGAGTTGAGGGAAGCACATACGACGTTTGTGAATTAGGCAAAGGGTTTCACTTTTGAGATTGTTCTTCACTAAAGTATGTTTGTCCCTTAAGATAAGCCATAGAGATAAGAAGAACCCATTTGTAGGCTGAGGGCTGAGGACGACTCACTTTATCCTTGAGTGCCCTGCAGTCCGGCACTTAACTATTGGAGGACTCGGAAACTTCTAGAAGAGGCATTTTCTCAGAGGACACTTATAATGAGGGTGCTGAACCTAGCAGAGGCATCGAACCTCTTTTAGATGAAAGAATATAGCAAGGGATACAATAAGCAATCTTACCTTGCTGTATATAGTAAATCAAACAATCAATCAATCTAGCCAAAGATCTACTGCGTTGATCTGTGGCTTACCAAAAACAGAGTTTGGATTCGATTTCCTTGCTTAGACCCATCCTAGGCAACGGGACTATTAGCTTGTAGCAAGACGATACATCTAGATTCAAGTGCAAGATCGTTTTAATAGTCCTCAATGCAGAAGAAATCCTGACGAGATGTATTAATTTTAAACCTGATGAAGGGCGTGTGCCTTACCTCCGCTTCACCTGCCTCATCTTCATAGCTTATTTTCAATTTTCGATTTTTTATAAATCCTGATCTAACTTTGTGCTTTGCGAAAAAAATTGCACGTTAACTATATTGTATTTCTTAGTTACAAAAAATGTACTGTAATGGAGTGCAGTTTCCATGAATATTTAATTGTTGCGAGGGATAAAAGCGTTGGTTTGGATACGGTCAACGAATTAAACTGTTTGACTGGATGTGGGGGCGAGAACACCGTGTGTTTAACATTTACAAATCGGTATCGATAGCTTATCCAGCCGAAATCACATTGGCCTCCTGCTGTTATTATGAATGTCAGGCTGTTCTTTAGAATCGAAATATTTCGGAGCCGTTCTAATAAACAAATGGACCAATTATTATTATTAAAAAAGATATATCCCATAATAGCAGATTTTGATTTTTTTTTATTATTTTTTATTGATTTTGAATTATTTTCACAAGACTTTTGTTTTCTTGTATTTAAACGATCACCCGTCATCAAGAAAAACAATGGCAGTCTTAAAAGAAACATCAATAAAGAGTGAGTCATCCCATATCATTTTACCATAAATCTATTACTTTTACCTCAACATAAGCAATTTTATACATGTTTACATGGAATACTAATGAATTCGGCTTCTTTTGAATCATCTATTAAAATTCCACACAAAAAGTTTTTCAGATTGAACTACAATTTGTGTATATTTGTGTACGTGTTATAAAACAATTTTCGAAGAAGTTTCAAGATCCAGCAAGCATTTAAATGTTCATAATCAAGCAGAAGTTACATATGATAAAGAAAGTGACAGTTAATCAATTATTTCGTTTTTTACACCAAGGCAAGGCGTAGAGTTTTCCTAACACTGCAGCTAGTTTGTTTATTGTATTTCTTGTTGTATATTATTTTTACTTAAATATATTTTCACCCTTGCCAGATGAAGCAGCGTCTTTATCAGTATTTTCAGGAAATCTTCTTCTTTGATAGATTCCTCCTCCAGAAGATATTTAGTACTCCAATAGCAACCAACGCAGTCTACGGTATACAAAAAAACAAAATTTCTCATAACAAAATCCATAAAACCCGATTTTACTTAAATTTTACGGCTCTCGAAATTATACATTGCAAAAATAAAATACATAAAGTCCCAAAAGATATACCTACTATAGATCGTTAATATTTAATACATTTAAATATGTAAAAGGTAGATAACCGATATTCAAATCAGCCATTGTACAGACAAAAACATATATTCACGAACTATGTATGGCAGAAAATATTAATTTATTTATTACTTTATAGAAACAATAGATTGATTTTATTAGATTGCGATCGAAATACGCTTTAATTTCCATATAACATGGCTAAGGACTCGAATTTTAATATTGGTATGGTCTCAATGATGATTTGTATGCATGCACTTTAGATGTGGGTACATAATTGTGGTCAATAATATAAATGTTGTACCTCGACCCATCTTTGACTGTTAAACATCCTAAATATTTTTCCTATTTAAGTGCCATGCTATGGTCGAACGTTGGCTATTAGCAGCACGATTTACTAATCCATGATTGTCGTCTGCGCTCAGAATCTCTGCTGTCTCCAATTTTTCCTTCTATTACCAATTTCAAGAGTTCATTTTTGCCATTTCTTAAAATATCGACAAAATATTATGTGTGGATCTATCCTTTATATCAAAAAGAAAAGGAGATGCGCTTGGTGCACACCAGTGAATTAGGAGAGAAAACGATATAATATAAAATATGATTCAAGGTCTCTCTATAGCTAAAAAGGTCAAAAACGTCATAACAAAAATTAATGAAAATTCTCCAAAGTTTTTTTTTAAAGAGCCTCTCTGCTCCTATAAACATTTAAATATCCAGATTTTTTAGTCTATATTTTTAAAATTTTTTAAATTGTCTTGTGATGAATTGTCTTGTGATGTCTCATAGAAAAGTAAGTCTAGCAATAGGAAAACATTTTTGAAAATCACCATCTAAATATATCTTAGATTAAATTTGCTGACCAGCACATTTTGTTATGAATTCTGAATCGCCGAAAACATGTTTAATTAAATTAGAAGAAAATAAATTTGCACTAGATACAGAAAAAAAAACCTTTCATTTTTCAATAAGAGCTCGCAACTATACTCTTCCTATCAAAATATTTAAAATATAACACTTCAAGATCCTTATCTAATCTGAGTAGAACATCCAATCCAATCAAATTAATTGAACATCTAGTAACTAGGCTTACTAAAAAAAATTTTTCTCATTTTTTTTCAAAGTAAAACCAAATTATTTTTAAATTTTTGCATCTTTACGGTTCTTGGAAGTCGACTTACTAGTTTTTTTTTGTCCTTGAGGCACGAGCCAGGGTGAAAACAGTCCAAACTATTCGTGAATGGCCCATATGCAGCCAGAACTAAATCGCATCTGAGCAACTACTACTACTACTACTACAACTACTACTACTACTACTAGGTTTTTGATTTGCACGGCAAAAATTATAAATCTATCAGCTTTATGTTCTAGGTTTTAAAATTTTGTTGGTTATAAACTTCTGATATTTGACCGGTAAATCTTACTAGAGGCCATTACATTGACATGTATATTAGCTGGAAAAAGTCTCGCTTGGCTCCGCACTGGTGATCAGAAGTAAAGTTAGTCCAGGCATAAGTCGGTAATAAGTAAGTAGGAACAAAAATGTAATAATGTATTTTCTTACATAGTACATGACGACAAATTCAGAATTTATAAATTAATATTAAGTCGATATCATAGTGAAACAAAAATGCCAAAGCCCCTTTTTCAACAACATCTTCTATTTTTGTTCTAAGCAAACTCTTTCACTAACTAAGGCTTAAAGAATTTCTAAAAGAAGTTGATCTGGAAGATCGTGATCTAAAGATTATTGTTAACCTATACTGGAATTAGGAAGCTCAAATTTGATAAACGATTGTCCAAAGATATTTCCCTACAGTTGTTTGGTATCTATATTAATAAAATAATAGTGAGTACACTTGACAACTGCAAAAAAGGGCATAAAAATCAACAGTGTGGGGTATGCAGATGAGACTGTCATAACTCAAAAGACGATGAAAGTTCAGTTGTTAAAATTATAGTCAAAAGCTCGCAATTTGGGCTTAACAAGAATATTGGAAGAACAAAATGGATGGTTATAGCCAAAGAAAGAAAACATGATGAAACACCAATGAGAACGGGGACAACATGGAAGAAGCCCGTGGAAGACCATATAATTTTTATCATTGTTTTTTTCTGCGCACTGGAGGGGCATGTACACTGACTGATGGCATGTGCATAAAGTTTTGAGATGTGGTGCTATCGTGGAAGGCTCAGGAGGATATCTTGGTTGGACAAAATGTTCCGCTTCTAAATAAGGTCTAAAGGTTTTATTAAAATTCCTAGACAGTTAGTACAATGCCACTATTAAGAAAATCAGCACACAAGGTACAAATAGTGTTCATGATAGTCAAAACGTTAAAAAAAAATGAAGAATACCGTCCGAAATTAAGTTTTCAACATTTTTTAGAGACTTCATCATATTTCAGTTCCGACCAAATCTTTGACCGGTATGATATCCTCTTAAACAATACGCTCAATTATCCTGACTGGCCTAATGGTCTCTTGCACAGTATCCAGTGACCACAAATCAAATGCGACCCTGCAATTATACATTGTCCCGCCGTTAGAGAAGGTAATTAGATTACATCCTGTAACCTGTACGTCTGTACGTACGTCTCATCGATGCAGGAGAGAGCAATAGATAACGTTTCCTACCTGCGCGAATCTTGACATTCATTAAATGTCCATTTTTATGGTAGCTATAGTCAGCAACCTAACCTCACTTTTTTTAAGAGCAAAAAGCTGTTGATTTTTATGTTTGTTTTTTAATTTTACAAAACTTTCGCATGGAACGAATTCCTATCATCCAATAGCAGACCACAGGCGTGCACAGTGTTTTGGATTAGAGGGGCCATTTTATAATTTTTTTATATTCACCTTTAAACATAAACAGTTAAAACATCTATATTTTCACAATAAAACTAACCTAATTAATTTTCTATCATTTAAAATCGATCTACGACTATGTAAAACTATTCAAGTCTCTCTTGCTTCATAGCTGACCGTAGGTTGCTCTTGCAAATTTACATTTTCGAAAATGACCTTTCGCAAGAACACGTGGTAGCTGGCAGAGTTAAAAAAAACTTTTACTGTAGATCTTTAATTTTCCATCCTTTACCAATCAAGCCATCCAAGAAATAGCGCTATATTGATCCGGAACCGACTTGTCATTTTTTTAACTTCTTCTCTGCCTTCGTTCGATCTAGACAGTCGGCAAAAAAGGTCAGCCCGTTTAGGCGGACAAAAAGCTTCCATTCACCAACTCGACTTTGGTTATATTATTATATGGAATAATGTTTAACTTTCTGTTGTTTACAGTAAACACACCAGTGGCGTACCTACTTAAATATAAATTTACATATGGATTATATTATTAATTTTACTATAATATGAAATTTGCAAAATAATTTAAAAAACATGCAAACAATAATTCTGCCAATTGAGCTCTGGAAGCTTCCTAACAATAAATGTTTGTAGTATAATTTTATACAAAATAAATTTATTACAAAGTTTATATATTATTTATAGCCATTTCAATTTTCAACACAATAAGATTATGCCAAACATTAAAACAAAAAAACACAGTTCACAGCACCTAGAACATCAAGAAAAAAAATATAATACTACCTACTAGCTAAAAATTATTTTATTATATTTGTTAATTTTGTTATTTTTTTCTGGTGTTTAGCAGAAACTTATACTGATTTCTTCAGTACACAATTTAAAGTCAATAATGCTTAGGCTATAGTCTGGATCTCTATTTGATACACTGTTTTAGACAGGGACAATAAAAATGTAAAAAAAGTCATGTTGTTGATTGTTTCAACTATTAATTCAAATTGACAACAACAAATTATTTGACTTTTGACAACAAAGAAATTCATTTTCAGAGGCCAAATGACGTCAGTCCGTTCATCAAAAAATTGGACTATATATAGAGACATCTAGGACAGACAAAAAGATTCAAATATCAATTCAAAAGGCGTGCGCAGATGGCAACGGCGGCGGCAGTATAAATCAACCTTAATATTCTGGTAAGAGATAGGAATTCAATATTCTTACAAACCTGGACACATGTGAATTAACTTTTATTGTTGTTTGCAAGTTAGTTTACGGACTTTACCTACCTTTATTTTTCGTCTTTAAAAAAAAACCTCGAAAAAAACCTAATAATAAAAAAGTTCGAAAATATCTCATTTGATGTATTGGGCATTTACTTTATCAAAAATATTTTAAATTTTGAAAATTAACAAAAAAAAACGTGTTTGTTGATATTTTAATCTAATGATCTACTAATTTAAGTATAATTCATAACCTTTTTTTTATTTTCTGTGTACCTACCGGCATGTACCGCCACTGACTGATTTCACTTTGTTTTCAAAACATTGGACGATTTGTTCCGAAATATCACTTAAAATACACTTAAATATTCTCCTACTGGTAAAAAAAACAACTATAAACGTTTTTCGACAAAATGTGGTTTTAAAACGACTTACAAACTGCTTAAAACATCCTGAAACTTTAAAATAAATAACACGAAAAAGCTTATGTCAAATCCGACATCTGCGCTCTGCTGACTTTCCCCACCCACAAGCCAATCACGACCTAAAGTGGTTGAGACAGATTTATCTGTCCCTATCGTTCTAACGTCGTTTAAAAGGATAGAAAAATAATCGATATTTCTTACCTTTGTTTTGTTGTGATTTTATTTGTAAATAAACAGTGGTTATTATTTGCTAAGAAGTTTTCGTTGGACCAGATATCTTGTCTCTTTTTAATCTAAGGGCACCAACATCAATAATATTGATCGTGTGAGCGGTTATCAAACTAGGGTATGTCCATAAACAACGTTATTTGCTGCGCTGCGCGCCCATTGTGCCATCTGGAAGAGAAAATCAGAATTAATATTATAGTAGCGATAGTAACCGAGCGGGTGGCAGTTATTTTTCACACTGCATTCATTGAGTCGTCGCCCGCCGCGCTGTCGTGTTCTCTGATGGGCAGCCAGAAAAAAAAAGTGCCGTCCTAGGCATGAGGGTGCGGGTCGGGTCGAGATGCAGTGGATATTGCTATCTCCTAGAAAGGGTTTTTCGTGTGGCCCTACTGGAAGATGGGAATACAATGACTGTGGCGTCTGCCTCCATGTGGCACACCTGGATGTGGCGGTGCCATAGTTTGTGTCCTGTCTGTGAAATCTGTGGCAACACCTAACCAAAAACGTACCACAAGTGTTATTGGGGGTTTCGCATTGACCTTCACGTTGGTTTGAGGGTTATTGTGAGACATCCAGTGGTACTTTGATGGCAAACAAGTGAAATAACTTGATGCCGTATTTCCAGGAGTTTTGACCTCTAGGATGTAGTAGATAATGTAGGCACAAAATTTTTATAGCTTGGGTGCAGGAAGCCTTAGATTAAAAAGAGGCCCAACGAAAACTCCTTGTTAAATAATAACCACTGTTTATTTACAAATTAAATCACAACAAAACAAAGGTGAGAAATGTTGATTATTTTTATATCCTTTTAAACAACGTTAGAACGATGGGGACAGAGAATTATGTGTCAACCACTTTATGTCGTGATTGGCTTGTGGGTGGGGAAAGTCGGCAGAGCGCAGTCGGTCTGAAGATATTTTTATTGACATAAGCTTTTTTCAGGATGTTTTAAGCAGTTTATAAGTAGTTTTAAAACCACATTTTGTCAAAAAACGTTTATAGTGTGTTTTTTTATCAGTACGAGAATATTTCAGTGCATTTAAAGTGATATTTTGGAACAAATCGTCCAATGTTTTGAAAACAAAGGGAGAGCAAGTGAAATCAGTCAGTGGCGGTACATGCCGGTAGCTACACAGAAAATAAAAAAAAAGTTTATGAAATATACTTAAGTTAGTAAATCCTTAGATTAAAATATCAACAAACATGTTTTTTTTTATGAAGTAGTTAATTCCCATTTTTCGAAGTTTTTTTTTATAAAGAAGATAAAATAAAATATACCTTTGATGAAGTAGTTAATGCGCCAATAAGATATTTTCGAAGGTTTTTTTTACAAAGACTTTAAAATAAAGGTAGGTAAAGTCCTTAAACCAACTTGCAAACAACAATAGAGGTTAATTCACATGTGTTTAGGTTTGTAAGAATATTGAATGCCTACCTCTTATCAGAGTATTTAGGTTGATTTATACTATCGCCGTGGCCATCTGCGCTCGCCCTTCGAATTGATATTTAAATCTTTTTGTCTGTCCTAGATGTCTCTATATACCCTAAGCATTATTGACGACTTTAGTGTGTACTGAAGAAGACAGTGATAAGTAAGTTTTTGCTAATGACCAGAAAAAATAAAAAAATTAACAAACACAATAACATAATTTTTAGCTGGTAGGTAATTTTTTTTTTCTTGATGTTCCAGGTGCTATGAACTGTGCTTCTTTGTTTTAATGTTTGGCATAATTTTATTGTGTTGAAAATTGAAATTACTATAAATCATATACAAACTTTGTAATAATTTTATTTTGTATAAAATTATACTATAAACATTTATTGTTAGGAAGCTTCCAAGGCTCAAATTGGCAGAATTATTTCATATTATAGTAAAATTTTAATAATATAATCCATGTGTAAATTTATATTTAAGTAGGTACGCCACTGGTGTGTTCACTGTAAACAACAGAAAGTTAAAAATTGTTCCATATAATAATATAACCAAAGTCTCTGTAAGTGTCAGGTATCTTGTCTCTTTTTAATCTAAGCAGGAAGCGGAGAACTCTTAAGTCAGTTCAACACCGTTCTTAACTAAAAAGCCTGTTAACTCCTACCGCCTCAGTACCCTTTAGCCTATTGCGGCTGCCATTTTTATAACCAAATTGACAAGTAAAACATGGATTTTCTGTCAGATTGGTGTCAATATGGCACCGATCATAGGCCAAAGGATACTAAAACGAAAATGAGTCAACTGGCTTTTTAGTTGAGAACGGTGTTGGTCAGTTTGCGTGCGAGTTAGAAAGTATGTTAGTACTGGTGGTATATGTGGCACTTTACAAAAAATGTGCATCACTATCTTGATCTATTAGGGGGAGAGCAAGGCCCCCCTGTGAAAATCGTTTAAAACACAAGGCTACAAAGGCACAATCCTCAATACAAACTCAAAGTCTTATGAACTAAAAACAAAGTAAAAAAAAACAGGTGAATGATAAACGCAAAACAAACAAAAAAAGGACTAGTCACTTTTGTAGCCAAACCAAAATAAGGAAAAGTTCAGTTTTCACTTTTCAGTTTTCAATAGAACCCCAAAAGCAGACTCCACAACACAAACTTAAAGTATATAAAACAGAACACGTGTTCAAACAGCCAAAACAAATCAAAAGGTCCGTTTTAGCGAGCCTTATTTTTCTCTTTTTCTAAATGCATGCGTCTGAGCGAGATCCAGCATAGTACGCATACCAGATGAAAAATACCCGCTTGTACGCCCTTCGACTCCGCATACCTGTCAGGGATAACTATCTCAAGAAGATAGACATGCGGGGTCGAAGGGTATGCAGGTGGGTATTTTTCCTGGTATGGATAGTATGCCGGATTTCTCTCAGATGCCATGCATTTAGAAGACGGACCTATAATGAACTCGAGGGAAGTCAGGTTGGTGGATTTAGTTAATAGGTCAATCTAACAAAAATAATATGGCCGATCAAATATGACTGGTGTAGAGTAAACAAACCGTTTTTCCATAAGACGTCATGCTAACTTAAATCAAAAGTTTGGCAAAATCGAAAAAGACGCAGATTAAGCAAAGTGATGATTTTATAGCATAGCATTTTGCCGAAATTTTAACAACAATTAAACGTGGCAATGTCCCTCTATCTATCTCTGTCGCACCTGTGTAATTACAGATAACGTGATCTCTCTTAAATCAGATAGCACAACTATCTTCAGGCTGGACTGAGAGACACAATGCCTATTCACACTGTGCAAGTGCGAGAGAGATAAAAGTACATGACGTTGCCCCTTTAAACTGCCACGCACCATTTTTAAAGGGCCATCACGTGATTAATGGCTGACTTTTACAATTTGTTAGACAGCCCTATGGCGATGGCGATCGAAGGAGAATTTCAGGAGAACTAACGTCACAATGGCGGCACTCATGGTGTTTGCTAAAGTTTGGACTTGCACTCGTTGAAAATCTTTCTATACCTCTCCGGATTTCTATGGTACGTCTACGTATGGAGGTTATTGTAGATGTAATATGGGTTATTCATGGCTTATTGTGGACGAGGCCCATCCAGGTGATAGTCGGAATCGCGTCGTGCATACGTCATCCGAATGGGATCGTTCGGAATTAAATTAGGAACGATAATTTCCTTTTAGGATTATTTATGGCCTATTAGAGGGTTTCGAGGTAGTTGTCTGTATATGAGTGAATTTAATTTTACTATTGTTGGGGTTGGCTATATATGGGTGTTTATTATTTTTAAACATACTTTGATTTTTATAGAAATATCATTTAAAGACCTTCAAGCATCTGATTCTACGGTAGTTATTGTTAAATTTTCGATTATTTCTTTTTTCTTCTTTCGAAAACTTTAAAAGATTATTTAACTCTGACTTTGAAGAAAATTGATTACAACTAACAATTTATCTCGGTAAAATATTAGATCAATCAAAACAACGAAATTTTTCTTAACTTTTAGAAAGACATCATCATATTTTAACAGAATCGGAAGTATATTTTACTTACAGTCTAAAAACATTAGGGCCAAAACATCAATGTTACTATCTGTGAAATAGGCCTTAATTGAAAAATTAAAGAGATTTTTTTTATCTTTTTAAATTTTTCGTATTTGACAACTAATATTTTGTTGTTGACGATAGTTAACTAAAATTGTATAGAGTGGTTCTTTAAATATTTCAAAATTAACGAAATGCCTAACAAAACAAAAGTGATTTCATACATTCTAATATGATATATATACTTTCTTAAGCAGATTGACTGGCTAATGGTAACAGGTATTTAGCCTTAAACCCCAAGCCCTCCGCTGACTATCTAAGAATCTTAACTTTTTTTCTCATTCAGTTTTCCGAGTTTCGTCTTTGTTCCAAATATTTCTGACTCCTTTGAGGACATCCATTTTCCTAAAGTGTTGTCAGAAATAACCCGGACTTAGGTATGCAACTACACAAGTGAGTAATTTAAAGTAGGAAATTGACCAGTGGAACCACTGATGAACCCACGTTGGTTAATCAGAGCGAAACATCGCTCATTTTTTTATTTTTTACTTTGGTCTTTTAAGTGTTCCTTGTGGGATTTTCGTTATTTTCATCCATGATCTCAGGACTTAATTCAAATTTTATCCGGGAAACGTGGAAACTGATGATTTCTGGATCGTCGAAATTTATTACATTACAGCTGTATTGTCTGTGCTATTGAAAAGAAAAGAAATGCAAAGTTTTTTTTTTAGGAAAGTTTTGAAACTTCGGTTTGCAAAAAACGATTCACTCTCTTCTAGAATTTTTCACGTGAAGCCGTTCAAGTTTAAAAAATTTCAATATCCATGTTACAATTTTGGTTTTTTTAATTAAAACTTGATCCCTTCTGACATGGTCAGAAGGGAATCATGCTATTTTATGTAGTACCTAGTTAAATATGTTAATTTTTTGTTATAAGTGATGTTTAAAATATACCTAATGGTTTTTTTTTTCAACTATGGATTCCCCTTCCGTTTCTTTTTCTTTCTCCACTGCTGAGAGTTTACTGATGGTCCGTTGACTCGGCCCATTTAATTTTCTTTGGTTCTTATTCGGTCATACTGCTCTAATGTAGCTCAAACTAGGAGCCCCTGATAATGGTAGTTTAAACTGCCGAAACATGTCGGGTTTTTATATTGAAAAATAAAATTTAGTGGAGAAAACCCATATTTGTTTGATTTAATTATCAACTCCACCATCATGGACTACTTCCACAATTTAAAAACCAAGATGCTCAATCTTTATTAATAAATCTCCCTACAAGCTCAACAAGTATTATTAACTGAATATTTTTTGGTCTAGAATTCATCTAAGGTCGCAGTGCTTAAAACTTGAGGAATTTTGAGTTAAAATCTTATCTTAAAAACTAAGGAAAGGTTGGTTGGAATTCTTTGTATTTTTTTCTTCGCAATTTGCTAAACATATTCTAAACAAATTAGGGGTGAATAAATTTTGCATTTACTTTCGGAAAATATGAAAATTAGTTTTTAATTGCCGAGACGACATCCCTGCGAAATGAATATTGATTTGGAGGCTTGGAGCAATAATATACGATAAAACACGTACTTTACGAGCCCTAGACCCACATGCGGTTTAACTGGCCTTCGAGTCTCAGTATACGCTGGTCAATTTGTGCTGAAGGAGCGTTCAGTCTCTAATGCGCCTCATCAAATATCCAAAAATGTTGATATTTTGTGCAAAAGTAAAGGTCAGGCTCGGTGTGTGTAGTCATTTGCGCCAACGCTGCATGTTTTTATAAAATAACTTAGGATTAGAAACTTATTAACAACATTAAAAATTGACAGTGGGATTTACTAAAAGGGTTTAGCCTATTTTAGACAGGTCCTAAGTTTAAGTGAAATTGTTGGTTTTAAGCATTTTATACTAACTTCCTTGAATTTTCGACATAGTTTGATTTATAAGAATAATGTTAACTATTTTTTTTAGTGAAGAATCATCCTAACACAATCTTTTGTTGGATTTAAGAAGAAAATTTCTATTTAAATGAAGTTCCTTTTAATCCTAGGGGAGATCTAAATGGTAAATACTCTGATGAGCAAATTAAAATTGACGTTGTATCTTACTATTATCAAAACTTACCGTGGTTTATTGATTTTTGCGATTAATACTCACTGTCACAAAACCATTTCGATATGTAATCATAAAATAAGAATTAAATTAACTTTGTATTTATTTAAAAGAGGTTTTTATCTATCGAAAGTATGAAAACACTTTATAAACACAAACCCATCGCAATCGCAAACCACAAATAAAAATATTTCGTCAAAGTAGGTCATGAAAAAAATACGGCTAAAAACAGACCTGAATCCCTGATGCATTCGTAAAGGAGTCATGTCGGCTTAACGAAATGTTCGGTGCCCGGTTCTCTGGTAGAACATGATAGAATGGCCATTAGCGAAGTACCGATAAAAACTGCAGAGTGTGATCTTTCAGTGGAAAGCTTTGTTTGATGATTAAGCTTTTAGATAAGTTTGTAAATAAATGAATAGGTACAGTTGTTTTAGATTTTTTTCATTGGAGACAGTTTTCGTGCATAATCAGTGTCCTTCGCTTAGTGCCCTCATAAATATATTCTTTGTGCTGAAAACGGGTTCAAAATATGGCGTTTTTCTGGACGAAATTGGAGGTGTTTTATTGATTAATAAACAACTTGGGATATTAAATAAGGTAAATTAATTCTTGTAAAAACGGTTGCTTAGGGAAATTATAAAGGAACTTATTACCAATTGCCACAAAACAATCCCTTCTGAGGGCTATAAATTTAAACCACCCCCACCACCCAGAGGTGGTCTAAAAAATCATCAACTTTATAACCTCAAACACAGATGATGAAGCTAATATGTGCCAAATTTTTGGCGTATTCATGCCATTTTGAAACCTGTCAAAAAATATTAGTTTTAAGGCAATTTCTCCTAAAATATGGAATATTTTGAGAAAAAAAAGCAGTTTTTCAATGGTATTTTGCAATAACATTACAAAATAATCAATAACTTGTTATCTTTTTTCTATGGGTATGGGTTTTTTGAAAATGGGTTTTAAAATTTAGTACCCCCTCCAGGTGTAAATATTTAGACCTTTGGGGGTACTATTTTAGATCTTAGTAAATCCCACTGTGAAAGTTTAGTGTTGGGGGGGATTTAAAGGAATCGATCTCTTAGATTTTTTTACACAAATGGTTATAGAGATAAACTTGAATGACACTGCACCCGAACCAAGATCACTGACAAACCTGCGCAGTTCAATCTTCAAGGGCAAGTAAAACTGATTGTGTAAAGGGCGCTTTATAGAATCAAAAAATATTAAGATAACGAATATTCCCTCGAAAAGGGATAACGGTAACCACAGACTCGCGTTTTACCAGTGATTGTCCAAAAATTCAACTAAAAACAACTTATTCTATGATTAGTATTGTTCTTTGAATTTGACAGTCAACTCGACTGAAAAAAGACCGAAAAAACTGACGAATAAATAATAGAAAGGCAGGGAGGGACAATTTATAAAGACGTTTCTTTAATTAGAGCATCGAAAAATTAAGAAAAATGTGCTTACTTCAATAGGCCAATAACAAAGTCCTAAGCTACGAAAACATTTCCAATTGCTGTTTGATTGGGTCATGCAGGTTTACCTGGATTTTCAGTGAATTTATTTTTGGTCGGTCGGGTATTTGGCTTCTATTCAACTTCTGTGATCATAAGATTTACTATATTTTAGGTAAGGTTTAGGGACTCCCTGAGACTGCAGCTGATTGCTTATTGTATCAACTACAAGAGGTTCGATGTCTTCGCTAGAGAGCCTCTCTCCTGAGAAGATGCCTCTTCTGGAAAGTTCCGGGCCCTCAAAGATGATGTGAGAGGCTAATTCATCGTCCTCATCATACAGCCTTCAAATGGGTTCTTCCTGAAAAATTCCTGTTGTGTGCAGGTGCTTCCTTGGTGCGCAGTGACCAGTTAAAAGTCCTATCACTATTCTAATCTGACGTCTCGAGAGCTTAAATATCCCCTCTTCTCTTTTTTTCCCTTAGATGCAGAGATGTTTAAAAATAAATCACAAATCATTAAAAGAGTTGCTAGAATCAACGGTAATGATGTTAGACATATAGATAGGTTAATTAGAAGACATAGATTAAAGATTGCTTTTTAAAATCCACAAATTTTCAAATGGAACCTGATATCTGGAAAATAGTTTCCATTTTATTTGACCTCCTCGTAACAAAAGCTTTTGATAGAGTGTTTATTTAAAGAGGAAATGATGAAGAATGATTGAAGTAAAACTGTCATAATAGGGTCTTGTTATGCTCTGATAAATATGACTAGATATAATCTTGAGAATTTAGTCTTAATCTTGCCCTGAAGATGCTAACTTTGTTAGCGAAGCACATGTGGAATGTAAAAAGTATTTTGACCTCTTTTTTGACAATGACAATGACAGTTTGTAGCTTATGTTTTTAAGTTTTGAGCTGTCATATTGAAATGAATCTGAAAAACTTCAAATTCACAGTAAGTATATTATTCTCCAACTGGCCTACTACCCTTCTTTTGTAATGAGAGAGAAAGAGAGTCTGGTGTCACTACAAGAAAAAAGTAATTAACTTTTAGTGAATAATTGAGACAAAGAAGGGAGGTATATTTACGCCCATTGTCAGATCTCGTTTTCTATTAGCCTCGGTGTCATGAAACAAAAAAGACAAAGTTTGCTACTGACTGAATTCACCCCAAAATATTGAAAAATAAAAACACGGTTATAGTCAATAGAAACAACTGGTGGCGGCGCGGCGCATCTCAATCCGAGTAATTTTTTAAGACGGTTGTAAAATTGTGCATTATAGATAAAAAGTCAACAAAATAAAGGTGATCTTCAGTTATTTTACGTTTTTAATAGATATTTATGTATTAAGAATATAAATGACACATTAAAATAAGACTTTTAAAATGATTTATAGTCAAGCTATTTATGTCATTTTAAATTATTTAATCTTTTTCATTAACAGTCGATGAAGTATTTTGCTTTTAACAACCAAATGAAAGTCAGCGACATGACCCAGGTAAAAAACCGCATAGGTTCTTATGGAAGTTCTTGAGTTTTTACAATGTTTCATAGGGTTTTATAAGATTCTAAGATCTAGTGTGTCTTCCTTGTAAGAACTGATAGAAAAAGATGAGACTTGACTTGGTTTGGCAAGTTTGTTCCACGTACCCCATTAAAAACATAAAATATATCAAAACTTTATAAAATCTCATAAAACTTTTCTCACAGATTTAACGCGGTTTTTTGCAGGGTAGAGTAACTATTTTCTGTAGTAATATTGCAAAGGATGGGGAAGTTATTAAGCCTGAGATATTTTGTAGATTGTTTACCGAATAATCCTAGAATTATAGTATGACAATGACACAGATTGTTATCGAAGGGCTATTATCAGTTGTCAGAAGTTAAATTATCAGTTTTTGGGGGGTAAAAATTACCTTTTTGAACGGGCGATTTTTGCTTATTAATCATGAGAATCAACTTTTATAATAGATTAGGCAAATAATTCAAGTATTTTTTTTAGAGTATGCACCAATGAAAAGGATCTTCCCAAAGAAATATTAGTCGCTGAAGAAAAAGGCTGTATGAAAACGGTAAGTTTTATTGTTTTGTTAAACATCTACTATAGTAGCCAAAAAAATGCCACAGTCCAGATCTTTTTATACAAAAATAAATTCTGAAATTATCCTTTTTCTATTGGCAATAGTTAATGAGATACACCAATAAACCATAAACGATGGTTCTGAGGACATGTATCAACTGAGGTTGATGAAGTCGAATAAATAGCAGCGTTTTGATGAAAAACTGAAAAAAAATACTACTAAGGAGAATCTCCGCTTTAAAAAATAGGACTGTTCAGTATCTCTAAGTACAAATACGGTTCATCCAAATTCTCAGGACCAATGTCAATATTGCGGCTTACGTTTACACACAGAAACTAAATGGAACTGTCATTGTCAAAAAATTGGTCCGATTGTATTTGGAATAAAGGGTAGTGGAGTAAAATCCATTGTTTGATAGTGCTTCACACAATTTAACTTACCGTGATTTTTTTCATTTTATATTGCGAAAGAGCAAAAGCAGTAATTAATTAACTTCGTCTCAGAGTATTAAAATACTAAAGACGAAACTCCGGAATTAAACTAAAACACATTCATACAGGTTTTATCATTAGGCATTGGTTTATCTGCCAGATTCAATTACCAGTGCCTTGACATCTTTGAAGTTCCTCTTGGCTTATTTTCCGAATGAATGTCTCTCTAAAACCTTCATTTAGGAATATTCTGAATAGATATAGGGGCGATGCGATGCAAAGTATAATAGTCAAGGGGCATTTTTTTGATATTTTTCGTTTTTCCTAAAGTATTTTTTAAAGTTTTTAAGGTCCTCTCAACCAACAATCTCCTTAAGTAAACAACACTTAAGAAAAGTTTAAAATTCAAGTTAAATTTAAACAATTTTTACTTGTATGCTTTGCTGACAATTTCGATACCTGTTAAAGCTGACGAATTTGACAATTTTTGTCCTTTGTGCACGGTGCGCCTAAATGCCTAAATTCGTCTTCTGATAATTGTAAGAGACCATTTTTTGAAATTTTGCACAAAATATTACTTTTTTGGGAAAAAAATACAAAAAATTAAAAAGGAAAACGGTAGTTGATGAAATTATTCTAAAATATTTAAATTCAATATTTTATTGTAGACCAAAACAGAAATTTACTGAAAATTAATGCTATGGACACAGGAATATTTTCTGAGGTCGATACACATTTATTTCAAATAATTTGGAAAACTGGTAATACAAGCTTAAACAATTAGCAACTAGGTACAATAAACTTCAACTTTCAACAATTAAGGAAAAATATAACCTTTATTTGAGAGTTAACTCCAACATTTAAGAAACCATTTTCAGCAAATAAATATTTTTGAACAAAATTATTTTGGGTGTGTTTTTTGGGTGTGTTTAGCATCCTTGGAATGTACTAATGATCTTGAAATTAGCGGGTAATAGGACAGGAGAAAAAGAAACTCTTATTCTTTTTTAACACAGCAAAGTAAAGATTTTATGCTAGAAATCGGATTTTCAATCGAATTAATTTTGTATTTTGACCAGTACTTCAAAAACTTTCGGTGAACCGATTTACCGGCTTGCTCCGACCAGGTGCCCAATCCACAACCTAGGTATTCCAAACTGTCGGCCAAGTGATAGAAAAGAACATAGATTTTTTAATATTTCTGGTATTCCTGTGGCAACAAATGAACTTTTTAAAAGTTCCGCAGTATCGGGTCGTTTACTTCA